>VZRF01006999.1:101868-364761 GCA_013396875.1 Vireo altiloquus
GTGGGCTGAGGGGTGGGAGGGCCGCGTGCTGGGGCAGGGAAGGGGCTTCTGCATCAAGGAGACCTTGCAGAGGGCGGCGAGGGCACTGATTTAATGACCAACTTTGCGTGGCTCCTCTCCCCGAGGGTTAGTGAGGCTCAGCCTTCCCAGGGACGAGCCAAGGAAGAAGGAAGTGCTTATGAATCTGATCCAGAGTAAGCAAGGTGCTATCCAGTTATTTGTCAGGACTCTTTCAGCCTGACCAGCCTGACCAGGCACTCATTAGAGCCCACAAGCCTGTGGCAGGTTCTGGTAAGATCAGCAGCTCCACTCAGAATAAAGAAAGAAAGGTATCTCAGGTTGGGCAGTGAGAAAGCCTGCTGAACACAGAATATACCTGGCATTTTGAATGTTGAGACTACAGAGGATAAAATATTTGACAGTTGTTACAGTTTACGGATCATGAACCGCCGTAGCAGTGTGTGGTCTAGGCTGAGTTTATACTTTTGTGTATTAAATCTGTCTTGTCTAAAACAAGAAGAAGACATTTATTCCACAGTATTAACCAGTCTCTAGTTTATTTTATTTAAACATTTACACTTTTTTTTTTCTTTCTTTCCCCCAAAATGTTTTTTCATTGCCTAGAATGACAAAATTGGATATCAGGAATTACCTTGAAAGAATATACAATGTGCCGGTAGCTGCTGTGAGGACCAGGATACAGTATGGTAAGTGCTGTTGAGTTATATAAAGGGATGAATGCAGTGTCCCTGCACAGACAGAGTAGACCACCTCTCAAAAGGTCTGTTAGATTTCAGCAGACTTTGGTTCCAGTGGTTCCAGGTGCTTAGCTGGTGAAGTCTGTTAGCTTAGTTGTTTATTCATCCTTTCAGATGAACGTGCACCACTTCATATTGGAATGCTTTGATTAAATTATGGTGTAAATTTCACTCTAAAAAGAAAAAACTGGATTTAAAAAGGCTAATCGTTCTGACAGTTATCTGGCTTGTGCTTTTGTAGTTGGTACTGTTTCTCCTTGAAGACCAGTGGGTGTCTCCCTTCAGAAGGAACTCTTTCATGTGTTTTAATGCAAGTAGTAATTAAACCTAATTTCAGCTGTAGCCTTTGTTTTAAAAATGAGCTGTGATTTGCTTGCATGCACACACAGGAGGTGTTATGGTCTAATAATAGGCAAAGTTTGTAGAACAAAGAAAAATACTTTGTTGAACCAGTAGATAATGTCAGGAAAATATCTTGACAAATTTTCAGGTTTTTATTACCTGTTGTTACCAGATTTTTGCTACAGATTTGAATATTTTATCTTCTGGTTTTTCTCTTGTACAACCCCTACAACCTGTTGAAACAACAGCAACAAACTGCCCAAACCCCCACCAAAGAACCAACCCAAGAGAAAGATGAAAAATGTTCCTAGTTGAACTTATGCTGAGGTCTTGACTTGGAGCAGAGGGGCTAAATTTAGATAATGTCACCTTTACATACAAATGCTTCCTTCCCCAGAGCTTCTCTGACTGCAGTTTGGATGCAGTCAGGAATATTTTTCATTTCTTTTTTCATGTTAATTTACGTTTTTGATCACCAGGCAGTGTAATTATTGAGTGGAGAGTAACTTGGTTAGGACATCTTTGATGGCAGGGTTTTTCATTTTTCATGCAGTGACTCTAAGAAAGGAATTACTTGTTTATAATGGTAAGATTAAGGATGATTTTTAAAAGAATAGGAAAAAAGACTTGTAGTACTGAAAAATGGAAGATGAAAGAAGAAGCTTCAGAATAAGGTTGTAAAACTCAGAACATGTAAAGGAAGAAAAAAACCTGGAAGTATCATCTGTAATATGCTTGTGTGAAAAACAGAATTAAATTAAGTCATAAGTACCAAACACATATAGTTCCAAACAGCACTGAAAGATATTCATTCTTGTCCTTAAAACCATTTTGTCCCTCACAGCTTATTTTAAGGGGTGGTATATGGTCAGGGATAAAAAAGGGGTTAGGATGCCTAATAAATTGAGAGCTTTAATGTCTGCCTAACATGAAGGGAGTAAGTTGTACATCCCACTTCAGTCGTGACCAGCATGCTTGGAGAAGGTTGAAGTGCTTTATTTTGTTTGGATGTAGAGTATAATTTCCTGGTATATGAACAGTAGATCCAACTCATCAGCTGAATAGTAAAAATTGTCAAGTTTAAGGCTGTTTAGTGGTCCATTTTCTCCTTGTCTTCCTGAAGCTTTGGATGTTGGGAGGACAGTTTATCACCCCTGGTCTCCCAAAAGTCTGCTTGGGAGACTTTTCTCCTTGCATCTTTGCAGACTTTGTGTGTGGTGTGAAGGCACAGTGGCAGCAGGCTGGTGTTGCCTTGGTTCTCTGCTTGTAAACAAGGAGAGCAGTGTTCAGAGTTTCAGTACACTTTAATTAAATTGTGGTGCCAT
The DNA here is from genome assembly GCA_013396875.1 of Vireo altiloquus. NCBI lineage: Eukaryota > Metazoa > Chordata > Aves > Passeriformes > Vireonidae > Vireo > Vireo altiloquus. Next base: position 104,294 of record VZRF01006999.1, read on the forward strand.
GCTGGTAGTGATGGAAGAGTATTCCTGTTAACAGTAAATCAGAACTAGGCAAGTCTCCTCTTCAGTTTGGCCTTGCTTTGGACAATTTGGAATTCCTGTGAAGTAAAACGTGGGATTCTCTTTATTTCTGCAGGTGCAAATAACAAGAGGAATCACAGGAATCAGAGAGTGAAGAAGCCAGATTACAAGGTTGCCTATGTACAGCTGGTGAGTTAATGTGGATGCTTGTGAGGAAAGATGAAGGGACTGTTAACTAGCTAAGCTGAAAGTAATGGCCAGTGAGTTGTCCTAGTTGGCTGAGTATTTCTGCCAATCCTCTAATAATGACAGTTTCTTTAACACATTCCAGAATATAAAGAGGTTTAAATGCCTTGGTCAGAAAATGAAATTCAAACAAATGGTTAGTTTTCAAGTCCCGTTGGTTTGAGGTCTGTCTGTAGGTTGTGGTCTGATGTCATCGGGTGCTGCTTTGCCAGAGAGTTTCGTGCTGACCCTGTACTCTGTGTCCTGGAAGGTTCACAAGTTGTGTGGTTGATTGCTGAAATGTCCAGTAAGTGAAAGAATATATTGTGAGGGCAGGGAACTTCTTATTAAAGGTCTTTGAATTTCAGAGAAGACTAAGGCTTATTCCTTGGAGAGCCTTTAGTCATGTGTAAACAAGCGTGCTTTGTGGCTGAACTGGGCTCTGAAACATGCGTTGGTTGCCCAGTGGAAAAGGGGCTTCATGTTCTTATAAATTTGTTTCATAACAGGAACATATTATAGTTTAGACTTCTCTTGGGCTTACCTGTCTTTATGCAAAAAAGAAGTGGAACCAATGACAGAAAACCCCTTCATATACCAAAATTACATTAAAGAGATGCTATTTCTGGTTGTAAAACCATAAGCTCAAAATTACAGTTGGCAACATAGCATCACTGCTACTCTGTCTTGGGACAAGGATTCAGTGCTGGGGGAACAATCTGTGATCTTAAAGACTGGCTAAGACTTCATATGGACTTGGGGTCAAACTCAAGAGGCACAAAAAAAAGGGAAATCTGATTTTTAATATTTCAAAGTTTAAATATGCTTAAAAGTTTTTTTCTAAGTCCCTTCTGGGAAAGGGAGTAGAAAGCAAAGTGAGGACAAAGTGTTTTTCTAGACAGCCCTTACCTAATTTAAAAGAACAGCATAAAGTGTAATGTTACTAGGAGGTAACAGTTGTATTTAGATGAGGACTAACTTCGGTTGACTCTGCTGAAGTTAAAGGCAGCCTCATCTCTGTGAGAATTTTATGTTACGATGGCTAAAACGCACATTCCTTTTTCAAGGAAGAGTCTCTGCTTTGGTGAGCAAATTCCCCCTCCTGGATTGTCTGTGCTAGGTTTTTGTTTGCTGGAGATCAGGACTGTACAATTGGGAACTGAATTCTTGGATTGATGATGTATCTCACAAGTTGCTTTCTCTGAGTGTTGTTCCTTTTAGTAGGTAGTTGCAGGTACTTTCCTTTGCCAAGCCTTCTGCTAGCAACTTCGTTGCTTTTAGAAACTTGTTTCCCAGAACTGAAGCAGACATGAGTCTCCAGTGAACTGTACTCAGTTCTCAAATTTGATTTCACGGCAATGCAATCTTGCATCCTTTGTCTGCTGAGGTGAGAAGGAGGTAGTCTGCAACCCATAGATACTCAGGGAGAAGGAGTGGGAAGCAGAATGCTGCTGCTGTGTTGGAGCAAGATACTCATTTAAGGCAGTGCCTTTGTGCATTTATTTCACATTCAGCTTTTCAATCTAGAATAGCAGCCATTACCTTAAGGGTTTCTCAGCAGAGGTGTGGAGATTTACCTAAACTAGCTTGTTATTGGAGGCAGGAGTAGTTTGGTCGTTCCTCCAGCCTCCCATTTTGTCTTCTGGACAATGCATGGAGCCCGTTTGCACTGAGGCTGAGGTCTCTTAGTACATGGGACAGCAAGAGTCTCTTATTGCCTTATTCTACAGTGACCATAATAAGTTCTTAAGGAATGCCTTGTTTCCATCTCTCCCATGAACAGGGTCGGGGACCACTTTTGGTGGTGTTTTTCCTGTCAAGGGAGGGAATCCTGGCCATTTGCTAAACTATTGCCAATGAAGCTTGGTCTCCTGTGTTTTTTCCTCACCTCATTTCTGCTCTCTGGTCTATTTTTTTTTCCTATTGTTGTTGTGGTCCGTTAATTCCATTAACATTTAGGTTTCTTTATTCCTCCCCCTTTCTCTTTTTCCTTTTGTTTGTTGCTTTTCATCACTAGCTCTGATGTCTCAGACAATGAGCTCCCAGCTCTGTGTTCACACCAACTTTAAACAGTGGGTGAAGCCAGAAACCAGTGTCATTTCTGAATCTTAAGGGTTTGCCTTCATTCTCATTCATGGTGTGATCAGGCCATTACAGGCCCCATGCAGTCCATTGTTAATATCTGCCTAATTTAGGAAAGTCTTTGCTAACCACTGTAAAATCCTTATTTTCATGAAAATTAGTTTGCATCTGCCATGAGTCAGAGTAGCTGGGCTTTCCCACCATTTTTACCAGCTGTGTTTTCTCTCATTAATCCAGTTTCAAGTTAAAACTGCTTATGACTGGAAAAATATGGATGCGTTTTTGGAAGGTCTTGGGTTGATGTTTCTGTTGGCCACTAGGTGGAAGTATTGCTCTTTCCAGTGTGACTTGGTGGCAGCTGTGCTGCAGTTTACCTGAATGAAATTGAGTTTATTCTCATGACCAGTTACGTTTCCCTGCTTCATAAAGCATCACCTTATGTGTCCCAGTACAACACACATATCCATTGGCTTACTGCAAGTGTCTCAAAGGTGGAAGGTGTTTGAAGTCATAGTCAACATGCCCTTAGGTGTCAGACTAGTACCCCAGCTGTTCCACATGTAAGAATTGTTGTCCTTTCTTTTCCAAATACTATTTCTTGGAGATTCAGAGCTGTTTACTTTATTCTCAGGCGGTAACTGGACAAATACGTGATCTGTCCAAGCATAATATTTTCACACTAAAAAAATACCTCAAATCATAGAAGGCTGTGGATCAACAATATCTTGCCATTCCAGAGCCTACTTGCCTTTTTTCCCCCTTTTGGAATGTGATGAGAAAGGTTTAAGTTAGAGACTTATGGCCCTGTGTATCAAATGCTACTTTTCTACACTGTTCTGTTTTTTAAATTAAACCCAAGTTTTACATCTTTGCAAACTAGATAAAATAAATGTAATACAGGAGCCTTTCTCCTTAATTATCATAATAAAACGAAAAAAAAAAAGAAAGCCAGTGGGAAACTTTGCAGTTGCATTAACATCAGGGAAATTAAAAAAAAACAACAACATCCCCTCTTCGTCCTTCAGTGTTCTCACTGGTTTCGCTTAACAGGTGTTAGTACCCGTGGGACCACAACTGTAGACAAGCCTCTGGAATCCAGACCTATTTTTAATTAAACCTGTTTTGAGAAATCTAGTGGAGATGGCTGTAAAAAGGAGTCTGACCTTGTCAGCGTTAGGACTAACACCTATTTAGCTGCTTGAATGATGGCACCGATGGGAACAATTTTGCAAATGCTTTCTTCTCAACCCCTGTTTAGAGTATCCTGTACATTCACAGTAATTAACCTATGTGCACATCACATGTGACAGCAGTTTTCTTTTGAATTCAGAGGAAACTTGGATGATACATATGCAGTGTCATTTCTGAGTGGATTTTTGAAGTTGCTTTCTGTGCTGTTTTGCCATTCGTTTTAGCATCAGACGTTACCACTGCAATAGTAGGAGAATTGTTCAAATGTACTGGATTATTAAAATTAGCTGCGTTTGCTGCTACTGCTGGACTGATTCCCGTGCTTTTGGGAGTCCAACATTTTTGTGATAAACATCACTTTTCTGCTAATTCTGAAGGACAGTAGTAAGTGCTTCAATTATCCAAATAACCAGAAGATCTCAGAATTGTTTACATGATTGGTGTTTGCTGCATCATTGCTGCACAGTAATATCTGTGCTGACCTTCCATTTCTAAACTTTTCCGGGGACACAAAGGTCAGAGAAGTGTAAGTGAATTTGTGCTGGATAATCCTTGCAGCAGTTTTCTGACGTGAGGCTCAGCAGTGGAAAGGCCAACACTTGACTTCATAGGCCTAATTATGGTCACTTAACCTCTCATTAAAATGAATGGAGGCAATTTGTACCACTCCATGTGATAACTCCTTAGACAGACTCCAAGAACAAGGTGTCCTTTTACCCTTTTGAAGGCTTGAAATCTAAAGGAAAAATAAATATTTGATGCTAGGATCACTTTTTATTGTGAAGGATGTTATTAGCATTTAACAAATGAGTCCTCATAAGGCCTTGTATATTACTCACTTTAACATTTGGGTAGTGCTGAATTAAGGATTAGAGTTGTGCAGCAGTAGAAGTTTGATGGGTCCCATTTTTGTTATCTGAGCGCTGGATCACGCATTGACTTCTGCATTTGTAGGAAAATGCACTTAGAATTTGTAGGAAAAAAGGAAGTCTCTGGGAAGACCCCGAACTGAGAAGAGCAATGCATAAAATCGTCATGTTGCCTTTATTTTTTTAGGTGTTCAATGCCATCTCTCTGACTTGCTTTGTTTGAGGGTTTTTGTTCTTTTATTTTTAGTATTGTAAGGCTTCCCTTAAGAATGAGGTGAGCACATGGTGGTAGAGCTTATCCTGACAAATTCAGAGTATCAGGGGATCACTTCACATTAGTGAAAAAGATCTTTTGCTGTCAGTGCACCACCCAGTTCCAAGACAGACTGAATTATCTGAGCAAAATTACTTTTTTTCCAGTGTCTTGTCTTTTTTACAGGATTTTCTTTTAGCACAGCTATGTTGAGTAGAAAGGTGGTGTTATCTTCTCCCCCTTTCTCTGTGCTTCTAACAAAGGTAATTATTCTGGCAGAAGTTCTAAAGTAGAAGCACGTTCTAGCCTTTTTAGAGGTTACTTCAGCTTATGAGAATTCCAGTAATTCAGCAGTTAAAATGATAAATAGCTTGCAAAAGGTAAAACTGTGAACAAATGCAAGGTTTTAGAGTAAGCCAGAATCTTCCTTTCTGGTTGGATATGCCAGCACTTCATGTTCTAGCAGTTTGTAAACCAGATAAACCCTGATGAACTTGGTAAAAATTGTTTGCTTTATTCCAGTGAGGATTTCATTCTGAGGATGCATTTATCATATCGTTGTCAAATGGTTGCTGTATAGCAATAGGGAAAACTTTTGCAAAGAAAAGGTGTAAGAAAAAGCAGCACTGTGTAAAGGAGTGACAATCTCTCTTGATCCTTTGGATGGCATTTTTTGAGGAGGTGGCATTTGAGCTTGAACCTCAGTAGCCTCTGGCATTATGTGGAAGATGCACTGAGTGTAAATATGCCTGGACAGACTCACAATCCTTTATGTAAGTTGATGCCTTTTGGTATTTTTTAAATTTTGAAATACCCAAGATACAGGCTTCTTCTGAAAACTAGCTACTGACCATGCACAACAGCTATTTTTCATACAGCTTTCATCACTCCAGAGCCTTACGGTGCAGTATTACTGCATAGTATTGTTACTTAAGATTTATCAACCTTCAGTTCTCAGGGTGTAATGTCTTGGCTGTTTCGAATCGTGTTTGGCTGCCAGCCAAAATCAGAATTTCTTCACAAAACAAGAGCTGGAAAGAGCCAACTTGTCTGTGCTGATTTTGATTTATTAAAAGGCTCCAGATACAGATTGACATTTTCAGCTCAATATTTGACTTTCACCAGCCTTGAAATGGGAACTGTGAGCACTTTGATAAACAGCTTAAAGGTTTGTCTGGTTTTGCTACAGCCTCTGTGTGTATCTTTTTTGTTTTCTTCCCTCTTTTTAAAATAATAACTGTTTTGCAATGCTTAGTGAATTACCATGGATGTTGTTAGAATGCTTTAGGGACAGCTGTCCTTCATTCTCCAATAAGGGAAATGCATTGGTCCTGGAAGCATACCAGAATGAAAGTGCTGCATAACAAGAACAGTCCCTTACTACACAGTTACCAATATAAATAGTTCTCAGATTTTCAGTGGAGGTGGTGTGCCTACCATGTTAGCCTGAGTTGTTTTCTGACTTGTTTAACTAAAATGGCTTCCTCTCCAGGGCAGACAGGTCTTTAGTGTGGGCCCTAGCTGTTCTGTAGGCACCCCAGGGCGGAGTGACCTGCCCACAGCACAGTTAAAACACAGCAATTTTTTGTAATATTAGCAAATTCTTTTCCAAATGTTTTCGTGTGCTAAAATCCTGGGCAGTGCTTGGCCTCAGGGGTGCTTGTTGCTGATCCTGCTGCAGGAAGAGGTCCAGTAGGCTGCAGCTTTGGGCTTGCTCAAGGACCCTGGTAAGGCCAGTTTCTTTTGAAATGGGGCTGTGCTATAGCTGTCGAAGGACAGCTGTTATAAGGATACCTGTTGGTAATTTAAAGGTACAAAAGCGGTGAACCAGAGTATACACCAATGGAAAGAAAAACCTTGATATGTTCCGGTTGAGCTTATCCAGGCTAGAATCAAGGAAAAAGCAATGTACACAGCAGCTCCCTTGTTGTTTTTGTAGTATGGTCAGGCTCTTAGGAAACCCCCAAGAAATATGCACTACAAAAACAACTGGAGCACTGCTGTGTAGAGTTGGTATTTTGTAGATTCCTGTCTGGATAATCTCATCTGGAATAAGTCATGCTTTTTTCTCTCCAAAGCATATGAGGTTTTGATTTTTTCACACCTGTTATTTGCCAGGTTGAGTGTATATGATTAAATGAAACATAGCACACATTCAGCTGTGTTAGGGATGTGGTGACGGTTCTGTTAGATTTATTTATGTCATATTTCTGATCCCAAAATGTGGAGTAGGTAGTCATGTCGGGGAAGGCTCCTTTCATGTCCTTTGTGGAACCATTTCATCGCTGAGCCTCCTGTTTGGTTATATTTACTGCATAAATTTAAAGACTGGCTGATCTGAAAAAAAGCCAAACCCACCTGTTTACATCTGAAGCAGTTAAATGCTTTTCTTGAGATTTCTGTATGCAGAATGCCACCAAAGAAGTTAATGTATGGTAATGTTTGTAAGTGTTTTGGATAGAGTTATGGGTGACCAGTTACAAGTTTTATTATGCAAGGTCCCATATAGAATGGAAGGGCTGGTATTGTTGGGTTTAATGAAGTTGTGCTTAGAGCAAACGCCACTAAAAATAAGTAGGTAATGTTAATAGGATAGTACATTTCCACAGAAAAATGGTTTCCTGCTGTTAGATAAAAACCAGAAACCAAGCAAATGTTTATTTTCCAAGTGGGAGACATAGTTCTGATGATGATGTTTCACTAAAATGACTTGTCTGTTAGGCAGAATGACTGATGCAGATATAATCACTTTAATCTCAGTAGTGATATATTAGACAGATTGTTCCCACTGTAATTGTTTTACACCATAGTCTTTATGTCTGTTGATAAGAGACCTCTGATATCTGTTATTCTGTATTCCCACATTACACCCTACAATAACAGCTGCTAGGACTGCTCTCTCTTATCCTTAGCTGAGATCTAAACAACTACAACCACTGCTCATATCCTGAATGTTAACATAATGAATGTCTGCTCCACTGTGTATTTCCTTGGTGGTGTTACTTTAACAAAATCACTTATTTTGCTCATCTTGTTTTTACTGTATGACTCACACACCATCTCTGAGCTGGTTCAAAGTCTTTGAAGAGATGTCCATCTCCTGATCATTCATCTGTAAAAAACCCTCATGTCAGTATCTTAAGTAGCACACAGAAGAGGAGAGGCTGAAAGTTAGCTTTTGAGGAGAAGGGATGTACATGTATCTTGGGGACATGGGTGGAAAGAGATTTTGGGAGGTCACGAGGTACCATTTTGCACTAGCTGGAAATTCAGGGTGGTCTTTCACTGTATGTGTCATAGCTACTGCAGAAAGGCTGGAATGTCTCTCTGACCATTTGTTTTCTCTTTAGGGCCATGGACAAACGTTTCAGTTTCCCAACCTATTTCCAGAGAAAGAACAAGACTCAGAAACTCGCTCTTTCGATGACTTCAGGGATAAATATATGGAGAAAGAGAAGCAGAAGGAGGAAGGTGACCCCAGACGAGGTGGAGTCCCTGATTGGTTTGGACTTTGATGCAACAAGCCAGCTGCCTTCCTTTAGGCTCAGAGGGATTTTGATTAGCACAACTTGCACTCTTCCCTTCTACTAATGACTGAATGTTTATACTTGAGCAGCCCTTGCTAGCATGTCTTTTTTCTGGCTGTTTGTGCTTGATTACAACAAAATGGCCCTGAAGAAATAAAAAGGTAAAATAAATCTGACTGCGCCAGGTCTTTTCTGTGAACTGTTTCTAAAATGTGGAATTCCTTGTTGTCATTTCTGACTGTGAGAGTGTCATTATGTTTACCTTTGTCATGCTGCTGCAGGTTGTTTTGAGTAGAAATAGGAGGCATTAAATTTCCTGGGATATGTGCAGTTTGTATTGACTAGAATGTGTAAAAGTCAAAATGGGTTAGTAGGAGGTGGACATGGAAGTGTAGACAGCTGGACTATAGGCTCAGGACGTAGGGTGTCCTTATTGTCACTTAACTGTGTCCTGCTATCCTATTGCCTTCCTTGCAGGGACTCCTCCTTTCCTGGAGAAAGGCATGTAATCTTACTGTACTCGTGTAATAGTTGTGTGGCATTTTGGGGACAGGGTTTTTATAGGTCAGGTTTGTGACCGGGCACGTATGTGTTTGATCCCCTTAAGCATCAAGGAACAGACAAAGGTGATGCATGTCTCTGCTTGCTGTTGTGCAGTGCAGGTAGCTGCCTTCTGTGACTTAGGAATGTTTACCTGGCACAGTTGTGATGGTATTCCTTCCCCTCTCCGCAGCTACCTTGCAATGCTGGCAAGTGTCCTGTGTGGACACAGTTGTATTGGCATAAAAATACTCCTGCCAGTGTAGCCTATTTTGTGCTGAGGACTAATAAAAAGACTCTTTTTACTTTTTCTGGTGTAACTCCCTCTACTTCCAAGTTGCTGATGCCAGGGCAGTGGTAGGACTTTTCTAGGCCTTCTGGGCTGCCACGTTCAGTGTTTTCATTTCTTGGCTCTGTGGCTGTTTTTCCTTGCTCTGATGAGGATATTTACTCTTTTCCTTTGTCAAGTAATGTGCTCTGCTTTTGTGTCCAAAATAGTGGGGGAAAAGGAGAGCTAGGAAGGACTTCACAGATGGAGAAGGGTATTTCTGCAGGCTGTTTGCTACAAGTCAGCACGTGCAGGGTTAAATGTATCCCTAATGTTTCCCTGGCTTTTGAATTCTGCCACTTGGAGCAATTGGCAGGGTAGTGAATGAGCCCAGTGCCTTCAGTGCTTCTACCCGGGTGCTCTCCTTTATTGTTCTGTGTCTGAACTTCTTGTTTGGACAGCTAGTAAGATGTTTACAAGGAAACAGCTGTTCTCCAGAGAGTCAATCCAAGTAGGATTTTACGCACCCCCTTCTGTTCATTAGTCACCTCTTTCTCCCTGCTACTTCCCTCGTGCATGACAGTCCACCTCCGTCTGTGGTTTGTTGCTTACACCCCCCTCTTTGTCCACTTTCCAAGGGGGATCGTGTATGGTCTAAGTTAGCTGGTACTTAAACAGAGAGATGCTCTTAGAGAGGAGGGAGATAAGGGAGGATTTGCTGCTCCCATTCTGCCAGCAGAGTCACAACAGTAGATGTGGAAAAATACTGACTTCACTGAAAACAGTTCATATGTTTGGCATATCTTCAAAGGCAACATTTCCAGAGTTTTGTAGTGACATGTAAAACTCCAGGTTATATCAGGAGCTGCCTGCAGTTTTAAAGTAGGGTGACTGAATTAGTCTGGGTGCAAGGGTCTCTCTGCTGTACACAGCCTCCTCCTCCCCTCTCCTTTGTTTTAATACATTTTTTAAAGGGGCTGTTTCTCAAACTCACAGATAAGTATAGAGACGACCTATATTGCAACTTGGGCTTTGTTCCTTCAATATGATATTATGGAGTTTGCTGTTTTTTCTTCACTTTCCTTTGTGGTTATCTCCAATGTAGGTAACTCCATATTTTTTATCATGGTTAAGATAGAAAAGGCTCACCTAGTGCTGCCATGTGTCTTCCTAACTGGTTGGTCAGCCTTGAATAGGCAAACAGTCAGGTATGTTACTTCTGGATGAATGAAGCAGCATAAGATGTGTTAGGTGTAAAGCAATGATAGATTTAACCATCAGCCTCTGCCTTCCCTGTTAATGGTCAGTGGTCAGGACATGTTGGAGTTGCCAGCTTCTGTACTGATGTCAAGGACCCCAGATGAGTGAAATTTATTTGCAGTCCCAAATGTGCCCTAGGCTCAGTGAGTACCAAAAGCCCCTGTGCAGGTCTACCATGCTTTGCTACTCTTGTGATTTCTGTAGGGGCAACTAATTTCTAGCTCATGTTCAAGGCAGGTTTCTGTCTCCTGGCACAAATGGGAATACACCCATATCTGTATCAAGTTGCTGTAACCAAATTCTGGCAGGTACTCAAGCTTCGTAAGAGAGCAATCATGTAATCCTATAGAAGGGTTTGAGTTGGAAGAGACCTAAAAGATCACCTAGTTCCAAGCCATTGTTATTGGGCAGGGACTGCTTCCTCGATGTTACCAGCTACCTCTAAAACAGTATTCCTGTGAAATTAAGGTAAGGTTAAAAAAAAAGTCCAAGTCCCTGACCCAACATTATTTTGCTTTAATGCTTTCAATTGCCATGGAAGTGGGATTAAAAAAAACTCATGTCTTGCCCTTGCTGAGCAGTGTTTCGAGGAAGTGCTGGTGGTTATTATGATCTGGTGCTTCAGTGCTTCACAAATCCCATCCCCCAAGCTGTACAGGTGGGCTAAAAGATAGCAGAGATGATACTTTAATACAAAGACACAGATTGTATCAGATGTACCAGAGAGAAGTACAGCAAATGAGTTCTGAAACTAGGGCAGGGACTCGAGAGTTTTTCTGAGTTTTGTTCAATGTACTGTGCTCCTTCCAGCACGTCCTGATGTTTGTTTTGGGTGATGTAAAGGATCAGCAGCTCCTGTGAAGGCACATCTAGCCCTGCTGTCAGATGTGTTGAGCTGTCCTTGGCTATGTCAGTGGCCATACCTGTGGCCAGGGATGTGGATATACACGTGAATAACTTCTTCAAGGACCAGAGTAATGACTTGGTTGGAGAGAGTGATGTTCACTGAGGTGCAGGAGAAGCCATGTCCTGCACTTGGCATGCACAGCTTTGCAGCTGCTGCTTTCTCTGACGTGCAGGGGGGATGTTGAATGCAGTTTCTTTCCTCTTTGAACATGTGCAACCCCCCAAAGAGAGGAAAGTGCTGGAACAGGCGGTGGATGTGCAGTTGGATGCGCTGGCCGGGCTGGTGGAGAAAGGCATCTGGCTATGCTGAGTGAGTGCTGTCCCAGCAATACCATCCAGCAATGATGAGTGCTGTCCCAGCAATACCAGGACACTTCAGAGGGAACACACAATTGCTCTTTTTTTTTGAAACAAACCAAAATGAACTGCAGAGACAGTGCAGAGGTCACTGTCTAAGTGACTCCCTTAACATTACACCTTAGAAATGAGTTTTGTGTTGTAGGTAGTGCTCTGGTGGGTGCTAGGGACAGGTTCCTGCAGATAACAAAAGTACCGAGTCTTGTAACCATTTGTCATCATCTGAGCCTTGCTATGTGACCTCAGAGGGTGCAGCACAGTTTGTAAGTGGTTAGAGATAAAGCTGTGGTAGCTTTATCTTGTGTTACCCAGATTATAGAATCATAGAATGGTTTGCATTAGGAGGGACCTTTAAAAATTGTCCATCAGTCTTGGCAATGACCAGGGATGTCTTCAGCTAGATCAGGTTGCTCAGAGCCCAGTCCAACCTGTCCTTGAATGTTTCTAGGAATGGGGCATCTACCAGCTCTCTGGGAAACCTGTTCCAGTTTTACCTGTTTTAAAGTTACAGGTTTCCAGTTAAGCCTGTTTTACCATCCACGTTGTAAAATCTTCCTTATATCTAATCTACCCTCTTTTAGTTTCAAACCATTATCCCTGGTCCTATTGCAACAGACCCTGCTAAAAAATCTGTCCCCATCTTTCTTATAGGCCCCCTTTCAGTGCTGGAAGACTGCAATGAGGTCTCCACAGAGTCTTCTTCAAACTGAACAGCCCCAGGTCTCTCAGCCTTTCCTCACAGGAGAGGTGTTCCATCCCTCTAACCATCTTCATGCCCCAGCTCAGGAGCAGGACCCTGCACCTGGTTTGGCTGAATCTCACAAGGTTCCCATGGGCCCATTTCTTGACCTTGTCCAGGTCCCTCTGAGTGGCATCCCATCCCCTCTGGTGTGTCTATGTTATCACTCAGCCTGGTGTTGTCTGCAGACTTGCCATGGGTGCACTTGGTCCCCTGGTTTATGTCACTGATGAAGACATTGAACAGAACCAGTTCCAGTATGGACCTCTGAGGGACACCACTGTGTTAGAGATTAGGTGTGACCTGCACATCGGTGGCATCAGATTTGCAGTCCTGGCCATCATTCCTGGCTTGTCAGAGAAAAAAGAGAAGAGAAAAGGCTAAATTACAGGAAAGAAGTGAGTACAACCCTGTGGTAGGTCCCAGAAAAGGTAAATGCCAATCCCTTTAACAAATATTCTTGTTCTGGGTAAAGGAAAGGTGAAGCACGGAGAGGGTAGATGGCTGGCGTTCATGGCTGAACATGCCTGAGAATGGGTAATCCAGAGTTTCTGACACCTGCTCCCATACTGGGACCCCCAAATTGTGCATTGGGTGACAGAAAAATGTATTCAATGATTTGATCTACTCTTGACCCACTGCCATTAGCGGTGCTGAATGAATGAAGCAGTAGGAAAACTTGACTTAATTTATCCAAGGTGGATTTGCTGTGGAAAATGTCTTCATGGCTGGGGAATTCCTGCTCCTTCCAGGTTATCCCAATGACATCAAAGTTGGGGTTTTTATTTCAGGAGAACTACTTTACTTATTTGAATTTTCAGGCTGTTAGGACAGACTGTTGCTTCTTCAGCTCCGACGTGTTTGTGGAACGGCTTGCCGAGAGCGATGCGGGTTGGACAGAGGACGCCTGCTCAGTGTGTGCAACAGGAAAAGGTACACAAAGCAAGCACTATTTTTCCTGGGAGGACTGAAAGCTGTAAAGCCATTATCTTGACAATGCTGCTTTCTCCTGAAGTAGAGTTCAAGGACTGCTCTGAGTCCAGTTTAAAGCAGTTGTCTGAGAATGGCTTTTCAGGGTGGTTTATATGCCAAGGCTCGTAGGTACCATGGCTAAAAAGGAATATTGTGATAATCCTTTTTGACCTCCTGAATGACACACACCATAAAATTTCATGCTGTACTTTCTGTGCATAGGCCAGAAGCTTGTGGTTGAATGTTACCTGGAATATTTCAAGGCTTGGACTTGACAAGCCTTGCAGGACTAAGTCATTTTCTTTGAATAAGCTGGGCCCAAACAGCATGAAAGTCACCAACATGTTGTCATTTGTCTTGTGAATTACACAAAGTAGTTTTAACGGGAAAGCTGAGCGTAGCTGCTCAGGAATCATGTGTTTGTAGAAAAGAGAGGTAATTTCTGTAAATATTATTTTCTTTAAATGCAAAAGGTTTTAGACTAGATAAGATGACATAGTGGTTGAGCCCTTTCTTCTGAAGTGATTTATGATTGTTTAGACAGCATTTAGCTCTTTGTGTATAGTATGGCTTATCAAAGTGTGTGCTGCTGTTGCGGACACACCCAGCTTGCAGGATTTGGGAAATATATCACAGTCACTTATTCTGTGGCTTGAGAACACAGTAATTAGGGCCTGGTGCAAAACTAATTGTTTTTAATTACAAAACAGGACTAATTATCAGTCTCTTACGGGACTAATTATCAGTCTCTTGACCTTTCCTGCCTTCCGCTGTTAGCAAATGCTGCAAATAAAAAGTGATTAAGATTTTGGAGAATTTGTGCAGTGCAGAATTAGGCAGTGCATTTTCTTCTGTGGTGACTGGGGTGTTGGAGAGGTCACACATGGTATTTTAGACAGGTAGGTCTTACTTGGGATCTGGCCCTTAGTGCTATCTATGTTTCATTTTCCAAAGTTCTTGTTTTAGGAGTCAGACCAATGTCAGTGATTCAAGGCTTGGAAAACTTCCGTTCCTAAAAAAATGGCTTGGGAAACTCCCTCTGTTGATTTGTGATTTAGAAATATTTTGACTCTTGTCTGTCTGTATGCAGCTGGAAAAAAAAAATTTCTCAGAGGCAGAGCATAGTGTAGCTAAACAAGTGAAATGAGCGGACTAGAAAGGGAATGGCTGTGGGGTGGGCAGGTGTTATCCTCCTAAATGGACAGAGAAGCCAGGGAGTTGTTCTGGATCATGTCTGTGTGGTGCATTTCTTGTGAGCCTGTGCTGAAATCACAGAGCTGTTGAAGGTTTCTTAGGTCATGAAGAGAGCCTGCTGCAGCTTGAGCTGTGCCAGCGCTTGCACACATGGCAAACCCAGTGTGTGGTGTCTCACAACAGCTGTCAAAGACTGGTCATCATACCCAGAGTCGCTAAACATCCTGTTTATCCTCGCAAGGAGGAACACTTGATTGAAAGATAAATACCAAAAAAAAAAAACCAAAACAAAACCCAACCCCAAAACTGGTGCTAGGAACAACATTTGCCCTTGGGCTAACAAACCTGAAAACAAAAGAAAATAAACATAGGTTGGAAGCAAACAGATTTCCACACAAGCCCAAATTCTAAAAGGGATTTAGGAGCTGAGCTTGTTTTGGCATGCTTGAAAAAGAAAAAGCCGTCTGGGTGCCAGGATTCTTAGGGCTCTGTATGTGTGTGTGTGCATCAGAGTAAGAGCACAGGAAGAGATGGGGTGTCTGTGGTGATCTGAGGGGAAAATGGCAGACACTGGAGCTGCCTTTATGCAGGGTCACCCTTGGGGCATAGCTTGCACTTTTTTTTTTTTTTTAATTAAACATGCCAAGAAAAAAATCTTCGAGTTGGCAGCAAGATTTTTTTTCTTCTTCTCCCTCTGTTTGTTGTTCATTTGTTGCTGCATGGGAGGTCTGTTTACTTTGCTCAAGAGAATGAGGGACCCAAGAGACACTGCTCTGCATGCAAAGTTTTTATGGAAGGGGCTGGAGGAAGAGAAGGGCAGGAACTTTCAAGCCTTTTGAAACAGAGGTGGGCTGTTTCTTTTGCTTCTTTGCCCAATGTATGTTGGGCCTGATGCTGCTACTGCTTGTGCAGACGTAGCTGGGTCCTGGACTTCAAAGATGGGTCCAGTTGTTGTTATGGGCTGATCGGGCAAATCTCTACAGGGTCAGTGTGAGGAGGCCTAAGATGCCCTAAGACTTGATGTTGAAACTCTGAGTAGCTCTAACACTGTGGTGCCTCCCCCTCTGCCCATGGGATCTCTCCTGGTAGGTTGTTTTCAAACTGGAGATGGTGCTCCTCTCTCCCAGCACCTTCCTGTTGACTCTTCTGAATGAAGTTTGGGATGAATTCATGAACATGCCATTAAAGTAATCTCATGGATGAGACAAGGCAGCCCTTCATTCCAGGGATTTAGTGTTTTGAAGGGGACTTTTCCAGAGCTGTGTGGCAGCCCACTGCTGCTGTTCTTTGTTGCTTTTGATGACTCAGTGAACTTTTGAATGCTTCAGTTTCTCCAGATGGGCTTAATAGTGATTGTGACCTGACTGGAGATCCAAGAGAGGAGCGAAAGTGGAGATCTGTATTACTTTCGCTTGCTGGCATCTCAGTGGATGAGGCAGCTTTGTCCAGCTGAATCTTCTTATATCTTACGGTGCTGAAACAACTAGAAGAGAAACTAAGAGTGCTGCACAAGCGAGGTGAATGTCTTTAGATTAACAGATGGGCACATCCCTGGGGATATTTTTTTGCACATGCATTATTCTGGGTTCTGGGCAGTGAGAGCAGTGGCATGTGGCTGGCAGAGTTCTGGAGTGTGAGGCAGGGCAAGGGAATGGCTGATGAAAGCAATGGATAATTCCACTAAGTGGTGCTTGGAGCTAAGTGGTGTTCTGACATATGGAGGTGCCTTATCCTTTTTGACTGGTGAAAAAGGACAGGGACTGATGGGTCTCCCTATAGCTCCAGTCTTGTGTTCGAAGCAGCTATTTTCTAACCCAAGTCAGTTCTGTATTGCCCTAATGCATCACAGAACAAAGAGGTTTCAACTGACAGAAGGAGTTGGCTCCTTTTATCCCCATGTTCCCTGTTTTAATTGATGGGAAAGCTTCTCAGCAATCCCAGGACATCTTTCTGTGTTGCAAAGATTCCCTTAAATGCTGGGACACACCATGTTTTTTTGGCCACTTTGTCTCCAAGAGGAGGGGGAGTTAAGGAGTCAGCTGTGATTGTAGAGAGAAAAAACCCTTGTGAAAAGACTTTGAAAAGCCTCTAAAATACTAATTCTAGAAGAGGGAGAAATGAGAAGCAACATAATTAGAGATGGACTATGCAGAAGTACCTCCCTTTATGATAAATGGGAATGGGGACTGTCAGAGAAACAAAAAAGAAGACGAGATAGAAACTGACATAAAATGTTTTCACTCAACAGTGGGTTAGATTAGTGTTGTGCAATTCTTTGCCACAAAATATCAGGGCCAAGAACTTTGCTGGATGCAGACACACTCTGACTGTTTTGGTGGATAACCAGGATATCAGAGAGCTAATGGTAATATTAAAAGAACAAGGGTTTTGGGAAGTTGTTGGTGCCACGTGCGTCAAAGGCACAAGCTGACTCCAGCAGATGGAGATGGGGATAGGAAGAGACTTACTTATTTCGGAAGTGAAATAGTCTGTGAGCTGCCTCTTGCAGGGTTTCTTTTTCTGACCTTTGGATCAGCCTCTGTTGTGTTGCAGAATCCCAGCCGAGATGGAGCTTGGGAAAGACATCAGGCTTGGCAGCTGTCTCAGCTACACTACATCCAGTTGTGTGGTAGGCCCTGTGGGGAGGTAGAGCACCCTTCTGCATTCTTCACTGCCAGTTGTGAATGTCTTGATTTCCCCCTGCCCCCAAAAGAAAGCTCATTTCTGTGGCCTGGGAATCAGGAGAGTGAACTCAACTCCCAAACTGTATTCAGCTCGGCTTGGGTCAATTCCATAACATTTCTTACTGCCTTCATTTTGTTTCATAGAAATTATCTAGTGGTGATCACTCTCCTCTGGACCCCACTTGTCTTTCTGGCTAATATCTAGGCATCCTTAGTGAAAAGTACCCCCTTCTTTCCCTCTTCGGTTGAGTATGACACACAACACAAATTATTGATGTACTGAGGTTGAAAGCTGGTTTCATAATTTGCTTTTTTAAAAAATTCACTCTTTTAGCTATCTGGAAAAAATAGCAGAGGAGCTTTGAACACCTTAGCTCTAGAGCCATGCTGTTCAGTAACAACTCCTCAGTAAAAGAGCTGTTTTGTTTTTATTGTATTTTCTTTTCACTGCTTTTAATAGCTATAAACAACCTCTGTGTGGAGTGTATCTTGAAACTTGTGACCAGCTGGGTGAGGGGCCTTCGTATCAATTTCAAGCCTGTGGAGAAGAGAGCATAACAGGTCCCTGACTGCTCCAGCCACTTCCTGCCTGCCAAGGAATGCTGGAAACAGAGGTCATTATTGCACAAGTAATTAAAGGTTCATCAGCCCTACCTCTCTGATTGCTTAAGGCTATTGTAGTAAGGGACAAATACTCCTTCTTGCCCACTGTTATTTGTTTTCTGCTTGCTGTTTTTCTTGGCTTGAGGAGAGGAATTATGAAGACTCTTGAGTAGGATCTGGGAGTACTGTGGTCTAATGCATTTGGCTGTGGCCCTGGGTATGTTGTGGAGCACTCTAGCAGTGAGAAATGGAGTGCCTTCAGGGCTCCCTCTCTTGCTGCTTTTCCCCAAGATCCAGACACTAGAGAGATGGCTCTCAAAAAGCAGGTCCATATTGCCCAGGGCCTGGCACAGGGTGGGCAAAGAAGCCAGGCTTGGGGAGGTCTATAGAGCTGTGCCTCTGAATAGCTGAAGTGCATCCTATTCTCATATTAGCAGACACGGTGATTTTATTCCATCTGAGCTGGACTCCAAAAATGTGAGATTGTCTTATAGTGGGAGGGTTTCCTATTTATTTCTCTTTCTGTGGTTTGAACTCTGAAGTTCACATTTTTGTATGTTTTCTTTCCGTTACACTATGCAAGAAATTACTTTGTCTTTTAAATAGATACTGAGACTCACTTATGAGCAGGAGCCCCTTGAAAAAAAAAAAATGAAGTAAGTACCAAATATTTTACATCTTTGACAGAGTCACAAGAGCAGGGCAGACTGAGCAGCCCACCCTTTAACCATCTGTCCCTCAAGATCTGGAGACTCTTTTATCTCTGAGGAGCACAGCCCACAGACATGGGAAGTCATGTTGCTGTCCTCCAGTTTTCCTTCTGCGGGTGAATGATTGTCACCACTACTACCAAAACAAATGAGCCCTCATTGTGCTGAATTTCCTTGTGCTTCAAGAGCAGTGGAAGAAACACCTAAGAAGAAAAAGAGAGCTGGCTTTTGGCTCCCTTGGTACAGTAAATTTGTGAATGAGCTTCTCAGTATGGCTGGTATAGGGTGGGCATTTCCCTCCCTCCTGGCAGTGTAAAGGGGGATTGAGCCTGGACTGCACCCCAAAAGCCTCTTTGTTGGTGAGGACATTTTGCCCCCAAGAGCCCAGCTTCAGGGGCTTGGCTGTAGCTCAGAAACAGCTTGAAGGGCGCATGTTGGGTAGGCAGATGGAGCGGGTGATGGAGATGATCTGCTGAGGAAGGGCAAGTGTGGAATGAGAAGAGGAGCGACAAAAGGGCAGCCGTGTGGTTGACCCCGTGGGAGTGGAGGAGGGGAAGGACTCATCTCAAATGGAGCAAGGAGTCAGCAGCAAAGTTGCCTGGAATATGAGGCTGAGGCAGACAAGGGTTGGTGGAATGATTAGACCTGAATTTACTCTAGACATACCTGAAGTGTGTGTCTGCAGAGGAGTTGAATAACTCCTTGGTCAGGCTGCAGGGGCTGTCTAATCAACAGTCCCGTGCCAGTCACAGCCCAGGATGCTCCATGGTAACACTAATCCCGCTGCAGCCTGAGTGGAGGGGTGTCTCCAGAGGTCCCAGGGGCACTGCGTCTCCACACGTGAACGCAGCCCCCAGTGCAGCAGCCTTACGAGAGACACTGCGTAATGGCCTGTTTTGAATTTGTATTTCATTTGCCTCCCATATGGGATCAGTTTTTCCCTTTTCTTTATTTTTTTAATAGCGTTTTTCCTAGCCATAATAATCAGCGTTTCCCTGCCTTCTCCCCTTCATTTTTTGCAGCTGTCTTTGATTGGTTTCAGTCCTGCAGATGCTCCTTCAGACCCAGAAGAAGGGGCAAAGGTTCTTTTCCTTTTCAGTGCGAGGCAGACAGCCCTGCCGGAGGGCTGGGGGAGGCTGGTGCTCCCGGACTGGCCACCTCTTTGCTGTGGCCCCAGCCGGCCTCTTGTGCATCTGGTGAGGTTTGCCAAATTGCAAGATAATTTCTCTGCCAAAGGCCTGGGGAAGATCACAAGTTGTTGATGGCGTGCATGCCCCTTCTCTTGCGCCGCTCAAAAACAACTGTTCCTGCAAGCAAGAGGGGCAGGATCCCCAAACGCCTCGTGCTCCAAGGCTGTGAGTACAAAGGGCCAGAGTGCATCTGCAGAGAGTGTGCCGACACTGACTCAGATTTCTGTGTCTGTGAGCCATCAGGCTTACGGCAACTGCAGCCCCACGTGTCTGACCGTGCGAGGTCCACGGTTCTGCGTACGGGGCGTGATTAACCTGCACAACCCCGCGTCGTGCTCCACCAAAAGGAGCTGGCAGGCACAGCAGTGGCAAGCACCCTGAGTGCACGAATTGGCATGGGGAAAAAATAGTTATTGGATGGGCAGGCAGACTTTCCTGATTTTTTTTAGAGCATGAGTCAAACACAAATCGCAAGGCAGAAAGGAGAAACTTCCCTTGGAGGCAACTTAATCCACAACTGCTTGATGTGGGGTTTCTAGCGACTTCCTTCAAAGCAGCTTGTGCTGGTCGCTGTCGGAGATGGACGGTTGAGTTGACAGTCATTCAGCCGATCTGTTATGGCTATTCCTGCATTCCAAGCACCATCCAAGAGAATGAGACATAGCATTGCACAAGAGCAAAAGAAAGTAAATGTTTACAGGCAAAACGCACATTTCAGCTTGTTACATGTTCCTGTGCAGTGAAAGAAATGAAACAATAATTAAAACAGGTCCCAAGTCTCAGTGTGTATCTTGGCTTGCAGCACAGTCCTCTTGGAGCGCTGCCTCTGCCTCTCTCTGATCCCAGCCTGAGCAGTACCACTGGGCCATTGCATCCAGGTCAAGGTCTTTCCCGTTACTCCAAGTACGTCCCCTTTCTGAGAACTGCAAAAGCCCTTTGGTGAGGTGGTTTTATGGTTTGTGATGGAGTTGGGTGCCTGATGTTTTCCCAGCACCCAGTCATGCTGGAATCTCCCAGGAGATGTTTGCCTTGGGTGTCCAAAGTGTCAGGGTACGAGAAGTTGTAGATGGATTTATTCCCATGGGAGAAGAGTGGAGAAAGTAGAAGAGCACAAGAGAGGTGGACATTTAAGTAATTTGTTCCCTGAATTATTCCTTTTCAATGGTCTAGTGTGTCTGTGTCTTTGTCTCAGGGAAGAAATTAGGGTGCAACGAAGCAGATGTAGTGAAGGGCTGTGTTGGCACATCTGACAGCTGTGCCAGAAAGGAAGCATGTGAGCAGCCACCTCAGTTCTCTGGCTCTGAGCACAAGGCTGGTCACAGCACAGCTCGAAGGGTAGGATGTCTCCTGGCTGGTGAGTCAGGTGGGTGCAGGAGAGAAGAGGGCCTCTTCTCTGCCCACTCTACCCCTCTTTTCCCAAGGAGAAAAGCAGAGTGCCAGGTGGGGGGAGTTGTTTTGCATGAAAGGGTGAAGCAGTGGAGTCTTTCTCATTAGAATAAGGAAATGGCGAGAGAGTGGAGGGGTGACTGAAACACCCTCTCCCCAGAGTTGCTCTGTGTCTGATGATATCTCCTGCCAAGCTGTGAAGCTCTTGCGGCATCGTCTTGGCCTTCACACCAAGAGAACTTTTGTCACCCTGCAAGTCAGTCCTTGGCAAGGAGAAAGGCCTTTTTAGTAATGATCAGCCCACCACGCACGTGGCACAGGCAGACCTCCCTCCGTGTGTGCGTTACCCGGGGCTCAGCCGTTGACTTGATACCCACATATGAGCAATAGCTGTAGCTGCTGACTCACTCACATCACTTTTCTTGGTTCTCTCATTTCAGCAGTGAGCTGGCCAAATATTATTCATTTTATTTGAGATGTCTGCTGAAGGTATAAATGTCTAGGCTTCCTGTAAGGAATAGATGAAGTCCAAAAGGCATACAGTAAATGTGCAACAGAGCACACCTACAGCACTGACTAGGGCCCATACATCAGGCAGAACAAATGTCCACAGCCATTGCTGAGTCTGCAAATAGGTTGGATTTGTTGTTTTGTTTGCCACATAAAGGGTACTTTTAAGAGGTGGCAGCTACGTGGTCTCTTGTTTTATGCGAATGAATTATTTAAAGACCTTGTTGTTAGGGGGAAATGCTGACTTTTCTATGAGGCAAATTGCAACCTGCTTCTATGCAACATTCTGTTACAGCTTTTCTCTATCCTTGGGAAAACCAGGTTTGATTTTAGACTTCCCAGACCATTCTGAAGGCAAATGACAATACTTGAATGAAGTCAGGGGAGAGAAAAAAATAGTTCTTCGGTCACTAAGTTATGAAAAATTATTCTGATTTAGGAATCCGATATTTGTGTTCATTCTACCCAGAAACAACTTATCACCAGCTCTTCAAAGTTTTTGCATAGTTAAATCTCTTCAATAACTTGGATAGTGACATTTGTTGAGGAGAATACAAAAAACCTGAGCACCATTATAAACACTCACTCTTGTAGAGTGTGTAGGGAATTTAGCCTGGGAGTTAAGGTCCCAGAGCTTTAACCCACCAGTGATGGGAAGTTTCTGTGGATATAGTACACAGCAAAACAGATGGGAATGATGACATTTCTTTAACTGAGATCTATCTGAAATCTTCCTGTAAAGATTATCTGCTTTGTTCTGACTGGGGTAGTGAAGGCCTGTGTTTGTAGAGTGGAAGAGCCAGCTTTTCAGAAGTCTGTTTTTTTACAGAATGCTTGACACACAAGCCGTAATTCTGGGATTCTGGTTCCCTTGTTAAGTTCTCCTGCTTTCAGATTCTTGGAGCTAATTTTCATTGACAATAAGAACATTCCTTGAAAAATGCTGATGTAATGATGTACGTGCTACTTGAGATTAAAAGATTTATTCAGTGACTCCTTTGTGAAACTTTTGCAAAGTGTCTTAACATTTTTATGTTTCTCCAACTGCCAACAAAATCTCATTGCACCACACAGTTTGCAACATTAGTCAGATTTTGACATGGGCTCACGCAAGAGGCAGTTTTCACAGTCAGGAATCATAAAATGTCAAAGAAATTGCCATTATTTGAAAACTAGACACAGTTCAGTGAAGCAGATGGACTTGCTAACAGTGACTTAGGAGGTCTGTAGCACAGCTGTGTTGACACGGATTATAGACAATCAAAATTGTATATAAAGTGCATGCCTTAGTTTTAGTTTTAAGCATATTGCTAACATTTAATGAACTGTGTAACCTTATATGGTTTATGTATTTTTGTACTGTAGCTGCAAGTTATGCTAAGGACTTGACTAAACCTTCCCAGAAATCTGTATTGCTATTTGTAATGCAGGCACACAGACTGAGAGTGCCAATAAGCCTTTGATTGAATCTTGATTAATGTAAATACGTTAAGCCTGTAGGTGCCATTCCAGCCCAGGGAGTGTCTTACAGCTTTTAACCATGTCCACATCAGAGTTAGAGCCCCTTTGCTTCAGATAATTTCCAAAGACCATCTGAAGAATGTTTGTACTTGCTGGAGAAGGATCAGGGATAGAGACATTTTCTGAAGCCCCTGGCTGGCTTGTTTGCAACACCATCCCAATAAAAATTAAGCTCTCAGACACAAACTTAGGAAAGGAAAGAAGAAAACAGAATTCTGATATGTTTCACAACCCTACTCTCTGATCTGAGGAGAAAGATTGGGTAAGAAACACTGATCTTTTTTACATATCCGTCTGTCTGCAAAATTTTCAGTAGTTCTCTTTCACTAGCCAGCTCTCCTGGATTAGGTGAGCAAGTTGCCTGATTGTTTCAGTGCATTGCTTTAACGAATTGGTTCTCATCTAATCAACAGAGAGGGTATGTAGGAGCACAGCTTTTAACCGAGAGGAAAACAGGATGTGTGGTGGGAGAAGGAAGGCACCACGAAGTGTGGTAAGTTGCAGTGGGATTTAGATAGGTGAGATGGATCAAAGCACTGAGTTCTCCTCCTGGCTCTGGTGCTTGATAACGTCTGGTACCTTAGTACCTGTTTTGGTGGCAAAATTTGCAGATCTTAGTTTGCCAAGGAAATGTGCTGAACATGCATACCTCCTTCTGTGTGTGGAATGGGACAAGGCAACTCCAGCATGGGGGCCAGCTGCTTTCCAGGTAAATCTTTGTGGAAATAACCTTCCTGATCTACACTGCTGTCAACACTTGCTTGCTAGGGATTCTGCCACTGAGCAAACATTTAACTGCAAAGGCACATGATGAGAAAGAGGAATAACTAAAAGGAAACATCCTTCCTGGTATGGGAATGCTCTTCAGTGTCTTCTCCTTGTAGATGGCTTCTTCAAAGTAAAGATAGTGGGCATAAGCATGCAGGACCTATATGCAAAATAAGTTATTTGTATACCCTTCCACACCTTGCTCTCTAGACTCCATGGCTATGCTGCTCCCAGGAGTCTGCCCTTATCATAAAGGGAACGATTTTAATCTGTCATTCCCTGATTTTACCTGTGGGCAATTCCACCTCTTAATATAGTGCCTTGTAAGGCATTAATAGCAAAGAGTGTGTGGTTTTTTCTCTCTTTTTTTCCTTCTTCTTAATTCGTCCCTTCTTTCAATCTTTGTTTTGTTTCCCTTGTCCTATTACATGTTGTTGGAGCCCAGGAGCCAGGGAGAGCCCACTTCGCTGCTTGACTTCTCAAGGATTGCAGAATAGGCCTGTGCAACATGAACCTGTCTGTTTTTAATGGGACCTGTCCAAGGTATGGTTTCTTATATCTGGCCTAACTGGATCACAGTTACACCTACTGGTGTATTTACTATACCATCGTTTTTCTGCTGTTTTCCATGGTTTACTGCACATTTTTCTGTTTTATTTTCCTTTTTTTCCCCCCTATATTCCAGCTATTCTTGCAACACATGCAAAAAAGTGAACAAAAAAATTATTGCAGGATTTGATGTGGCTACGTGGCCATTTTGCTGCAAGTATTTTCAAATTAAAACTATTTAATATTTCAAAAAAAAGTAATCCTGTCAGCCTTTAAAACCTGTAGTATCTTGATTTGTGTATCCCATAAAATCATGTGTCTTCAGCTAGTGTTAAGAGATTAATTATTGCCTTAAGTGGTAGAAGAAAATTAAAAATGGTAGAACCTTATCTCCCTCTAACACAGGTGTTCTGGGGGTCACCAGAGATGTCATACCTGCAGCTGTGTCCCTGTGGTCCCAGCTCTTTATTTTAAAACAGAAATATTATCTCCCAATCTCAGCAGACAATCCAGACAGTGCATTGTGATACATTCTCTACGTCTTTCCCTTGACAGCAGTTGCTGGGGTTCCAACTCTGCACACTGGAGGACCATCTTGATTGTTTTTGGTTTTGCTCTGCAGATGTGTCCTTTTATTTTGAGGAGAGGAAAAAAAATAGAGACATATGCCGACAGCTTTAGACTATGGCAAAGCTGATGCTGCTGCAGCTGAAAAGGAATCCGATCATACTTGGTTAATAGCCTAGCAGAGTTTGCTCAGCATGCCCCAGCTCCTCCCAAAGATTTAGTCCATGGCATGGAGTAGGCCAGGGAACAATGCTTTTGAAGCCCTCCTTTGCAATAGCATTGCAGCCTATAATAGGGATCCTTAAAAAGTAGTCACCTCTGGATCAGGTAGATTATAATAGTAACACACAAATAGCAGAGTGTGGATGAGCTGAATCGTCCTGTGTGTGATCTCTTCTTTGCCTTTTCTGCCCTGTTCAGCATAACTCCAGAATTTGATCTGATCTCCTCTGTGGCCTATAAAATCATAATAAGAGCTTTAGTGACGCCTCTCTAATTAAAGTTGAATTGAATTTTGTGCTTCAAGCATGACTTAAACATTTATTACTCATGAAAAATTATACCATATCCTCTCCAACTTATGCCAAGCATTCTTTGAGTACCAAATGAAAATTTTGTGAGAAACTTTTTTATCTGTTGCTTTTGCAAGTAGGAATTAAAAAAGGATCTGATACGCAATCCATGCATGCAGGGACAGATTTTAAAACCAGTTTGCCTTAAGCCATTAAGAAAATGCTTCTCCAAACCTTCTCTCACAGTGCTATCTGTCCACTTTCTGGATTTAACTCCAGGCTTACTGACAATGATGGGAAGACTCTCTGTTACTTCACTAACTTTTGCTTAGGAATTCTTTTGCATTGAACTTCTAGCATTCAGCTTTCCTTGATGTGGAAGGAACTGTTCTCATTTCCTTGTCAAAGTCCAAATTTGAGACTGAAATTGCTGTGTGAGCATCGTACTCATTAGAAATACCCAAAAGGGGCCTGGAAAACCAGGCTGTTTGATTCAGAGATGGACAGTGATAAGGATGACAGTGGACACAAGTTCCAAAAATAGCAATTTCTGTTAGATATTAGGAAAAAAAATGCCCATCACTTCGAGGATTGTGGAACACATGAGCAGGAACCTACAGATGTTGTGGGATTGATATCCTTGGGGATATTCCAAACCTGAATGGACAAGGTCTAGCACAAACTCTTCTTGCCCGGCCCTGCTCGAAATAGGACATGGGACTGGATGATTTCAAGTGGTCCTTTGTGGCTTGAAATGGTCTCTGATACTAAGATGTACCACCTTTTGAGGTGGAGGGGAAGAATGTGATGAGACTAAAAATAGTCCTTAATTGCAGAGTTATGCAATATTCAGACATGGCTGACAAGCTTGATGAATAGGATTAAATTGCCTGAGTGCTGGAAGGATGTGAGGGAGACAAAGTAGATAAGCAGTTTTTGACCTATGTTTGAAAAGCCTACAGTCTTGGGGTGAAAGGTTCATAAGAAAAGTAAATATGTTGTCTGTGAATTTCCATTTGCAGAAGATGTGTCTACTGGAAGAACCTTTAGCAGTCAAAAAGGGCTGAAACAAAGAATAGTAATCTTCAGACTGAGAACGGTGAACATGCAGCTCAAATGACCTTGGTAAAGTGCTGTGGAGGTTCTTAAGTCTTTTTTTTCCCATGGATATGTCTGTTCCTGATGAGTTTGTGATTTGACTGTGGGGACAGGGAAGAGAGATGAAAGAGTAGAAGGTGTGCTTTTGGCTGCAAATATAAAACTCATGAAAACTGCTCACCCCTGTTTTCCTGTTCTGGGGAAGTGTGGAAGGAACTTCCCTGGCAGTGCCTGGTGGACCTAGATGCAGAAGAGAACCAGAATATTAAGATATACATGAATTAAACATGGCTGAGAAAATGCAGGGTTAATTTGCAAAGATAAAGGATTAATTTATTCCTATGATTTCTGTTATTTTGCTTCATGCTCACTATGTGCCTTTCTTTCATTTGGTCTCTCCTGTGAAAAAAAAAAACTTGTAAATTTTTCTAGTGACCTGGAAGACTCTTCATTTTTCTTTTCTTTAAAGAAAATAGTCTGCGGAATAATCTCCTCTTCTAGGCAAACAAATGTCATCTTCAGAATAAAACATGCATACACGAGGAAATTCCATTGAGGAGGGGGGAAAAAAGCTTCCTTGGTTTGGACCCCTTTCAACATGATCTGATATACAGTATTATGTTATCCTTAGATGATCTGTTATTATCTTCCTCCTCCCGAGCCACGTGCCAGCAACCATATGTGTGTGAGCAGCTGAAAGTGTCCTTTGAACTCTCCACTGGCAGACTGACAGCGTGGGCAAGTGGACAGCAGGCTGGAGTTGAGCGCAGTACCTGTCCGAGTGGCTGACCAGCTCTGTGACCTCAGGTAAGTGACTCCAAGTCTTTGTTGCCTTTCCTGTCCTTTGTCTGTTAGGTGTGATCCCTCTGAGCACCTCTGCCCTGTGTGATGCCGTGCCCGAGGTGGCTCCAGCCCTTGGAGAGCTGTAGTTGTGTTGGTGTGACACCACAGCTGAGCCAAGCTGCTCAGGAGGCTGGCTGGGCTCGGCTGTGGGCCGTGCTAATGTGGCTCTCCTTGGTCGTCAGAATAATCTGGTCTCTCCACACAGGCCTCTGCCACTCTGGCTGGATGTCCCAGCTTGTTTGGAGCCAGCTCAGGGAATCTCCATGAGGAATTGTTGCTCCTGTGAGCTGAGCATGTGAATCCCTGGTGGCCAGAAGGTGGTAGGTGATTCTCCTGGGCTGTTTATTTCTTGGCTTTGTCTTCCAGACACATATATATGCTAGACTTGATGCACCTGGACTCGTCTCTTCCACGTCTGCATAGCAGTGAGCAACAACATCATTTTCATACCTGAAATTTTTCTGTATGCCTATTTTGTAAACTTTATTTAAATCTAAGGCAGCTACTTGCGTACGACAGCTACATAAAAACATTGTCCTGTATTGGTGGTTATCACCAAAGGCTGGTTCTAACCAGACATTTGTCTACCCATCTTTTGGTAAAAGGGGTGTGTTAAGTCATGGTCAGAAAAGTCATAGCTAGTGTCATCTAAAATGTACTAAAAATGATTAATATTCAAGTAGGAGTGTTAAGTGTTTTTTGCTGAGCCCACATCTATATCCCTCAGAAGCCATTGTTTTTACCAAAACCACTTATAATGGTGGACTTTGCAATGCTGTGTGTGCACATAAAATGCTCAGCTGGGGAATGATGTGTGTCTACTCTTTGAAGAAGACTCTCGGCTCTGCCACGTACAGCAGAGTTTCTTCACCTTCAATTGGGCAATGACATGCCTGGAGTTACATTTATGAGTGCACTTGCTTCTTCATGGACTTCATCAGCTGCCAACGAGGCACAGCCAAACTTCTCATGCTGGTGAGGTGTTTCCTGGATGGCTTCAGGCCATGTTGGGCTTTCCCAGACACTTTTGTTAGTTTCTTTCTTCAGAGCAGACCTAAGACACAGGCCCAGTAAGATCTCTGCAAATTAGTCAGCAATTAAAATGTACTGGATTTTATGCTAGTAAATTAGCTGGAAGGACAATTCAGCATTTTTAACAAATGGTAAAAATGCCTTGGATACTGGATCACTTTTATTTGCCTGGCTTGAACACAGCATTTTCCAGAAAACAAATCAAATCATTCACTGCCACTGTTGCATGGTTGTTTTGGTTCAGGGATAATTGCTGTCCCCTGCTTTCAGAGAAAGATCTGAGAGTTTGTGCAAAAAATTTATACTGCTCTGGGCTGCTGCCTTTAAAGCAATATAACTTCTTGTCATGATGCAGTAACACTAGTATTTCACTGGGAGTACAGGCGTGGTCTGTGTGTGCTTGGGATGCTGTCCTTGTACTAGAAACACATCTACAGCAGGGTATGCAACATACAGAGATCTTTCCAGGCACTGGTTAGAATTGACCTATAAAAAACTTGCATTTATTAAGTGGAAGTCACTATTAAAGAACTCAGATTGCTGAGTAATACTCCGTGGATGAATAAGGAAATGGTTCAGGCCAAATGGACCCTGCTTGGATCAGTCTTTGCCCTGATGTAACTGAACTAACGTGAACTTCTGCATTAAGTAGTATTGAAATTAATAGTTAGATCATAACACATGTGACTGTGTTTGAACCTACCTGGAAAAACAATGGAGATAATGCACTATATGAATTTCAAAGGTTTTTGGCCTGTTCAGCTTTGTACCCATGTTATGCTTTCCTTTGCTGGGACTCCAGTGCAGTTGGCTTTGCTTTGGAGCGAGGGAAGTGGTTAAAAATTTGTCTGCAATGTGTGTGTTGGGACTCTTGAGGTTTAGCATTCCCCATGGATAAGGGCTGCCCAGTTCAGTGAGGACAGAGACAATCTGGGCAGGGGAGGTGACCATTTTTGGAATGCTGGAGATGCAAGGGAAAAGCCCTCTGTGGCACAACTCCATCTGCTTTTACTTATTTCTTCCTTTCGTATTCCACAGAGCTTTGGTTGCTGTTTGCTGTTCTTGCTGTCTGGACCTTCCTCTAGGCTTTTTAAGCACTGGAGATGCCCCTCCCTCGGTGTTTGGGGATGCTCCTCTCCCTCTAGCTGGGAGCATGGCATGTTTCACCCGCTGTGACTGGGGATGGGAGCCTGCAGCTCCACCAGGGACTGGCATTCCATCCTTTCCCCAGGAGAGCAGCCATGTTGCCTCTGCATTTTGGTGTGCCTGGGGAGGGTCACTCCCAAACCTACAGAGATGTGTGGTTTGGTCTTGCTGTGCCTTCTGCATGATTCTGGTCCAGCATAATGCTCTTCCATTTGTAATCCAGGGTTTCCCTCTACTCTCCAGTGTCATGAGTCACTTGTGGGATCTGTGGGTTCCTCACGTTTCAGTACCGTTGCTTTGGGGTCCTGTACAGGTTCCACTGGAACCTGTGGAGCGCTTCACATCGATGGAAGCATTTTCCATTGACAGCAGTAGGGGTGAGTCAGGCATTTGAGTAGCAGAGCCAGTCAAGGGAGAGCTGGTGGGTGCTTCTGGAAAGTAAGATTATCTGCATGCTTTGGTGAAGTGAGGAGAGACCGACAAGAGGGTTGAAACATTTTTGTAATGAATACTAAAGGTCTTCCCCAGACACCAGCTCCCTCATCTGGGATGAGGAGACCCTCCAGGAATGAGGAAGTTCTCACAGATTGCCAGAAGCAGAGCTGAAATGTGAACAGCAGCCTGTTTTTAATCGAGGTCTCACACGCACTCTGCCCCAGCTGCTCTCGCAGGATGCCGAAACTGCCTTCCACTGCGATGCCTTTTGGGTGGGCTGTTGGAGGCAAAGGGTATTCAGTAGCTCCTGCTCTTTGTGAGCCAAAAGCTCTCGCTTGCACTGTGGTCTTCACTGGACCACCCTCCATCACATGCCATGTTTTCCTAAAGCGTGTATTCATTACCTGCTCCGTGTTTCTGAGGTGGAGGGTGTCCAGTGCCTGGGCTTAGAAAGGCAGGTGAGACTTTCAGGAATCTGAAAACTCTTGTTGTATATTATCTCTTGATGGGTTTCTCTTTTGTGATGGACAACCCCACTTTGTTCAAAGTTCTCCATGCAGGTGAGGTTGTCTTAAATTGTTCGTGTTGCTTTCCTCCAGATTATTTCCAGTCAATGTACATATTTCTGGAGTTCACTGTGATGCCAGAATGATTTTTTGCTCTTTCTTTTATACCCCTCTTACATACTCTTTTATAGTTTTATGTATTCTTAGTGCTTTTAGCCAACAACTTGTAACTTTCCAAGTCTGATAACTCAGCTGAGACCCACAGTACCGTTAAATCAAAAAACTAAACAGTCTGGAAGCCCCAGACACCAAAGTCCTCTCCAAAACATATTTTTATAAACTAAGATAAGCCCATCAAAAAAGAAAAGTTCCTCAGAATGGGAGGTTCACTCGAGTCTCTCATTAAGAGATCTTTGATAAATATGCTAATTTTGCAAAGCCTGTAATTGTGTGTATTTCAGTGTGAGTAGTGGTGCACGCATTTTCAAGACATTCCACCTGAACGAAGTGCTGTACCCAAAAATCCTGAAATAAATACCGAAGTAAAAACCCCTTTTCCCCATAAACTGTGTTTTAGTTTTAATTTTAAGACCAAGGAAAGACATCAACTGTCCTGAGACTAGATGGAACACTCTGACTAAGGCCTTGCCATGTGGACCAGAGCACAAGGGTTTCTCCACATGTTTTACAGGCTGGACTCATGTTTGTACAACCCAATTTGTCTTTTGTCTGTAGCCATGAGACGCGGCTGACTCCTATTAAGCTTGCAGTCCATCTCAAAGCTCTCCATAATTTTCTGAGGAATTGTGGAGGGTTTTTCCCGCTCCTTATCTGTACTGAATGGGGTCCAATTTTTTTTTCGGACATTTTCCCCACTGTCAAGATCAGAATTCAAGCCTGTCTTCAGGCAGTTCTTCCCAGCTACATAGCAGCTGTGTATTTTACAAGCATGCAATCTATCTAATGGCCCAAGTTTTTAGAGGAAACTTTGAAGAAATCTGGACTCACAACAAACACAGTACAGCTCTGCTGGGTTAATCCTTCCATTTTGACAGTGACCCATTGATAGTTAGCATCCAAGTATCATATTTCCAGTCACTTTTGCATCTGCTCTGTGAAAGTTTATTTGAGACCATTTATTTCATCTCTTAGGAGGATGTTATGCATCTGAAGCTTTATAAGTCAAGACATGTAATGGCCTCTCTGCTATCCATGCGGCCTGTTATAGAGGGAAATTAGCTTAGTTGGATCCAAATTATTTCTGATTAAATCCATATTAGCCTAAGGCTTTGCTTTGTTATCTTCTGTGCTTATGAATACTTTGTGGTATTTATTCATTATTTATTTATGTTTTAGACTTTTTCCCTGGGAATTGTAGCTAACCTGAGTATTCTTCCTTTTGCAATCCACAAGCTTATTTAATTTTGAGCATAAAATTTGCTTTGTTCTCTCTGTCATGCACCTCAGACATCCTTGATAAGAGACACATAGGTAATTGCTAATTGTTTCAGCAAATCCTATAAATCCTGTGACTTAAAGTTCATCCAGTCTTGTTTCTTCCCTAAATTAGGGAGAGGTGCTACCTCTCTGCCATGGGTTTTAGCAGTGCTTCTTGTACCTGTCTGGAGATAACTGCTGCTAGTAGCCCACACGTTTCTGTGGATGCAGTGTGGGGGCAAAGTTGCATGAAAAGTAGCAGAGAGATGGGGCAGTGCAGCTTCTTGTCACAGTGCAGAAGTCAGGCAGCTCTGAGAGACTGAAAAACCTATCTTGGAGCAAAGCGTCCATAAATAGGGAGTAGTGGCCTCTTCTTCCAGGCTGGAATGCAGTAAGTAAATAGGGCAATGCAGGTTGAAGGGGAAACCTGTAGCAGCCTTTTAGTTGAAGGTGCTTACATATGATCATGACACAGGAGGCTGTCTAAGGCTCTTGCTCCAGTTTGGAGAAGGAAGCTGAGGCCTGAGAGTCCAGACTGGGGGATGAACAGACAGAGCTGACTTTAGTGTCTCGTACAGTAAAGCAGCCCTGGCTTGTCTGTGTGAGAGGTTTACCCTAGTTTTGGTCTGCCTGGGCACTTTTCTGATTGTTGCAGGGATCAGAGGTCCTATCTAGCCAGGAAATCTTGACTGGAGCCCCTGGTTAGGAGGGGTTGTGAAGCACTGGGACAGCAAAGGAGCACCTCCTTTGACTTGTCTTGCTGTTTGATCTGCAGTTCCCCACATCATTTGTTATCCAAGGCATGGTGGCTAGAGCCAGATCTTTTATTCAGCAGGGGATATTTGCAAGGCCAAAAACTGGATCTAAAAGGAATGAAAAGACATCTACAGAGCTCCATCTCAAAAGGTTGTCTGGGGGTTTGTACCACACCCACTCTTTTAAGAGCTGGAATAATATATACCCTGGCAGGCTGTAAATCAAAGGCCAGCACAGAGAAAATCCTACCACACACATTTCTTTTTGTAGATGTAAGAACTTTTGGCCTCTTTCTTGCCTTCTTATACTTCCTTGTTCTTCTATGCAGTTGGTGATTTCGGGCTCTCCTCTTCCCCTCCACTGCCACATCCCAAAGCTGTCACTACTTTTGCTGTGGCCAGGCAGAGAATAGCTCCAGGGGTAATGTGTAGGATGGCCTTTGTGGCTGAAGGCTCACAAGTCTTTCTTGTGAGTTTGAGACCCATCCCCAGTCTCAATTCTAGTGTTTGGCATGTTTCCAGAGCTCATGGGGAAGGTCCAGAAATGTGGTTGTTGCAAAGCTGAGGGCCAGATAAGCAAAATTAAGAGATAACCCTTTAGGAAAAAAATAAATAGAAAACAACTTAGTTTGCTGATTAATTTTGCTCTGGGAATCCCTGTAGTCTTAGGTTTCTAGGCCTGGCCTTGTTTCCAGTTCATCCTCCCTCTCTGAAGAGGCTTTTTGTCTTTAATTGCAACTATAAATAAATCATCATAGCCAGAAGTAGTATTTTTCCAAGTCTACAACTCTAGTGTCCAAACCCTTCAGTTTCCAGGAATTTGCTTCACCTTACCCAGAACTTGGGACAAAGAAGTGAAAGCCACATTCTGCCTGTATAATGTTAGCTCCAGTCTAGAGAAGTTTTCCTCTGGGTATTTCTGTCCTAGATCCAGACCTGACCTGCAAAATAGGTTGAAGACCAGTTCACTAGCACCTGCCTGTCTTTCTCTGGACCAGTTGCACCCAAAGCTTCCAGGCAGCCCTGTGGGTGTGTTCAGGCCTCTCTGCACCTTTTCCCTGCAGGCATATCCTCAGAAAGCTGACAAAGATTGACCATGGGGGACAAACCGCAACAAATCAACTGAGCTGCTGAAGAACCTTGCCCTTGTGCTCCCTATGTGTGAGCACACAGACTTACAGGTAAATTCAGTTTCTCACCCACTGTTAACTAAGGTGGTAATGGGGGAAGCAGTGAAAAAAAGGAGAGGGTGCAGTCACAGCCCAGATGCAAAAATACCCAGGTAGTCTTGAACATCTTTTGGGTAGCACATGCTGGTCTATGGTGCTCTTGTTATCTGCACTGACTGAGGTGAGTCAAAATTTGTGTGTGAGCTCTTCATTTGGCAGCGCAGGGTGCTCCGGACTGCTGCAGAAGTCACCCAGCCTCAAGGAGCTTGTCCGAGAGGGGACAAACTGCTCTTCCTCAGGACAGAAACAAGTCAAAAAAGAGCTCAAAACTGAGTTTTCAGTGCATGAAAGTCAGTCAAATGATCCAGGAGCTGCCCTTGTAATGCTGCTGAAGCTTTCCTCTTAGGTTGGCCTTCCCCAGCTCAGAGGAGAGTGGTGGATACTGTGGACCAGACACAGCTGGGAGTCAGAGAGGAGACTGAAATCTTTTTGTGTGGTAGGTGAGTGTTTAGATATCTTCAGGGCAAACTGGACTGATACCAGTCATAATATGTTTTCTTTTCTGCTGGTACTTCATCATTGATGCACAGAGTTTGACTGCTTGTGTAAGTAAGTATTTAAATAAAGAGGGAAGCAAACTGGAAGTGAAAACTGCCTTGTAAGGACAGCATATTAGTCTTTGTTTCAGCCTAATTCCCTCATTGTCACAGGAACATATGTGATGGTGGTAGTCATCCTTGTGGATTGTCTGCTTGTTCTTCAGAGATCATTAAACACAATTACAGGAAAAGACATCTTTGTTTCTGAGCAACACTCAGCTTTTATATAAGTGTTCCACATTTTCTTCAAAATGCTTTACCATTTGTAACTAATTTTAACCGTTTGGTTGGCATGAATATAAGACAGCCCTTTTCTGCCAACTGATTCTCATTTATTTTCATGGGGATTGAATGTCTGGGTCCTTAAGTCACCTTTGAACATGTCAGCCTCAGGTCGTGTTTGCTTCATGCAGCTTTCTTGCTGCTTAGTGTCTCAGGGTGAAAAACCTCCCCTTTTGGATAGTGATGGTGAATTCCTAGGGGCCTCTGTGAGGGCTGGATTTCTCGTGTCTAAATGGAGAGAGGCTCTGCATTGATGAAACCCATCTACTTTCCCCAGCTCTGCTGATGGTCTCCTAGTTGATTGTGGACAAGTAGCTGCTCCTCCATGGACCTCAGCTGGCCCATGTGTGAGGAGGCGTGGGACTGCCTTCCCCTGCCAAGGGGCTTGCAGAGCCAAGAAGAAGATGTGTTTTGGAAGGACTGGACTTGGCAGCACAATAAAAAGGAAGAAAATAGGGAGTTTCAGAGCCAGAAGCAGAGGGAGGCATGGTCTGGGCAGGGACTGGATGAACAGAATCAGCAGCAGCTGGGGTCTTACTCAGATTTGTCCTGCAGCTTACATATGTCCAGGCATGGACCTGTTGCCTGTACTAATTTGTAAAGTACCTTTCCGAGCCGCAGGGTTTTAGTGACGGTAGTGTTGTCCAACAAAGGCCTCTGTTTAGATGTGGGCTTTCTAAGCTAGCTGAGGCTATGAAAAAATAATAAAAAGGCATTAAAAACCTGGTAAGGCAAAGAGATGTGGGGCAGAACTGGCTGGAAAGTGGAAAATACTTCCCATGATGAATTATAAATGAAAAGAAATGTGTTCCTGTGCTTTGAAATTTCTGCAGCATTTTTTTCACCATCAGAAATGCTAAAACCTAAAAGAAATTAAATCAAACAGAAATAAATAAGATCTTAAGCAGCTCCTGCCTCCAGGAAATGAGTTCCTCCATCTCCCTTTTCTATGAAAATATGTATTTAGAAAATAAACTGTTTTTCTGTTTGAAATTAAACTATCAAATATAAAAGGTTGACCAGATCTAGGAAAGTCTGGTCTTGCGCTTAAGGCACTGATTTTGGACTGAAAGACCTGGGTTTAATTTCCACTTCTGCTACAAACTTTTCCTGTGTGACCTTGGGCTAATCCTTTAATCTCACTTTGCCTCTGTTCCTCATCTGTCAGATGAGGCTATGACTTCCCCACCTCACAGGGGTGTTATGAGAGTAAACACATCCTCCTTGCCCTGTGCCTCACCTTGCAGCCTGCTCCTCTCCTGGGGCAGGGGGAAGGGAGGGGTATGGTCCACGCTTTGGGAGCCACTGAGGTTGCCCCCTCCATGGCCATAGGACAGACTGGTGAAGGCAAGGCTGAGTAGGACCCCCAGAAGACCCTAAGTGTCCTTGGGGAGCTAGAGGCGAGGGAACAAAAACACTAAGCACATGTAAACTGTGGGAAGGAGAAATTTGTTGTTTTCTGTCTTGTTTTGTTTTTATTTTTTCCTCATATTTCCCTGTGCTTTTTTCTTCCCCTCAAGCCAGCACTCGTGAAGTGTCCGTAGCACTCTAACAGCACGAGAACCGGCCCTGTGTAGGGCTGGCTGCTTCCTGAATTAGTCTACATTTGCAGCAATTACCTTCTTTCCTTTCTAGCCAAATGTTTCTCTGAGCCTGAGGCCCAGCTAATTTTTTTTGTCAGCTCTGGTTGTGCTGGGCGGCCCTCCCTTCCATGCGGGAAATATAGAGATGCCATTCAGGCACCTCTAATCCCACTTTCACTGCTGCACTCATTAAAACATTCCTTTATTTATTTTAATTTTATTCTCTCCTCCCCACCACCTTCTCTAAACAACCACTTGTATTATGCTTTTAATTGCCTTTAGATTTCCCCAGTGTAACTTCTCCGGCGTCCGCATAGCCGTAGGCAGAGCGCGCGGTGCTGGGAGCCCTGCACACGGTCTGTGGGCTCGCTATTGACTCAGTGGCGTGCTGTGAATGAGTCAAAGATCCATGGGGATCGCTGGGGGTGGACAAAAGGGCGGTAGGATCGAAAGCAGGGTGGAGGGGGGACGAGAGGGAAAAGCCAGTGAGTGCTCCGTGCTCCCTGCGTGCTGGCGGAGAATCTTCCCTCCGCTCAAGGAGAACAGCTTCAGCTGTGGACTGGGAAGCTGGGCTGCCCTGCCAGGGTTGGGGGGCAGCAATGTCTGCATCATGGCTCTGTGAGCACGAGCTGTAATGTGGCCTTATACAGGCATGACTTCATCTGTTTCCATAAGATTGCTTTCTCCCTCTCTCTTTCTTTGGCTGGTAATTGAGAAACGCATGAGCTCACCTCCTAGGAGCGGGAAATGAGAACCGCAAGAGGAAACGAGCTGGAAAGTATACATGGGCCGGAAAAAAATATAGATTAGGTGGGGGGGAAGTCAGAGATGTTATGGAAAAGAAAAGGGATTCCTCCTGTGTGGGGTCATCGGCATATAGGACTCACAGCATCTTCCTCTGCACTGCAGGCAAGGGCAGGCCTGGGGCAGTCCTGTTGACATCTGTGTAACTGTGCTTGTGTTGAAAGTATCATCTGGGCACAAGGGGCCCAGAGGCAGGGTGAAAAGATGGCCCAAGATGACGGTGATACTTTGTGTGCTGTTTTTTGGTACAAACACAACCTCTTTCTTATTGGTGCAGCTTATGGGACCTGCTAGTGAGGAGGAGTGTAGCCCAGGTGTAAATGGGAGCAGAAGATGAGCTCACACAGATGTAGGGCTTTAAAGTGCTTGGTAAAGAAGGGGGAGGAGGAAGGAATGGTGTTTTAGGTGGAGTTAATCACCTGAGTGAGGGTTCTGGGTCTGGCAGATCTCACTGATTGCAGGTTGCTGGTGGTGGGAGAGCTGCTCAGTCAGGCCATGCTCTTTGCCATTGGATCTTGCTCACAGGCAGGTAGGCAGTGTCCATTGCCAACCTCCCACCTCTTTGTTTCTTGTCTCTGTTTTCACCTAAATCAACCTTTAGGATGGGGAGAAAATACCTCTGGAGGCAGGCTATTCTCAGTTTGGTTTCCCCTTTGATTTCTTGTGTTTTTTTTTTTTCCTTTTGAAATGGAGATGTGTGACAGAGGAGGTGGTTTAAAGTGGTTAGATTGGCAAGGAGAGCCTTGCTGCCTTGTTCCTTCAGTACCTTAAGTTTCTTCCCTGGTACCCAATTTTCTCTTTCATTATGTGTCCTCTGCTGGCTTTTACTGCCTCCTCTAAGGATGTCTCACACCTTTTCCCTCTGCTGCTGTTGAGGTGACGTTTGGGAAGAGACCAGCTGCCCTCTCAGGCAGGGTTAGCTGTCGAACCTGAAGGCCTTGTTCTTTAGCTGAGGGCAATAATACAATGTCACCTGTCAGGGGGGCCTGTCCCCAGAGGGATGTAAAATGACCAATGCTAATTATCTCTGGAAAGCTGGGCTGTTGGGAGTCCTACATGCAGCCAAGTGCAGCTGAGAGATGCAGAAAGCTAATGAACCAACTGCAGGAGCTGTGGAGAGTTTGCAGCACGTCCTATTGATGCAGAAGGCTACTGTGAGTCACCCAAGGTGGTCTGAGCCACTTGGAGCTTTGCAAATTAGTTCTCTGTTCTTGATCTACATGATCTTGATTTCGAAGTTTAAATGAAGACAGGTCAGCGTTTAGGACCAGCTGTTGTTGGCATGTATATCCATCTCTTCTGATGTGCTCCATCTCTTTATGGTGATACAGGATTTTTTTTTTTTTTTTTTTTGTGTGTGTATACCAAAGGAACGTCTAGCTGATGGGAAGCCTGTGCAATGTGTTAGGGCTTAGAAGATCTGTGCTGGCACAAGTGGGGACCCCGTGTACGTTATACACTATTTATGTTTCCATTGGATTTTTTCCCCTTCTCTTCACCTTTCTTTTTTTTTTTTCCACAGTTTTTCCTAAGTGAAACACTAATGCAGTAATGCTCAAACCCACAATGTTTGAATGGCCTCTAAATCAGGCAAAACAAGCTTGCCCAACCCTAGTTGAACAGACTGGACTCATTTTCTTATTCATGCACACTCTGTTCATTTTGGCCTAATAAATACATTTCTCTCCTAGACCACGAGCACTGGGGGACCTTGGAAAGTTTGACGTTAGCAGGAGAGGGGCAGGTGACCAGGGGAGGAGAGACTGGATTGATATCCATGATTCCTTTAGATGTCTAATAGGAAAGGTTGTATATTCCAAATTGGTGTTGCATGCAAAGAAACCCATGTTGGTGGAGATTCAGTAAGAATCAAGTTCCTTGGATGTCACTCTTCTTTAAATGCTTGTCTTTGACTGGAAAAAACATAGCAGGTACTGAAACTACAACAGTTTGGTGGGGTCTCTGAGAACTCATTGAGGCTGGACTAAACTGACCCAGTTTTAGGTCTTGGAGCACAGGTCTACTTGGACCTGATTGCTTTATCTTTAATGCAGAGTATCTAAGCACCAGCAAACTTGTTACCTGCAGTGCACATCGCTCTTGCTGTAAGGAGTGAATGCTTTTTGTTAAGAAGAGTTTCTTGGGACTCTGAAAAGGATGGAAGTATATAGACTGCTCTTACTTACTTCTCCTAAATACAGACACAGTTACAGTAAGCTACAATAAGGCTTGTAGCTGTGGCTTGTATCTATGGCTGATCTTAGAAGAGGCATATGGCCCTGAAAAAGCTGCACGTCCCTGTCCTTGTGTGTGTACCTAAACTGTGTACCTATGGATGCCACTAGTGCTTCTTGTGTTTGCTGTACTGCTTCCCATGCAGGTTGCTTGGAGGTCTGTGGCCCAGACCTTGCAGTCATCTTTTCCCGCTGTTATCCTGGGAGCGGGCAATGAAAAAGACAAATTATTCTGTCAGTGGGAGATCCCTTCTGACTGACATCTATCCCACAGAGAGAGCAGACTGTGCATCTGGTGTGTTACAGGAGTGCTGTGAGCTCATGTTCACACCGAGTGACCTGACTGGAGCACGTTTAATCCCATTGTGGAGCCATGGAGGGGTTGGGGTGCATGTCAGTTTTCTGCCATTGGGGAATGCCGCTTTGCCTGTCTTAAAGGCTGAACAGCCCTGATCATGTGTGTTTTCTAGGGTTCAGGTGCTTTAATTCTAGATATCCAGCTCTCCAAGAAAAAAGCTAAAGGGTTCTGTCTGTCTTGACAGCTGACATGGGTCAGTTGTTGCTGTTCAGCTCTTTATGCAGTGGTGACTTGTTTGTGGGACTCTTGCTGGGGACAGTATGTTGGTGTGTCCTTAATGTCAGTCAGGAAAAATAGTTTCACTCTGGAGGTGTTTTCTGCAGTGGCCTGGAGGAAGCAAACACAGCTTTAGAGTAGGGTACAAATCTGTGGTGTAGTCACTACTTGGTTTGACCAGGTCTAGACTGATGATGAACTTATTTGGCTCTGTCTGGGCTCATCGTGAACACCTAAACTTTTCCGTGAAGCACAGCAAACGATAGCATGGCCTAAAATAAATATTTATTTCTGCCTTCCATGCCTG
This sequence comes from Vireo altiloquus, assembly GCA_013396875.1. NCBI lineage: Eukaryota > Metazoa > Chordata > Aves > Passeriformes > Vireonidae > Vireo > Vireo altiloquus. The sequence continues at coordinate 144,499 of VZRF01006999.1, forward strand.
TTTGCCCTGCCTTTTTACCTTCAGGCTTTAGAATATTATTCAGAACCTGTTTGCCTGGCATTTTACATCTTTGCTTTTCTAACCAATGTCTCAATGCCCTTGGTTTTGCCCTGCTTTCCTCTTCTTCCCAGCCTGGCATGTCTCTGTTTTTTTTTTTTTTTTTTTTGTCAGGCCTTTCGGCTGGAAAAAGCAGGCTGTGCCTTCTCCCTTACACACCTGCCCTCATCTGTGTTGGCCACTCTGGTATTTTAATTTCTTTTTCATTGGCCCATTGCACGTGTGTTGATTGGCTTTGCAGCTGAGGTCAAGGAATTTCCATGTCGTACTTGGAGAGAGGGTTTCCCCTTCACAGTCACTGCCTCAACCAGGCACTGGTTCATGTAGAAATAGCTTGGCTACTCTTGGAAACAGGTCTGTGTGAAATAATATTGTCTCTTTGAGGTCAGGAAAAAAATGTCCTTTTATACAGTCATGCATATACTCTTTAAAAGAATTCCACAAAGCTTGGTCTGTTCCCCCCTCTCACACTCTCCTCTTGCCTTACCTTTTTCCTAAAACACTGGAGAATTCAGTCTTGGAGTCTGACGGCATTGAGCATACAGCATGTACTGTGTGTTTTGAAATCCTGGCTGCACATAAAAGCCTTGCTTAACACTGAGCTCTGTTGCTTTATTATGTTGTGTGCACAGTATGTTGGTGGTGGGGTTCCCCACTGGATGGGGAAGGAGGGAGGGTGGGATTAGGAGTAGTTGTAGAGAAAAGCAGCTGGAGCAATGGGTGAGATGTGCTAGGGCTTCTGCTTACCAGGCTGGAAAGGGAAGCCAGGAGCAGGCAGCTTGATGTCAAAGATTGTTCAAGTAGCCGTGGGATCATTTGTGTGTTTTTCATCATTGTTGATTTTATTTCTGGTTGTGATGCTCCGTGCTTCCCAGGAGAAGGGTAGGTGGAGGGGAATGTATGGGATGGGGAGGAGGAAAAAAGTCCCACTGTCCCAGGACTATAGGGCAAGTTCTTACCCATCTGCTGTTTCCAAGGCTAAAGATTGGCAAGAGCCATGCCTTTGGAGATGGATGGTCTCATTCCAGGACTAGGACTGCTGCTTGATGTTCTTGTGCTGGTACATCCACTACCATAAATCTGTGTGATGGCTTGCCTGGTGACACATTTGCAGTTTAGGCCCATGGTGGTGTGCCTAGCTAGGCATCCAAACCTCCAGTCATGCACAATGGAGCAAAAAACCCCAGTGCCAGGCTTGCATAAGCAGAGGAAAGCCCATGGGCAGTGGACATCCCATGGGCACATTGATGGAGAGAGGAGCAGATGACCTCATGCCCTGTAGTAGTCTGGACGGGCCCACGTGCTGTGTGATGTTGTGCTTTAATGCTTCCCAGCATTACCACCCCAACTGCTCCTGCTACTGCAGCTCGGGAGACCTTGAGTGAAATCCCTGAACGTGAAGGGAAAATTGCTACTTCAGTGGCTGTACGGGTATATTTCTGCTGTCCTTGTCCATCTGCTCGCTCTTAAAAAGGAAATTGGAACCATGTGCTGATCAGGATGACCCTTATGACAAACATGCTGTCTGAAGGGGTTTTGTTGGCCCTTGTAGTTAAGTACCTGCTCAGATTGTGCCCAGTGATGTGCAAGCTTTCCCATAGCAGTGGTATTTGCTGAGTTGCAGCCACCTGATGAGGCTTTGTGCTGTCATTAGTCCCTGTGTGGTGGAGAAAACCACAGCTCCATATCTATTAGACACTTAGGCTGTGAGGCTCCAGGATGGTGGAGCTGGAGGCACAGTGGATAACCTAGGAAAAAATATTCTTTCATCAGGCTGCTCAAAATGTGCACCACTGCAGCTGATCTCTCTATGCCAGCCTAAATCAAACCAAAGACTGAAAATAGTCAATGCTGCCTGAAATTCCCCATCTGCAGGATATTCAGATGTTTATTTTGGAAGTTTGAATGGTGAACTGGGTTGCAAAGGGAATGCAGTACTTGGGGATGGACCAGGATGTCGGTGTTCGGAGCATAGCACAACAGGGTTGAATGGGGCAGCCCAGCTGGCTGCACTTGTAGTTGCTCACCTGTGGTCAGCATCTTCCATTTTCCCTTTTGTCAGAAGACTAGGGCATATGCCCTAACACAGCCTAGAAGTACCTTAAAAAACTTTCCCCTCTATCACTTGGAGACTGAGAGATGAAATCCCACAAAACACCTCCCTTACTTTCTTCCAGATTATTACATGAGGTTTATCTCCCATTCTCCTTTTCCAGGCATCTTTTTCTCCTTCACCTTCTCCTTGCAGTCCTGCCAGTATTAAGCTCCTCCCTGGCTTTCTTCATTGTCATTGGTTTCTCTGTCTCTTCCTAGACCCAAGAGTTCAGTGCCAGGATGCCTGTGTGTATCCTCTACATTTCATTCACTGGTGTGTGATGGTGGTGTGGGGAGAGCTTAACTCTCCAGCACCTTGTGGCATCAAGCTCCAGATGTTAACTTGGAAATCTGCAGAATACTGATGGGCTTTCTTTTTCCTGTTGTAATAATGTTTTTGGAGTTTTTAGGTGGCCACCATTTCTTTAGCATAAGAAAGTGAAGGTTTTCCCACTTGCCCTGTCTCACTCATTTTATGCACTTCTACTGCAAGCTATTGAACCATTTGGACCTTAATCTTTCCTCCTAACGACCTTGGAAACCTTTCTGTGCCTCTAACGATTTTTTGGCATCCTTCTCTGGCCTCTGTTTCTGTTATCCCTGCTCTGAAACGGGTGAGCAGGCTTCAGCTGATTTTCAAAGTGTGAATGTGTCATTGATTTATGTGGTGGCATTTATAACATTTTTGGTATTGTTCTTTATCCTATTCAACCTAACATTTTTTGGTTCTTTTTTTCCTGATGGCCTCTGTGCACAGAGCAGATGTTTTCATTGAGCTGTCCGCAGTGACGCCTAGATCTTTTTCCTGAGTGGTTACAGTTAATTTAAAACCCATCAGTGTATTACCTCAGCAATCCCTTGATGTCACTGGTTAGAAGATCCCAGCTGGCTGCTGCTCTTAATTCTATTGCCTGTCTGTTTCCTATTAGTTTTTATTATGCTTACGTTTACTTGCATGCTGCGCCAGCTTTTCAAGCGAGGTGGGCACACTCCTTTGCAAGTGGCTAACACAGGCTCTCAAATTCTTCTGTTCGTGTGCATAAAAGTAACGTTCGTGCCTAGGTGTTTTCACAGCATAGAAGTGCTTCCCCCGTAGCAGATACCACTGAGTAATGCCAGTACAAGAAATTGAACGTGGCATGTATTTGCACATGTCCATTTTTGAGAGCTCCCCTCACTGCTGCATGAAAGAGCAGCTTGTCTGCTGTGCCTATCTGGATCGTGCCAACGAGTAACCTGTGCTGGGCAGCCCTGAATATTTGGCACCATGCTCTTTCATGTAAAATTGTGTGGCTTCAATGAACTAACAGGGAAGGGGAGGAATTCTGGATGCATGACAGGTTGAAAACTGTCAGCACAGGCTTAGGCAACATAACGGTGCCCTTTGAGATCTCTGTGTATGTGTGGTTTCATTGTTTATCTGTTGGACAGTTTTGAAGACCTGTAAAATATTATGTGATGCTTTCCAACATGTAAGATAACCTAAATAATAGGACAAGGAGTCCTATGGTGCTGAAAGTAGCACACCGAGGAGGTGCTGTGGTCTGCTGTGGCTCTGCTGAAGTCATACAGCCTGGAATAGGGCATGCAGGGACATTGCACCAGGTCTGCATTAGAAAGCTCCATTCTGGAAGCCAGAGAAATTTCATTCTGCTCCCAGAGGAGCAGTAGTAAACCGGTGTTAATGAGAGATACTGGGAGACTGCAGGAAGGAGCCAAATGCTATAACTCTGCTTACTGATTGGAAACATTGTGAAGTCCCCCCTTGCTTTGAATGGCTTTGCAAACGACCTTTGGCAACTGCCATGTCCTGTTTCAGAAGCCATGTGCCTCAGCTAACTCTGCCACTGAGGACAGAGTCTTAGGAAGATGGGATGGTTTAAACAGGCAAACAGAGACAGCTGCAGTATGGCCAGTTTCCTACTGTGAGGAAGCTGAAACCAGTCTAATTTTGCTGAACTGTGACTCGGTTCAATCCAGAGATTCCAATACGATGCAGTAAATGTTACAAGCTCCTTTGAGGAAGGGGGAAAAAACCTCCTCTGATTCAAAGGCAAGGGGAGGAAGTACCCAGCAAGGGACAGAGAAGAAGTTGCCAGTAATGATGGATGAGAAAAGCTCAGTAGGGTATTGCAGAGTAGGACCTGAGAGCAAAAGAGATGAATGGCCCTCAGTGGCCGGGCTCTACTGAAATCTGTGATGTGGATAAGAACAAAAGCCAGCCACACTCATTCCCTTGCTGTGGGGAGGGAATGGTGATGCACTGTTGCTTCACTCCACAGAGCTCCGAAGGGGGTGATAGATGATGGTCGTGAAGGATGAAGCTGCAGTAGATTCTTCAGTTCCTGAGACCAAAACTCAGGTGGCCCCTCCGTGCAAAAGGCAGGTGGCTTGTCTGGCTGCCTTGGTGAAGCTCGTGCCAAAAATGGTTGTGAGCAGTGTGCTATGCCCATTAACCTCGGTGGAGAATTGCTCATGTTGTTATTAAAGTACAGAAAGAGGAACGTGTTTGCTAGGCCAGAGTGTGGAAGAGATGGGCTGGCCAAGGGCACATGGATAACTCCAAAGAAATGCCACACTGGAACTGTGAGTTGCAGCCAAATTTCTGAATGTGATGGGGCAAAGCAGTCTTCTAAGAGAAACAGATGGAAAAGTTTTCTGCAAGCACTTCAGTCCTTCATGTGCCCCAGCTATGGTGATCACAGCAAGTGTGGCCGGTTCATAATAGCAACCCAGAAGGGTGGAAAATGCTTTCCCAATGCATTTATATCCAGTATACTTGACAAGTGGGTCAATGTGAATGCAGTGAGGGCATACAGAAGCTTATTGCCTAAGCCAGATCTGGGATGACAAAAAACTAGAAATGGAAGTGGGGGAATACCTCCTGCTACAAAGAGTATGGGATTACAAGGAGCAGGTAAAAAAGCTCATGTAATTCTGAGGTGCTGTTGATGTGGCAAGAATGTCTTCTGCAATGAAGGAGCAAGAATGGCTGTGCCTACCAGGTAAACAAGGAAGGAAGCCAGGACCACGGTAGCAAACAGGTGGGCCAAAGAGCACAGAAATGATCAGAAGAAATCCTCTTGCTCTCTACAACCATGTGTGGGTCTTTACCACCACATTTCCCACTTTTTCAATGCCTGAAGAAAACTAGGCTGAGGTTGGAGTGGCCTGAGCTAACCAGGCTATCCATCAACAGGGATAGGGGAGAAATAGATATGCAGTAAGGCCAACTGTGAATGGGAAGACAAAAGGTAATGCAGAAACTTGGAGGCAGTGCTGGTGTGTAACTGCACTAGAGGGAATAAATTGGCTTCCTTGCTGACAAAAGGCCTCCAGCAGACAAAGCAAGAGATATCAGACCAGCCCTGGCAATGATGAAGCTGAACTATGAGGACTCAAAAAGCAGCTGAAACTCTCATGCAGGCCTAGACTGTGCAGTGGGAAGCACTCTGCTCACTTTCAGTCTGAAACTGGAATAAATCAATAGTCCTTTATTAGCTTTCTTTTCCCATAGACATAACTGATTTTGCTGTGGCAGTTGTTTTGCAGATATTACTGTACTGCAGCACGGTTTCCAGTTCCTTGTATAAAACATGGGCTCATTTCTCTGTGAATCAGCTCTGTGCTAACTGCTTTGTAAACTGCAGCAGAGCAGACTATTCCTAGCACAGAGCCAGACTCCTCTACCAGTTTTCTGGTTGATGACCACATTCAGAGGCTATTCCTTTCTGCAGCCACCAATCTCTGTGACACCACAGTACTTATTGCCATTTTCTTGCTGGGGAGTTGCTCACCAATCCATTCTGGGATGGCAGCAGCCATTTTCAGCCTGCATTGGAAAGGTAGTGTAAAAAAGGTCTTTCTGTGCTGTTCATTGAAGCAATTTGTCATTTTAGGATTTCTTTATGAGCCCAAATCCACAGGAACCTCTCTTCCTTCCACACCTTTGTCTTCCTACTTGATAGGAGCCCTCAATCCCCCAAACTGTGTGTGTGCTTAGCAAATGAGGACTTACAGATGCAATACCACTGGGAACAATGTGAACCAGGAATGTACTAAAGCCAGAGGCATTATAACCTAGAGCTGCACTGAACAATGTGGAAGAAATGCTGTCAAATCTGTGCCTGTGTGAGCTATTATATCCCCAGCTAGCCGCCCTCCAAAAGTTTGCTCAGCATGCTGACTTTCCAGGAGCTTTCTCAGTGCTTGGAACAAGTTAGCTATCTTCTGCCAGAATTGAGAGAGGAACACGACTGGCTGACGAATACCATATGTTCCAGGCTGGCCAAAGGAAACCTAATTGTGTTTTGTTTAGCTTGTGTACTTAACTGGGTTTCTGTAACAGGGCTAAGTTGGTTGGGTTTGGCTTTTTTTTTTTTTTCTCTTTCCAGATAAATGGGGCTGATCCCTTCTACACTGTCCTGTGACAGTTCTGTATTTTGCCCTGGAAATATAGGGCACAGCATTCTGCCACTTCCCTAACGGAAGGAATCAGGGGAGAGCTGAGCAAAGGCAAAGGCAGTTGCCAGCAGGAGTGATCAGAAATTGCAGGGCTAAAATCTTGTTCTAGGCAAAGAATATCCAGTTCTGAGGAGGAAACAAAAATCCTTAGGCTGACCGAAAGGTCCCCCATCCTTTTTTACTGGTCGTTAGACCATCAGAGTGGGAAAAGTGTATTTGTGACCTGGGAGTAGGAGCACAGAACTGTGGATGTCTAATATCTAAATGTAGATTTGTTATATTAAGAGTGGAGCTGCATCAGGCTGCAGAAACTATAGGCCGGTCTCTCTTCTGAGACCACCAGGGCAGAGTACCACCCGTAAAAGGCACAGACTGCAGCTTGCAGAAGTTGAACTTGGATTGAGGGCGAGCAAGTTTCAGTTCCTAGAGACACCTAACCCGAGATGGAGCTAGAAGAGAACTTATTCCCACTTCTTTGCTCTGTTCCCTTAGACTACATCACTTGCACTTGGTCACTCCTCCATGATGTTATTTTGTTGCCTCTGACTGCCCTAAATGCTTAGGAGGAGACCTCATCTTGCATGACATGATCACCCAGCATCTAGCACAACCTCCACTGGAGCAGGTGGAGGGGAGATCACTGGGCATTGTCACCTTGCATGTAACAGCTTTGGCTCTCCTAAGACAGGAGCTAGCTGGAAACCTTGTACCCAGTCTTCTCCTTCAAGCTGTTGGGGCATGTAGACATGTCATCCCCAGTTTCCTGGACAACCATGGCCATGGTATTAACAGGGGCACGCAGCAAGCTTTGCATCAGCTGGGAAAGAGTTGTAAGTGATAATTGTATGCTGTTCTGATAGACAAGCAGAAAAGGGTGGGGGCCTTGAGTTCCAGCTGAGCAGAAGAGGTGAAATGAAGCTAAAAAGCAGCTGCCACTTTAAATGGATCTCTTCCTTCCCCATCCCTTATTTATCTCATGCCTTCCTGTTTACAGCGTCATTTCCCGCAGCTCCCATCCTGCTCCTTTAGAGGTCAGGTCAACCCAAGGTCTGCCCCATTTCTGAGCACCAAAGCAGTGCAAGTGTCACCATCTGATGCCACCAACAAGATACAGGCGGTTGGCTACTTCTCCCTGTAGACTGCTGTGCCACAGCCAAGCGAGGGGATGCTCCAGATTTAATGCAAGATAGAAGCTGGCACAGTTCTTGACTTCTTCCTCCAAACACATCCCCTGCTCTGCTGTGTCCTTTCACTTCTGACACACTTGTTTATCCACAGGCTGCTTGGGTCTCGATAATCTTCTGCCATGTGCTTTGCTGCCCACACAAGCACGCTCAGCTGTGTGCTCAGCGACCCACCTATCTAGATATTCATACGTGCTGAATCACCCTTCCATGTACACTCACAGCCACGCTCGCAGATGGACTCTGGCTCTCATGCACCAGACAGAAACTCTCATTCAATATGCCACCCCTGTGTCTTCCAGACAGGGGGATGCTCTTCCCTCTTGGAGGCATCTTTGCAGTGTGTTTGTTTAATTAATTACCCATTTATTCTTGGGTCCTTGGGGAAAAGGTGGTTGTGCCTCCAGCCACGTGGAGGGAAAGAATGGATGTTGACATCTCATTTCTGCAGCCTACTCATGCTCTGAGATCTGCTCTTGAAGGGTTGGCAATATGTTTGAGTCCCGTTCCTCCTTTTGGCAGGGTAAAAGACCATCTCATCACCTTTTCAGGGTTGTGTTTCCAGTCTCCTTGCTTGGCCTGCCCCCCTGGCTACCATCCTAAGGTGTGTGATGACTGCCATGATAAATTTTGAGGCCAAGCCCTTGCTGGAGGCTATCTGTCCCAGGGCTGTGCGTGGTCCTACTGATGCTGCAGTGTTCGATAAGACACTCCCTGATCAGAAACATCTTCAAAGCAAAACATCCTGTTGCCTGAATGTCCCCTGTTCAGTGTGAAGTGTGTTAGCTCCCTCCCTGCCCCCGACTCTGATTCCACGTTGGACCATTTAAGAATTAATGAAGGCCAGATGCATGTTCTGCAAATGTAGGATCTCTGCATTTTGGAGTAGAAGCTGGCTTGATGCCTCCGTGTCCTTCGAATCCTTAGTACAGCTAATAACAACCAGAGGCAGCCTCCTCAGTCTGAGGTAGATCCCACCTCAGCAGTGACGTCCCTGCGACCGCAAAGGATTTCTCAGGGACCTGGAGAGGGACCAAATTTCGGCTGTGGAGCCCCAGGATCTGGTTTCATCTCTCACCAGCATTGGCAGGATGAATTTGGAGTGACTGAGCTGTCCAACAAGAAGGTGGTGAGCTAGGCCAGCACTGGATTTCTGAGGAGGAAGGAAAGAATTCGATGTATTTTGGTGGATGTAAAAATAAGGGGTGGATCATACTAGTGGGAGCTGTCCATGTGTTGAGATAACAGAGCAGATGTGCTGCATGACTATTGAAGCCTCATGCTACCAGGCCCCTTGTGAACTGCTAACCCTCCAGGCAGGGATGAGTCAGGATGGAATGCTGCTTTCCAGACTCTGATCTGACCTGCTAAAATGCCATTGCCACAGCAGCTGTGCTTCCTTGCTGCACAAGCAGAGCTTTTCTTCTTGTGAAGTGTCTCAGCCATCTCTGCTGGCTGCTGATGGATCCTGGAGGTTGTTGCAGAGTTGTTCTCTGGATGTCTTCATACAAGCCCATGGCATGTGCTGGGTGTGTCTGCCTTGGTGTGGGTGTCTCTGTGCACGTGTGTGAAGATGCTAGAAAGAGGATGACTACTGGTTGCAAAACTGATGCTGTTGCTCCCTGGAGTGAGAGAGCCCATAAACTAAATTTTTAGGCCTAAAGTTTGTTCTGATTTGTTTGTGGAACAAGTTTTTGCACGACTGGTTTACCCAGAGGGATGCCTCCTGACAGGAGGTGGGGATTGGTGGGCAGAGATAACCGGTAGTGGAGTGTGATGCTGTGTGCGTTACCCATCACAGCTCTGCTGTGGGCATTCAGAAATGGTTGGGCCATGACCTTGTTATATGGTAATGCTGACTTGGGCTTGCAGTGATTTGTGGGAAGGCCCTGTGGCTGCTTGTAGCAGTTCACGACGGATATTTCCATCTCCTATCAGCCTCTGGCATTCTGGGACTTGCGCAGCTTCCTAGTAGTGGTAGGGATTTCTGCAGGAAGAAACCTCATCCCCAAACAAGCCCAAACTTCTCAGATCTTCAGTACAGAACCTTCTCTCTTTTCCCCTTCTCTCCCCATCCCCTTCAAACATACCTGTGGGTAGAGGTAGTGTTATTGGAGCAGCCTGTTTGACTGCTATAATATTTTCCACTCAGATCCATTGACTTCTATTTCGTGTTTTCTTTGGATCAACACCTTTTGGGAGCAGTTGAAGCTGCTTGAATTTGAATAGTTGGAGACAGTGTGTCACACTGCTATCTTTTCTTGGTTTCACCTCTAGAAGGCAGTGACGGTATGTCTACATACAGTCACCCAACTGAAGTGTATGTCTCTATGTCCCTCTCAACGGAGGTCCTTTATCTGTATGCTGCCAAATGTCCCCCAAAGGAACATAGCATGATTTTGGAGTGTGTTTACAGCAAATGTATAAAAGAGGCAGGGATCGTGATTTTTCTGAGCCCTTTTCTAAGAGAGAACTTTTGCTACTCTGATGACAGAAAAAAAGGAAGTTTGTTGTTGTAAATGTGAATTGTTTTGTGTTTTGTGGTTTTTTTTTTTTCTCCTTATCTATGATAGTTGGGCAAAAAAGGAGAAAATAAAAAAAAAATCTTTTGGGCAGGGCTGGGAACCCTGGAGCTTCCTGCTAAAACCACTGTCTTGTTCTGAGCCCCCAAAGGTAGGGAGGCTCGGAAGAGCTTGGGTTTCTCCCACTCAGGGTCTCTTTGTTTCCTAGGAGTTTGCCCTCCAGTCGCCTGTCCCTGTATCCATCTTCTGTTGGCTCAGGAGAGAACAACCTAGGGGCACACATGAGCTGACTGAGCAGTAGTAAACTAACAGAAAAGATAAACTTGGGGCTCTCAATGCAGCTTTTCTCATTAAGACCATTATTTGGGTTTTTCTTCTGTCGAATTGTTTGTTTTCCTGAAGCATCAAGGACTAAAGAATTTCAAAAGCAATTAGCAGATAGATAGGATTACACCCTCTGATGTATGGTAAGACATTGATTTGTTTGTCTAGAAATAGAGTCCCTATAGGAACAGAAAAACAGTCATTGAATTTGAAGTGAGAAAAAGATAATAGAACCAGATCCAGTGAGGTGGGAATTATCATTTCATGCTTCTAAACATTGGCATCTCTTGTTGAATATCATTGTGAAGTTTCTGATGTTTGTGGATTTTATTTGAGACTTGTGGTCTTTATTTGAGCTCTTGGAATCAAGAGGCTGAATGAGATTCTCAGCTTTCTATTTATTTTTATTTTTTCAGACTAGTATTTCCAGCTCTCTTGATCCTGGAAGAAAACAACTTCACTTGAAAATATGAAGCCTCGAGGGTCCAAATAGGAAAACAGATGAAAAATACTCCAAATACTTTTGGGTTGGTTAAGTCTTATTATTTTGAAGCCTATATCATTCTGTTCTAGGGCCACACACAACATTTTTGAAGCTGAAAGCTGTCAACACTCATGCTTTTTATCCAAAGCATTTTAGAAAGTGGGTGAATGTTGGTGGCTATCGTGAATGAGAATGTGTGGGGGTGATCTTCCAGGCGGCGTCTCGCAGGCCTGTGGGCTCCTTGTGCATGGCAGTGGGAAGTCCCTGCCTTGCAGAGTTCATGAACAAGTTTCATGGTAGGCAAGGGTGTCTTTTACGCTCTTCTGTTTTTTGCACTTTTTCTGTTTTTACAGTTATCTGTCTATAAGGAGGCAGTAAGAGAATTGCCCGTGAAGCCGAGGGGAGAGGGAGGAATGTAAATCCAGTTTTCCACGGTTAGTTATATGTGTGACCCATTGACAGAGTGCTGCCGTGCCTGTGGGAAGAGGGGAAGGCACAAAACAGCGGGAAGGTGCCTCATCCTGTCCTGGGACAGGAGACATGGATGGACACCTCCATGTGCGGGGCACAGCAAGGGTGAGAAGAGATCCTGCGAACAAAGAACAACGGGGGCTGCGCAGCGTTAGTTGCAGACTCTCCTCCTCACCACGGTGGTTGCTGCTGTTGTTGTTGTTTCTGCTTTTAAAACAATATGCAAGGAACCATCCAATATCCTAGGGCTTTTGTTTATCTAGATTTTTATGAGGAAAAAGAACTGAAAAGAGGAGAAAAAGAAACGAGAGGGGAAACACACGCATTCCTTCCAACCAGAAAGTCATGAGTTTTGATTCAGTCTAATTACACAAGTGATATTTTTATAACCTCTGTGAAGTCTCCTTGCTTTCTTGGTATGTCTCCATTGTTTATGTGAGAGTGGCCAGGTAGCCAAGGCAAAGTAATGTTGCGAGAAAAATTCCCTCGGTCTTGGAATATGCTGCACTCTCTTTTTGGCTTCATAAACAAGCCTGTTTTCCTGGTTTCAGACCTCTCTTAAGTTCTTTAGTTTAAAGGAAGAGGCAATAAGAGTTACTCATGTACTGCCCAGCCATGGGCCATGTTGGCAGCTTCATAGCATCCCTTAAATATGCACAAAGTAGTACATAATGGGGACAGACGTCCACTAAATTAAATCACTCCTGGTCTCAGTGGTCCCCTTCAGTTTGCAGCAATGAAACAAAGCCCATGTCAGCCCTTCTGCAGGCTGGTAAGGGCAGCCAGGTGTGGCTTTCCCCACTGCAGGCACATGAGACTGGGAGTCCTGGTGGACAAGAAGCTGTCCAAGGGCCAGCAGTGTGCCCTTGTGGCCAAGAAGGCCAGTGGTGTCCTGGGGGGCATTAGGAAGAGCATTGCCAGCAGGTCAGGAAGGTGATCCCATCCCTCTGCTCACCTGGGATACTGTGCTGAGCTCTGGGCTCCTCAGTACAACAGAGACATGGAGCTCCTGGAGGGGGTCCAGTGGAGGGCTACAAAGATGGTTAAGGGTCTGGAGCATCTCTCCTATGAGGAAAGTCTGAGGGAGCTGGGCCAGATCAGCCTCAAGAAGAGATGACTGAGTGGGGACTTCTTCAATGTCTGTCAGCATCTGAAGGGAGGGTGTCAAGAGGATGGAGCCAGGCTCTTCTCAGTGGTGCCAAGCAATAGGACAAGAGGCAATGGGCAGAAACTGATGCACAGGAAGTTACACCTGAACACGAGGAAGAACTTTGTTGTGCAGGTGACCGAGCACTGGAACAGGTTGCCCAGAGAGGTTGTGGCGTCTCCATCGCTGGAGATACTGAAGAACAGTCTGGATGCAATCCTTGCCATGTGCTCTGGGATGACCCTCTGTGGTCCCTTCAACCTTACTCCTCGGTGCTTCTGTGACTCCTTGTATGGGTGGGACCAGGCTGTTTGGGTGGCTGCAAGAAAGGAGGGAAAGTGTGAGGTGGGTGAAAGCCAAATGCTGTGCTCTGCAGTGCCATGCCTTTCTGAGCAGTCACAACATAATCAAAAGGTAGGAGTCCAGCCTGTGCTCTACTCACCCCAAGGATGCATTTCTTGCTCAGTTGAGCAAGCCCCAGCGTTTACTGCTGTAGTAACAAGTAGCCCAGGTGACAGCTGCACGCTGTTACCTCCTTTGGAGATCTGCTTTGGTGTTTTTGGAGATTGAGGTTTCCTAACACAGTTGTCTGTGCTCTGACAGAATTTAAAGATGCAGAACTAGGCAGGCTCCAGCTGGGGCCCAGAGAAGGCACCATGGGGAGCAAGGAATTGAAGCAGCAGTAGTTTGGGCTCATGGATAGACCTGATGGAAGAAGGTGGACGGAGCTGTTGAATTGCCATGTATTCTGAGTGGTGGAAATGAGTTTTGTTTGCTTTGAGTGGTCTCGGATTTTTTGTGGTGTTCACCAGTACCACGAACAGTGCTGGCAATGGCTCTGAGTTGGTTCCAGCTCTTTGGCATTGTTTTTACCTTCTTGTGGTGCAGGTGACTTTGTGGTATGGATGTTCAGGTGGCTGGAGCTGCATTTAATCACCACAGGGCAGTGTTACTCTGTGGATGTGCTGGGGATTTAAGAGGTCCTGAGGGAGGGTTTAAGAGGGTGATAGGAGCTGGAAGGAAGATGTTCATCCCTGCAGATAGCCAGCATTTATCCCACAGACTGGCTGCTGCTAGTGTGATGGTGGAGAAGTTACAAGGCTTTTGGAAATGGTTTCAAAAACTGGCCTTGATTTTTGGTGTTCAGTTATTTATTATAAAACCAGTAAGAAATTGCATATGTTTGTTGCCTCATGCTTGTTGCTCTTGAGATACTGGCTCTTGGTTTGTTAAAAAAGACCTTGCCTAGGAATCCATCCCTCAGTCACACAGAGATCCATCCATTCCTCAAGTATTTGAGCACTGTGGTCACTAAGGTGATGTACTTCTTGGACCACCCTGATGCTGTAACCATCATGCTGCTGAGTGAGACATTTGAGAGTGCCAAGGTGAAAGGTACTGTCTCTATGCATTTGTTTGCACAGTTGCTTTGATAGCACCACTGTGCACCAACACCACACCAGGCCTCTCTGCCCCCTCCAACCCTTGTGAGAAATGAAGCTGAGGTCTCAGCTGGTGAGTGATTAGCTCTGGTCTCTCTTACAAGGAGACTGCCAGTTCCAGTCTAGCACTCATGAACCCTTCCCATGTCCATTGATGGTTTTATGATGGGCTGTCATCTATACATTTCATGTTTGGAACAAGCGGTACTAAATCCCCTCTTGGGTGGTGTTTTGGATGATGTAGAAATAAGTGGATGTTCTCCAAGTGTAATTTTGTCGGGACTGCCTGAGGAATGACCTGAAGCTTTTAGCAGAGACATGGGGAGCTCAGGAAAGACTGAGTGGTTGAATAGTTGAGCCCCACTCAGATGGTGGGCTCAGGAAAGAGACAAATAGGAGAGGAGAAAATAGACTGGTAAAATGCCAAAGATGACACTTGGGTTCTTGGGCTTAGATGTGAGATTGAGGGTGTGTGTGATGGAAGGCAAAAGCTCACTCAGGAATATGGGAGAAGGAGACTGCTCACCTGGGAGTGAGAGTGCTCACTGTGAGGAGTCCACAAACAGGAAGACTTGAAACAGGCCATGGTGGGAAGAAATGGAAAGATGGTGTGAGTCAGAGGCAGGGACAGCCAAATTCAGCACCACTTTTAAGCAGAGGAAACTCCGCTGACATCTTATAGCTTCAGGCAAGGACCAGCGAAAACATCTGGGCTGGATCTTGAGCAGTGTAAATCTGCTTGGGGGCCACTGCCTTCAGTGGTGCCACACTGATCTATGCATATGAAAGCTTTGGACCTCTGCTTGCCTTCCTGCCTTCAGTCCTGCCTGCTTTTTGGGTCCTGTGGAGCTCTCTGGCTGAATTTGTGGGTGTCAACACAGGGGGTTTCCTGGTAAATCAGAAAAATGCTGTCCTTCCATCTCGCTTCATCTGCCTGGGATTTCCGACAGAAAGGCACTGACTAATTCCATCTGGCAGGCTGACCATTCTTCAAAGACTGCAAATCCCGAGACTTTTAACTTACAAAGAAAACCATGCATTTAAAAAAAAAAAAGAAAAAAGCTCTCCCCAGGGACAGTCTCTGCAAAATCCAAAACAAGGTCTCAGCGCCTGCCCTGGTGCTCCGGCTGACGCCAGTGTTTTTTCTGTCCCTTTTAAAACCAAGCTGGAGTGTTCCCGACTCCTCCGTTCAACACCTCCGGCTCCCTTATTCCCTTCGGTGAGTGGGGCGGGCGGGGAGGAGGCTGGAAGGGAAAGGCCAGAGCAGAGGAGGAAAGAAATGCCTGGTATTGATCCACCAAGGCTGGCCAGACTGCAAGAAATTCCGGTTTGTGAAAAATGTTGCGGTTTAGAGCATTTGTTTTTGTTCCACAGTGGGATGAAACCAAGACTTTCTGGAAGGAGGGAGGAGCGGGGGGAGAAGAAGAAAAATGACCTTTTTTTTTTTTTGGTGGTTGTTGTTGAGGAGGAACAGCCTCCCTGCGGTACAGATACCCACACTGTGTGGCTGGGGAGTCCTCTCCCGACAGCCTCTCCCTTGCAGCAGTGCTCCTCTAGTAGGGTAGTGCAGGGATTGGGAATAAGCCCCTCTGGGAATGGGTAGAGACCTCCTTCTGCCTCTAGCTCATTGTATGGCCTGGACAGAACACAATCAAGGGGTGCCCTTTGGGACAGTGACCTGCCCCTGTGACAGCCATGGTGGAGCTTGGCTGCCAAACTCCGTGAGTTCCCTTGCTTTGTGGCAGTTCTGCCCTTGCTGAGTTTTTGTTCACTCAAGTGGGCAAGTTTCCCCAACACTGGTGTGGGGAGAAAGCTGCACAGTTTCTGAAGGATGAAGAGGGTCCTCTGGCTTCAGCAAAGTGAAGTAGGGAGGCTCTGAACCAGAGTTCATACAAAGGGGAGTTTTGAGAGATTACCAAAAAACCCAACACCTTGAAGATGTTGCTGTTGCCTTTTAAAATGAATGTGTTGGCTTTTTCCACAACTCTCTGGTCTTGCATAATTCCTTTCAGGGAAGTGTAGAAGGACATAAAAACCAGAGCAGATCTGGGAGAGGAAGACTTGAAGATGTCAAAAAGTAGGACACAAATATAGCATGTGGCTCTTTTGCTTCCAGGCAACTCTAAGAGCATGGTGAAGGGAGGTCTGGGCTTACCTTTAGATGAGCAACCAGTGCCTTTGAGCAAGGTAAGTGGTGATCTAGCCTTTTTGCATCTGTCCCAAAGCAAGGGAGAAAATTGGCCAGCAGAGCTGGGAAGAGGATGGACAGCTCTGCCCTAGAGGGTACCGTGAAACTGTGACCTGGAGATGCAGGGCTCTTGGTGGCCCTGTGGGTCCCAGATCCCACCATGTGTGCCTGCATGTGCCTCCCAGGCACAGCCTGTGAAAGCTTGCTCCACTGCCTGAAGAACAGCTGTGGCATTCTGGTGATTTCCACCCTATCCCCACACACCCACCTTGTCACTGGTTGTTGAGACGGGAATAGACATTATCCCGTACTTGCAGCTGGCAGCCCTTGGGAAATGCCCTGTCTCTTTTCTGGGAGGTAAAACCCCTTTTCTGAATGTTAGTCAGCAAACTATGCAGGCGAGAAGAGAGAGAGAGAAGAGGTGTCTGCTGTGAGTCAGAAAGAGGGTTCCTCCGGAGGCTGTGGGATCACAGGGAGGGTGGGGTGAGCCTGCAAAGCGTGGCTGCTATAAGCAGACCTACGCTTCACCAAGCCACAAGCATGAAGTGTTGGAGCTCAGAGGCCCAGGAGCACAGTGGGATCTTCATTAGCTCTTTCCAAGACAGGAGGGCTTGCAATAAAACCTGAAGTGTCTGGTAATTTGACTGTCAAAGGCCACATGTTCCAAGGCAAATGCTTTGGACCAGCCACAGAGTGTAGAGCCAAGGTTGCTAGTGGAAGGCTGCTAAAAGAACAGGTTTATTCCTCCAAAAGGGATTTCTTGGCAAGGGTCATATCCAAGGCTTTTTCACTAGTTGCAAGATTGTCATGTCGGTGGGTGTTCCCCTCTCCCTGGCATCTGCTGCTTTAACCCAACACAGCTCTCTGGACTTTCACCCACACACCTGTTGTCTTCCTCTGTTATTGTGAAGCAGAAGTGTTTCAAACCTGCCATGAGCCAGCATCTAACGATTTTCTGGGCTCTCCGCCTTCCCCTGTAATGTTGTTGAGTGTCCCTTCATAGGGGGGAGGTCCTCCTACTGAAGGAGACCAATCGTGGGTCGAAGAAGGGCTGGGTGTTTTTCTGAGGTATCCTTGGTTCCATTTCCATGCACAGAAAGGCAGCAAAGTGGGCTCTTTCTTGCTCTTTGTCTCTTTTGAATTGACTCTGGGAATAGGTTTCCCATGGCTTCTCCTGGCTAGTGCTCGTGTTGCCAAGGGGCCAAAGTGCTGTAGAGTAATGCTAAGTATCTGGCAAAGCCATTGCCAACAAAAAACCTGAGGTTAAGGCCAGAACTGTCTCCTGGTGAAACTGAAGGCAGGGGTGGGCCTGCAGTTTTGCATTTTGTTACTTACTGCTCTGACCTGGCTCAGAAGGGAGCAAGGAGGGAAGTTGTTTCCTGGGCCTTACTATCTTTTAGCTTCATACGAGAAACAGAATTCATTCTTTTCCCTATGCTGAAATATGCAGATGTGCTGTGCACCTCTGCAGGCTGTGTTGGAAGGAATCACTGTGCTCTGTTTTAAGTATTTGACAGCCCCCTCATTAACTATTGGAAAGCCTGCCTGATAATTTGGTGGAGTCTGGAGCCTGCAGAGTGTTACTGTGAGTGATATGTATCTGTATATCCTATAGCCTTGGAAGAACTGTTGAATCCTGTGAAGCTCTTGGCTTTGGAAAGTCACTTTTCAGGCACATTTTTTTCCTGTAACTGAATTCCAAGTTTTTAGCAACTCTACCTCCCCTTTCTCTTCCTCATCCCCCTCTCAAAGGGGACATTTAAAGGAAGACACAATCATCTTCACACCACCTTCTCTCTGAAGAGAAATGGAAGTGACATTGAAGAAAAATTGCAAATCAAAACAAGGGAGAGTTGCCTCCTTGTATCCTACTTGAGGTGTAAATGTGACTAGTATCTCTTGGGAGGTTGTATGATATGTCTTATCATAAGACCCTGTATTCATTTGCTCATGATTCTGCCGATCTCAAACTGTCCTCACTGTTGTTTATGGTGCCACATGTGTGACTCAGGATAGATTTTTCTCAGGATGGTGTAATCTGAAATGGTTCACTCATTTCCAGGAACAAGATGAAGAGAAAATTCCATTATTTTTCCTTCTGTGATTGAAAAAAGACAAAATGCAAGGTGTTTTTTTTTTTTAATTTTTTTGTTGCTTTACCAAGGCAGCTGATTTCTTCTTTCTAAATGAGTCTGAGATGTCATTGAGGAATCACCAGGAGGTATAACTCACCTGTTTTTTAGTTATGGCCACTTATTAGACATTCATTCCAGATAATCTGTCTGAACTAAGCTTTCTCCATCCTCTGTGGAGAAAGATGAGGGTGTTCAATCAGCCCATCTGAAAATAGGTACCTAATAGTAGTGAAATGAATTGCATCCTGGGGGTTCATGACAGAAGTAGTTTAGAAAAATTGTTTAAAACAGACTCCTCATTTCTAGACAGATGATTTCAACCTTCTGAGACTGAGGAAGAGCCTGCTGTTTTTCCTATGAAAAGCTGATTGTTTTCAGCTGCGTTATATGTTTTGGAGAAGAGAAAACCAAAAATATATCTCAGTCTGCCTGTGGTGGTGAGAGTCTGGTAAATGCTTTGATGAGTCCACTTGAATAGTGCATCACTGTGGTGCTTATCCCAAAAGCAAGAGTGTATTTCATCCCTGAATCTTCCTAATGACTCTCATGGCACCATGATTCTCGGGAGGTGGTGAAAAAGCAGTCTGTCTTTCCTGCAGTCTTGGTGGCTTCAGTTCTGGTGGTGCCCAGGAGGCAGGGAGGAGGTGTGCAATAGGACTTCAAATGCAGAAAGAATGCTGGGAGCTGAATGTGGTGGAGAAGGCAGCAGAGGGAGCAGCCGGACACAAGAAGTGTGGCATGGGAAGACAAAGGGGGAAATGAGGACTAGCAGGAGGCCTGGGACTTGAAATGCTACTGAAAGGCAGAAGGGAAGAGGAGACTGATACCAGGAAAGGAACTGTACAGATGGAAAGTGAGGTGAGAGATGGGGATTGCACATACGAGAAGAGAAGGCAACTGAGTCTGTTGATGGGGCAAGGAACTTCAGGATGGTAAGCAGAGGTTCAAAACTCAAGAAAGACAAAGTCCCAGAGGATGAGAAACTAAGTTGTGAAGGTAACTGCACAGAATGAGGCAGAACAAAGACTGTAGGAGACAAGCAGAAAAACTTGGACTTGGGTGGGCACCAGGGAAGAATGACTTGTGCTGTCCTGTAGAAAAAACTGGCTTTGTCACGGCCACCATGTTGAGGGGAACCAGCTACTGCTGCGTGAATAACCTGGATTTTGGCATTTATGGGATTTCTAGCTCCTGACATGTAACATTCTTTGTGGGTATAATACTGTATAGACTGAATGTATCTTTTCATCTGGATTTTTTTTCTCTGCTCTATTTCTCGTGCTAACCTTTCCTTGGTGTTTTTCTCTACTGCTTTTTCCAGCTTTTCATGTGCAAGCCTTGGTCCAAGAACGTTTATGCTGAGCTCTCAAACATATCCTGTGCAAATGGTTTGAAATATTGAGTTGAAGCATGTTCATCTTTCATTAACTGGAGTAAAGGTATGTATGAAAATTATTTCCAAAAAAAATACACTTGAAAGCCTCAGGACGAGCCTGCCACCTCTTTAATAGGACACAGTCATTCCTTTCCAGCTGATAGCCCTGTATTGGGTGTCAGCGTTGTGCTGGATCTTCATCTAAACTGTTATTAAGCAAACGGTTAAAATCAAGGGGTTTTTACGAGCAGAAGACCTGCCCTGATCATCCAGCTCAATGAGACCAAGCGCAGTGTGTTACAAGGTCCAAGGCACAGCTTGATTTTAAACATCTGCTTAAGTACTTCTGTACTTTGAGTTGCTGGGAAAAAGTTATTGGTGTTCCTGGGTGGCAGTCTGTAATTCACACCCGTGCAAGGGGTCAGCAGGAATGGGCAATGTGCTTCCCCCGGCCTCAGAGCCTCCAACTTGATTTTGGTGTCTGCCTGGCCGTGGGTTTCAAGCCCCAGCTGACTCTGCGTGTGCTTGTTGGACAATCCTGCCTTTTTACGCACTTGCTGTTCCCTGACCCGCTGGCAAAGCCGCCTGCCCCCATTATTCATCCTGACATGCTTCGTCATGCACAGAGCCAGCCTGCGGCATCCAGCCTGCGAATCTCCCTAAGGCTGCAGAAGGGGGAAAAAAATAACCTGCGAGCATAAGTACATGCACACAAGCACGCTTTTCATGTGTTTTCACACGCTACATGTGCGTGCAGACATTTATGCGTGCAGACATTTATGCGTGCTCATCTGCACACGCATATGCATTTTTTGGATACTTGTATCCCACTGGATGAAAACCCAAGAGTGGAAAATGTGTTGATAAACATAAGGGAGCTTTTCGGGGCCTTTGGTTTGGAGCTGCATCTTGTAGCAGCTTTCCAATGTTAGGACAGGATAGGGAGAGGGAAAGGGAAGAGGGAAGGGAGAAGGGAAAGCAAGAGGCAAGGGGAAAAGGAACAGAGTGGAGAAAAAAAGAGCAGGAGTGGAGAGAAAAAAGGTGGGGGGAAGAAAGGAAGAGGAAAAGTACAGATAGCAATGCTGCCAGAGTTTGTATACCTTAAAATCTGAAAGGTCCTAAAGTTCTTGACCTATATTCCCTGTTGCAGAAGTATAGTACAACAACACACCATGGTTTGTTTAAAACATGGAAACTTGACTTCATTCTTATGTTTTGGAGAAAGATTTCGCAATGGTGCTGAGGAGAGAAAGCGAAAAGATTTAGCTGTTCCTCTTTACTCTCTCCCTCCCTCTGCCTTTTGGTGAGCTTGAAATCAAACCCACTTGCTTCTGGAATATTGTAACATTGCTGTTTTGATGGAGCTAGGCTTGATTTAAAACTTAAAAAAAAAATCAATCTCAAATCCATTGGGACAGGATGCTAGTATTTATAATGAAATGGGTTTATAGACTGAATGGTTTGACATCTCATATACAGGCTGGTGGAAGCACATGCTGTGGAGTGGTCTGCAAGGGGACAGCCATCACATGGTGTTCTGACTCATTCAGATGGATTTTGGTTTCTCTTTGCTGCTTTTTTTTTTCCATTTCTTTAATTTAATTTTGAAGGGACAGAGTCAAGTACTCTGTTGCAGGGTCTGGTGCACTAATGGAGTAAACAGTATTGTGGACATGTTGGCAAACTCAATTTGACTTGGCTTTGCTGGTCTCCACAGAGTTATATGATTGGTTATTTATGAGTATGCGAATGACCTTTGAGCAGTGGGGAAAATGTTTATGAATCCAAAAGGCTTCGCAAACTTTAGCACCAAAAAATTTTTTTCTCCAAAAAAATGTGAACTGTGACTTCTTTGTCATTCAGCCTTGCTTGTTCTCTTATATTAAAAGTCTTTGGTCATCCATTTGCACTGTAGAATCAAACCACGTAGTGCCAATGAGTGGTCACATACCCCGAATAGCAAAAAGTGAAAATCCATGTGGAAGGCATGTGAGTAGCTCCAAGAGAGCAGCTGGGTTTGTTCAATGGGCTGGTAAAGGCTGAGTTATTCAGAGAAGTCAAAGGGAGGTAGGTGCCGCTGGCCCATTATATTTGTGGACTTCCTAACCTGCGGGGTATAGTTTTGAAATTTGTAGATTCACTTGGGAAAAATTAGGATCTGTTTGTGCACAATTTGCAAGTGTAAGAAAAAGCCCAGCCAGTGGCTGAATTTCCAATCAGTCCTGCTGATAGTGGATAGCTTCTGCAGTTCTGCTCTCTGAATCAAACTTTGGGTTGTCTGGTTTTTTTTGCATGTCATGTCAGGAAATTGAAAATAGATGGGGAACCTCCACCTCATTCTCTTCCTTTTGAAAGTCATCAAGGTTATTGTTTTCTACTCTTAATTTTGTCAGTGTTTTTTACTTTTTACTTTTTTTACTGTTGCTAATGCCACAACGTGATTTGACAGGGTCAGGATTTGCAGCTAGAAAAAGGACTCTCAATAAACAATTAGTGCATCCTATTTGCACAGAGTTTTATTCTTTTTATATGCTTTCTGAATATGCTGTCTTTGCCCATTGTATTGAAGCCCAAAACATGCCGCACTGGGGATTTGTAATGTTGAGCGTGTTTCTCCCCCCGATGAAAGCCAAGAAATGCTGGCTATTGAACTTCCTTGCACCTGGCTTCAGCTCCCAGAATAAATCAGAGCAGCCTAAAGCTTATTATAAATTACTCCTGGTTACTGGTGACTCCTGGAGAGTCAGGCACAGATCAAAGGGAAATAAAAAACAGTTCAGCCACAACTTCTCTTCTTTTCTGTGGCTGATACTAAGTTTGGGTATCACACTGACTCTATAACTTGTTGGTTTCTATTTTTTGGGAGGATCCCCGACCTGTGGAGTAAGACGTCATTACGTGTCTGCTTTGTGCTATGTCTTGTTACAACACCTGCCTCTAAATTTCTGAAGGTGGACTGCAAAGTTTAGGCAACTCTTAATCCTGTTGAAGGCACATGGGTGTCCTCTTTGTGGCCAGTTTTAGCAGTGTTATCCAGGGCAGAGTGGATTTTATGCCCATTGTACCAGTGTAAGGCTGGACAATTTGTGGAACTCTCTGGTAGGACAGTACTAGAAGTGAGAGCAGAGTCCAGCTTGATTTCTCCTGTTATCAGTGGTGCCATTGCAATGTTGAGAAGAAATTAGGCACACCCAAATACTAAGAGGATGTATGTGGTATACATAATCTTATCATGCACGATGTGTCTTGAAATAGCGGAAGGAGAGATACCCTTTGGGTGAATGTGTCAACTTTGTTATTCTGATGCATGTCCATGACTGTTCCTCTTCAAAACCTTGTCCCAAATGCTTTCCCCTCCTAGATAGCTGTGGCCATATGATTAGAGCAACCTGTGACCTGCTGTCAGAAAGAAGCAAAAAAATTTATTGGGAAGGAAACTAGCAACAAGGGTTGTCAATTCTGGAGCAATCTTCCTGTATTTGATGTTTTTTTCTTTTCCAAAGACTAAGGTCCTGGGGTCAAAGGATTTATATGAGATCTGTACGTTTGAGTTCAGAAAAAAAGCAACCAAACCGCGCCTTTATACACGCAGTGTTTGATGGCATAAATCTTAAAACCTCAGAAAAACAGATGGCAAAGAAAGGAGGGTCTGTCTTTTGGAGTTTTAAATAATAAAGCGCTTGTGATTATTTAAAGCTGGTCTCTCAATGTTTTGAACATGTCTTGTGATATTTGCCTGGGTGGAACTGGCGACACTGGGCAGCACCTATAAAATACCTAGATTGCTCCCTAGAACACTCCTTGCTATAGGCAGTATAATAAAACCCAGGGTATAATCCTCACCTAAGTTTCAAAGCTAGATTAAAAAACCTCTTGGGGGGAACCTTCCCTGTTGTGTTCAGTCATGCTTTCCACAAAGGAATCTCGCTGTAAAGCTGTTCAAGCATTGAGATGGCTTGTTTTCCCTCTCTTTCCACAAACCATCCACTGACTTCAAGCTCTAAGAACTAGAGCAAGGAAATTCAAACAGGGAGATGAAAGAGAGGGAAGAGCTAGTGTTTCTGCCTGCTTGCAGCAGAGGTTGGCTGGAAGGGAAAAGTGCCCTTTGCAGCATGCCTTGGTGCTTGTCCCATGGGAGGAGAGCTGGCTTGCTGGATGGAGAGCTTTGATCTGTTCCTGACCACTGAGATTTGCTTGCTGATCAGGAGTGGGGAGAGAACCCAGAAAGGATTGGAGAGAAAGGAAAGATGTCAATTTCTCAGGGCTTCTCTGGCTCCCCAGAGCTTCTGCAGTTGGGCTACCCCAGCCTTCCTCCCTTAACCCTCAGCTAAACATGGCTGGCTACCATGGGTCTGAGATCCAGGGCCGGAGTGTGGATCAGAGCAAATTGTCTGATGATTCTTTGTTTTATGCTGGTTTTGGTGTTGCCTAGCACTGCCATCATGTTGCACACAAGCCTCTGCCCTTCCTAGCCACTGTCCCCACTTCCAGGTGATGGGCAGCTACTTCTCTGCTGGTAGCCCTCGAGGGACAAGGAGAATCCTGGCTGCCCTGAGAGGACACAGCTCCTGTGAGCCTGTCCTTGTGCTATGCAGCTGGCATGTGCTCCTGGAGCATCTCTTCTGCTTTGTTGAAGCCCCATTAGCGACTGGAGAGAGCAGACTGCTCTGGGCTGGCAGCAGTGCCTGGGAGTGCGCATGGCTCACAGCTCTCTTCTCTCCCTCTCCCTCTGCCCGCCCGCTCATTGTCCTGCCAAGTTCTCCTGCTGCTTGCCACTGTCTGTGCAGGTGTTCCTCACCAGGGAGGTCTTGTGCCACTTGGTTGTCTTGCTTCATGTTTGTGTCTCATATTGCTACAAATAATTTAGAGGCTATTCTTTGCCCCATCAATTTCCTGTCATGCGTTACAGTGGCATTGGGTCTGGATTCAGCAGAATTCATTCCTCTTTTCTCCATGGCAGATGCTGCTGAATGGTTTTCAAATGTTACACCCTGGGCTGTGAACTTGTAGCATGGTGGAAATGGCTGTTGTCAAGGCTTTCACTCTATCTATCTGACTCTGTCAGAGCTTTTCTGCTGGTAGTTATTCAGGAGAGGCCTGGAGGAAACCATCCCTCACTTTCCTTTCAGCCCTTTTGTAATTCTTGGTATAATAAATGAGTTAAATAGCTGGTGTCTGAGAAGCATGACATTTTAAGTGCTTAACTTAACTAAGTCTGCTTCATGTGATGGCAAGGTCTTGCTGCACCATTTGAGGTGTTGTTCTAATACTGGGGTGACCCTGCCAGGTGTCACATGAATGCCACTGAGGTGACCTCTGCTTGGTGCTGACCTGTGTGGTCGTTCAGGTGAAAATCACTCAAATCTTGTAGTCTAAAATTAAAACATTGGCATCCATGAAAAGCTTTCACAGTCCAGGAGGTGTCAGGACCTCAGATTTGCAAAGACAGCTAGTTCTGCAAGGCTGCCCTTCCAGATCACCTTGCACACAATGCTAAAACCCAGGTGGAGAGAGGTTTCTTCCACAGCAGCTTAAAATTCCTATACAGCAGCTGAGAAAGTGATCTGTCTTGTTTACAGGCGAGTGAGGGGTTTGGGTGTGCGTGTGTCTGACTGGCTGCTGGCGAGCGCATCTCTCGGACTGCTTGGCAGGGCCATCTTTGTGCAACACGCTTTTCAGGCACAACTCTGCTTTTTATTAGAGCAAACTGGCAGGGAAGAAAGCAGGGGATGGTGTGTTATGAGTTACTGGGGTAAGGCAAGGGAACTGGTGGCGATTCTTTCATTAATCGAAACCAGCTTCTGAGCAGACAGAAGAGACCTTGATAAATGTCCCTTTCCTGCAGAGGATTCTGTACAGCCCTCCTCTTGGATCCAACCCCAGGCTTTGTTGCAGTTGAGTTCTGGAGGCTGTTTTCCCTTTCATCCCAAGGTAGCTAGCCTCATTTCCCATCATGGGCAGTAACACCAAGGAAAATTTGATCTAGCCCTACCTTTGCTATTTAAACCTCAAAGCTTGGGGTTTGTTGTTTTAATATTTCTCAGGGCAGTTTTCTGCTTGTGAAGTATTGGAGAATTGCAAGCTGGATATCTTAAGCCAAGTGCTTTGCAAGCTTCCTGTATGGATTCCCATCATCTCCCTTGGTGCTTGGATCCTCATGGCCAGAGGTGATCACAAAGTCATTTAGTCTGACACTTCAGCACTGATCACAGTGGTTTGTGCTGGGATCAGGCAGTCTCCCTTCTGCTTCTGCATTTGTCCTGGGCATTTGACAGCTGCGCCCAACAGAAGGCTTTTTACACCTCACTGTTTGGGATCCTGGGGGAAGGATGAAGTGCTGTTGTAAGGTAAAGGGAGGAAGACATGTGGCTGGATAGGTTACTGCTGCGGAGCTGTTAAGATAAATCTGGGGATGGCAGGCAAGAGCAGCACGGCTAAGGTCTTTTTATAAGGCCCTCTTCTGTTTGGGCTGCATCTCCCTGCACCTGCAGGTCCATTTCTTAACCTGCTACCAAATTCTCTCCCTTTTCCTTTCTTTTCACTTCCCAGGATTTTTTTTTCTCCTCTCCTCTGGGAGCCCTGTACAGCTTAGCAACTGGAGCCTCTTCCCTGAGCTCAGGCAGGCAGCAGCCAGAGCAGGTGGGTGAGCCACTGAAAGGGGGATAGAGTTGTTTAGTCTGGGATGTTATTAGTGGGAACAAGCAATAAGCAGAGGGTACTCGGGGGCTGAGGAAGGGGAAATGCCTGTGTTATAGATGGAGAAGTTTAAAGGAATGGGTAGAACTGATTTTTAAAGTTTTTATTTTTTCCCTCTAAGGAGGAAAGTAGGAAAAAGGGCTGACCTGTTTGTCACCTGTCCACCACTCTCTAGGGTTAACACTGTGACTGAAGCTTGTTGGAGGGATTAGGACCTGGAAGGTCTAGCTCTTTTTTTAGAAGAATAGAGGGAAAACAAGGAATTTTTTTTTCCTGGAGGGAGCTGAAGACAAGAGGGTCTGTAGGAAAGCTGTTAGTGGAGGGGGGAAAAGGAGGAGAAAATTGTCTTCTATAGGGATGGGGAGAGGTGAACACCCATCCAGCTGCTATGGAGCTATCTGTCTCATTTTGCCTTGTTCATTCCAGTGGGAAATCAGGGTTAACAGCACAGAGGGGGACAGCCCATTTGATGGAGTAGGGACACTCATCCAAACCTGACAGCTGCCTAAAAGGCACTGTTCAGTAAAGACAGCTGGGTGGAGAATGCAAAGTCAAGCAGGAAAAGGCTGGAGCTTGGGAGGGGAGAAGTGGAAAATGCTTGAGCTAATCCCAGCTTCACCTCTGGCTGTCTGTGGGATATTGGGTAAGTCACCTGTGTGCCTTTCTAGTCTGTTCTCCCTGACCTGTCCAGAGAGCAAATCAGTCTCTCTGTTTTTTTTGGTGACTGAATATAGCATGAATGTAAGTTTCTAGAGATGCTTGACCCGAAATCTGAGGGTGGGGGGGGGCAGCACATTTAGTGTGGATTTCAAAGCAAAGTTGATGCTCTGAGATTCAGGGTCACTAAAGGGCTAATTACTTCTAATTGACAAGGGGTTTGTGTTTATTGGGGTACAATTTCACCTGCTTCTGCATCTGGGCTCTGTCTACATGAATAGACTAAATGTATGTTCTGACCCCTTTGTTAAAGTCAGGTTTGCTTTGTGCCAAAGCTGCAGCTGTGAGAGGGGAGCATGAGGACAGGGGGTACCATAAAATTGACTGAAGCTGTGTATCTCTGGAGGCAAGGGAACATCCTGGGGGTGGAGTAAGTCCTTGCATGCTTTTTTCTTATGCTCTTTCCTCCATTCCTGTTGTTGACCACCATGGGATCTGGATGTGTAGCCCTGTGCTGTTACGTACCAGAGCCATTATAAAAGCCTCAAGCATCTTGGACTCTGCATGCCCCAAATCTCTAAAGTGAGCCTGCATCCATTGACCCACGAAAGGGTTCTGGCAGTCTTAGATGGAAGTGTAGGTTTTCATATCAAAACCTAAAATTAGCCATGTGTTGTCTGCTTTTCTAGAGCCTTGCCAACCCTACTGATGGGCTCAGGCACAGGTTGTACCTCCCTAGCTGGGTTGCTGAGCTGAACTGGGCACCCATGTCCAGCTCAGAGAGACTTTGCAGGCCCACCTTCCTTCCCCTGAGCTCGCAGAGCCCACGCTGACCTTCCGAAGGGTGCCGTGCGTGTGTGGCCGCCCAGCTGCGCGGGGACCGAGTGTGGGAGAGGCTCATTTTGGGAATGCAGTCCCATGACTGCAAAGGGTTTGCTGCCCCCGTATGGATTGGACTGGCGCGGCCTGGGCCAGGGCACCGGGGCGGAGGAGGTGGCTGGTGGGGCCAACTGCGCCGTCCTGCCATGTCCTCCTCGCTCGGGCTCCCTCTGTGCTCCTGTGCTGCTGGCAGGTTGGGGCCTGGGCTCCCGTTCAACTGATTGCATAAGCGTGGCGGAACGGCAAGGTTTCCCCAAGGCAGCTCCGTCTGTGCAGGGCACTTGTTCCTCAGGACTCCCTTGGTCACGCTGTGCTTCGCTGGAGTTTGTGCCAAACCCAATACCCGCGGTTTAAAAATAACATTTGGGTGTGACAGCTCCATTATTTACCCAGGATCCGGCATTGTCTGGTAGGCAAAGCCAAATGGCTGGAAGTCTGGAGCAAGACATTCTCTTCTCACCTACCACCACTGTGTTGTATATTGCCTCCTGCTGCCTCAGTTTCCCTGCTGATGAATCGGGGATAATGAAAAACAGTTTATGATAACTTCTGCAAGGCTCAGGTACTCTAAGGATCTCAGTTAGGACTTTCCTCCAGAACCCATGAGCGATATAATGCCAAGGTAGACCAAAAAGTTGCACCTCTTTGTTGGTGACCAAACTTTGAAAGAAGCCATTAACACAGAAATATGTAGTAAAAGGACATCCTGGAAGGCCTGTGAGAGTGGCATTGATATGTTACTGGCTTGCCCTTCACCCCTGGAAAAAAATCATTGCAAACTCTATTCCTCTTAATTTTCAACACTGCTGGCTCTGTCTGTGCTGTCACTTCAATGACAGCTCAATTCCAGGCATCTTTCTTCCCGACTCTGTACATCAATGATGTCTTAGCTGTGCAAACAACTATAACATGCATGGAGAGTCACCTTGTATAGTTAGTTGCTTTGTTGTTTATTTATTTTAAGGAAGTCAGACTTTGGAGATTTTCTTTAGTGTCAGAGAATCCTCATTCAAATAATCCTTGCCATCGTGGAAAAATGTGGGTTACGATACACGAAGATTGTGACAGCCTCACCTGGGACAGTACAAGCTTTAGGAGAAATATGAAAAAGCTGACACCAAAATGCTTTGACCCTTGATTGAAACTGGAAGTAACAAAATGTGATTGGCATTGTCCTGGCTTAAAAACAGCTGCCTCAAAAGCCTTTCTTTTTCCTCTACAATCCCCTGAAGGAAATGGTTCAATATCATGGGCCCAGACTGCTCGATAGACCCTCAAGTTATGCCGCTGATACAAGAGCGGAGGTTCCATATTTCTTTGCTTCTTTATGATGTTCAAAGAAATGTCCTGTAAATTGGGTTTTTCAAAGTTTCTGGGGAAGAGCATCTATTTGCTGTCTGCTGGAGCCACACTGGGCATAACAGGGGTTGTGCTCACATGCCCCAATGATGTGCCTGGTACAGATGTCAGGAATTTGAGTGTGTTGGAGGCCTTCTTGGAGCTCTATCATGGTACCAGGAATGTCCTCATGCTCTAACCTGAAAGCCATAAAGCTGTTGAATTTTAATAAATGGTAGATTTTCTCTCAGCTGTCCAGTAGACCCTGGAATGCCATGAATTTTTCTGAAGAAGGCTAGTAGAATCTTGGGTGGTGTGAACCCAGCATGGTTTTACTGATTCTTGCAGCTAAGCTAGTTTTTTGCCAGTTGGGAAGCACCCTGAACAGCTTAAAGTAGCCTGCCTACAATTCACTTCAATTCCCCCCACCTTGTGATGACAGGTTTCCACTTATATTTCCATTCTGCAGATGGCCAACTACTTCTGGGCCAGAAAAAACTGGAATTTCTAGAATTGCTCAGATCAGACCTTGACTTGGAGCCAAGTCCTACAGATGTTTGGGACTTTGGCTTGGGCCATCCATAATCAGATCTACCTACTCAATCTGGAGGAAGCAGCAATGTTTGAAGGGGTTTGCCATCAGACACCTGATGGACAAGCAGGAGGAGAAAATACTACCCTGACGTGTCCCTTAACTGTATGGTTACAGAGCTGGGCAGGTCCCCGGCACAGGAGATTCTTGAGGGAGTATATTTTTTTTTCCTTTGATGTTTTTCTGGGTTCCCCCATCCCCCCTTTGTTTTTCTTGTAACCAAGTCAGGGGAAAAAAAAAAAAAAACAAACCAAAAAAAACCAAGGAAAAAGAAATTCCAGAGTGAGCAGGAAACAGCGAGTAAAATTAGCCAAGAAGCTTCCAAACAAATGTGTGGCTTACACTTAGGAGAACTTGGTTTTGTTTACTGTTTGTTTTGAGTTTCCACTCTTTGCCCTCAGATCAAGCCCCAGGAGAAGGGGGAGCCTGGAAGGAGGCCTCAGATGTCTGCACAACTCTTATATGCTGTGAAAGGAACCCTGATGAAAGGTTAAGGCAGCGGGATGGATGATACCCAACAAAAGGCATGTGCAGCACTTTTGATTGCTTTTTGCTGTGGAATCCTTGTTTCCAGAGAATCTAATCCTCCTTGTGATGGCTAGGAAAGGTGGTTGTGAGGGGGAGGCTAATGTCTGTTAACCTCTTCAGGGCTGTGTTCCCCAGTGTTGTCACCTGCACTGTGGGGGAACCTAAAGGCTGAGACCAGGCGATCTGTATCCATCTGTACTTTGTATGAGAGGATTCCTTCTTGTCTGATAGGCATGATAGAAGCACGAAAACAAAGAGAAAAGTGCAAGATCTCTCTCAGTTTTGTTAAGCAGAATCCAGACTGGGTGATTTCTTAGCAATGAATTGATAAACTTTCAACACACTAATGATCCCATTGGAGCTGGCTGCATATGTAAAAATAAGCATAAGCTAAATAAATGCTTATTAAGTGCTTTGCAAGGCTCAGTGAGGAATTCTGATGTCTTAAAGCATAAGTCAGCTCTGAGAAGACTTAGAAATAAGAGGCCTGAGAGGGTAAAATTTCTTATTGACTCCCACAACAGTGGATTTTTTTACATCCCTTTTTGTTTACAGACTGCTTAATTTCTGGCCTTGATGACTGCTGAAACCAGGTTCCTCATGTTGATCGCTCCCTGGTTTGAAGCCATGTGGTTGTTCCAGTATTCTCTGTCCTGTAAACATCTCCAAGAACATGGCACACCACTTTATCTGTCTCTCGTTAAGCAGAGAATGTGATTGTTATTATGCATGGAATTGTCAAACCAATCTGGTGTCTCCAGACTTCACCAAGGATCAGGCAGTTTCATCGAGATGCCATCTTCTTCTTGACAGCTGACACAGAGAACGCTAAGAAACTTAAAAAAAAAATTAAAAAATACTGTACACAAGCAGAAGTTCCAAAATGCAGGCAGAGTGTGTGTCAGGGAATTATTTACAGTGGCTGAAGTTTGAAATCTATCGAGGCTGAAGTTAAAATATCCGCTGGGATCCCAGCCCAAGCTTGGTTGTAAACGGAATGTGTCAAAAAGCACTCAGGAAATGAGTAGAGGCCCTGCTGAGCAGATCCAGCTCTTCTGTGGCTGCTCCTTCCCTCCCGAATATCCAGCAGAGAAAGAAAAGCCCTGGGAAGAGAATGAGAGCAGCTGAAGGGAACAAGTGTCATTGCAGTGCAGTGTCCTCTGGAGTGCACTGCTCGGCAAGTGCACTGCAGGCAGTGATGCTCCGAGGAGCTGAGGGCCCTCACAGCAGGGGCAGGGACCTCATGTCTGCCTCGCAGTTACTGTGGGTAGCAAGAGGGACAGGGTGCATTAGAACATCAGGCGAGCATTGCAGCTGGTGTGAATTGGTGCTTCTCCACTGCTCGTGACAGGTGGGACAGACTGGATGAAGACCTGGTTTGTTGGCAGCACCCTGTAGAACAGCTTAGACCAGGTGGGACCACCAGAGGACAGGCAGTGAGGGAGCAGGACTGAGAAGGGTGTGTCACCTGGGTGGCAGTGCCTTTGGCACAGCAGATGGTGTGTGTATAAGTAGCTTTACAAAGGCACTGCATAGGTGCACACCAGTGATGCAGCTCACCAAAGCAGGAAATTCTGTAACTATTGCTTGTGTGAGAGCATGAAGCAAAGGCTGTATGAGGGGAAAAAATAGTTCACCTTGTAGGATGTTTGCCTGTTGTTAAATTCAGACACGCTCACAGACTTGTTGCTCTATTGAAACCTCTCAGGTTTCCCTTTTCTTTTCTCATCTCTTCTCCTCCTCAGGTCTTCTGTGTGGGTCCTGAGACAGGCAGCAGCAACACTTGTCTGCTGCTGCCCGAGCTTCTGATGTCATCCTCCCCACAGATGTATCCCCCTTTCCTTGAAAGGCAGAGATTGATACTGACCATGGACCAGCATGTGTTCCTTGTGGTGGAAAGAAGAGTGGGACCTGTCTGCCTTTTGTGATCACAGCACGTCTGTGATCAGACCTTTCCCTCTCCAGTGCTAGGCAGGACTTGTGCAAAGTGCCCTTTGTACACAGCTGCTTGAGCTCACCTCCTCCTGGGTCGGGCTGCATTTCTTCAGGGCTAGTAACAAACAAAGGTGGGATTGTCTCCATTTCATGGTCTGCTCTGTCACCCAACACCCGTACATCTTTAACTGACCTGGATAAAAAGCAGGAGGTGGTCGATTCATCCCATGGACTCACTCTCGAATGCTGATGTCTTTCAACCTACTCCTGTCCCACAATAAAGCTGAACAGAGATTCCAAAATCTCTGAACTTTACCATAGCGCTTCCAATCCGTCCAGTGGCTTTTCCTCTGTTATCTTCACCTGGAGTTTGAGAATACTCTGTGTGTAGGAGGAGTCAAAGGCCCCTCCTCATCCACATGCATGATGCCTTCCCAGGAATGCTGGAAGGAAGGTCATGGAGAGCAGTGCTGTGTGATCTGGTGTGGAGCCCTGCAAGCTAAATGAAGCATTTCTTCTCCCCAAGGAGCGCTCATGCTCTGAACAGCAGCAGCAGCACTGTGAGGATAACCCCAGCGTGGGCAGGGGGCTGACTCATCTCTCCAGAAGATTAACAGTGTTTATTAATCACTGCTCCTTTGAAGTGAAAAAATGGAGAAAACCTCTCATGGCCAACATTGTGATTAACCATCTAATTGTTCTACTGGTATGTTTGCTTAAGGGGCTTTCTTTGCTCTGTGTACACTAAGAAATGGTTTCTCATCCCACCGTTGTTGCCCAGATGATAGTCATTAGCAGTGTACCAGATGTACCCATTGTATAGGCCTTGTCCTGACCTTTTTTCCCTCTGTAAGTCACTGGGTCCATCTTCAGTGTTGGCAGGAGAATGACAGCTCTTCCAAGTAAAGTCCTCTGTTTGTTCCCAAAACATGCAGGGAGTCAATTCATGGAACAACCAATTTCTTGTCCCTTCCAACCGACCCTCCAGTCATCTTTTTCATCATGGGAGATGGTGCCGCAAGCAATGGAGAATGTCTCAAGATCCTTTTCTGGGAGAAGACCCATCAGACTGAGCTGCAAGCGCTTGCTGAATTGCAGAGTCACACACAGCCTGCTCCCACGGCTCTGAGCCTGTGCATTCCAGATAAGGCTGCTGTTAGAGGACAGGATTTTGGAGGGAGCTGGCACACTAGCCCTAGCTGTGGGAATGTCTTCTCTTTGGTTTGCACCAGGGCTTAAACCTTGTTGATGCTCTGTGTCTCCTAGACTTTGCTTGTCTTTGCTTGAAATACAAGACCAGGCTTAAGATTGGGACCTGGCAGAGGACACGTGGGTGAGCTTTAGTTTGATCCGCAGTACAAATAAGGGAAAAGATCACTTTGTCTTTGCCTGCTTTGGTACTTATGTATCAGTGAATATGGGAAATCAGGAGGAGTGCATCTTGGCCAGCAAAGTGTAAAAGAAAATGGTATCAGTGGAGGACAACTAATTCTGGAAATTTTTGTCTAATCATTCATTCCAGACCAGGTTCGGCTACATGTTCCATTTCAGGTACAAATTCCATGAAAAAACATTTCAGTAACATTTTAAGCCGTTTTTTACTGTATCCAACAACAAGAAAAGGAAGTTATGAAATGAGAAGTAGCTTAAAGCCAGGGAAGATGTATTCCTTCTCACTGATACTGCTGTTTCCTTCCATGCACCAGTGCACGTGGTGAGCTTTGCAAAAGCACGTGTTCCCTTAACCCTGCTCCTGTCGATGTGTTTGGCACCAGACCCCAGAGCACCTCAGACGTTCCCCTGCGTTGTGCACAATGCTGTGGTTGAATTCAAGAAAGGTGTTTCCATGCCCTGGGCACCTGTGTTGTAGCTCAGGCGTGGCGAGAGGCTCCTGCGCTGTGTGGTGCTGCGAGGCTGTGGGCTGCAGCTAGAGGGGGTGAGCAGGCAGGAGACAGTACCAGCTAAAATTTCACACTCCGAGCTTTTCATCTTGCCCCTCTCTTTCTTCCTTGCCCTGATATCAGGTGGCACCTGTGTGCCTGCCTCCAGTGGGCTTGTACACGTTGCAGGGTTGTGTCTGTGCGTGCGTCTGGGCACATGCAGCGTATCTCACAATTAACTTAGTGACTTAGTCTGGTTCATGGCCAGGCATAAGGGGAGATCTCAGCTGGTGGCTGAGGCTAAAGTGCATGAGGTGCTGTGCACAGGTCACAGGTGAAAGGCCTTTTCCTCAGAGATCCTGCACTCCAAGTATATGGTTAGGAACAACAGATGGATACCACAAACACACGGGTGCTGTGGGTGGGGGAGGAACAGAAAATAACACCGAGATAATTAAGATGAATGATTAATGGCTTGAGTGGGTAAGAAGGGGCCAAAACGCACTCACTGAACGTTCGCCGGTGATGCTTCACAGGAGCCTTGGCAGAGGTGGAGAACAGATACACTGTATTTTGGACTTGTTCATCATTCACACTGCTAAATTTCTCAGTCTACGCTTGTGGCAGTTCAACAGTAACATTATGTTGTAGCTACACTGTAGGGATGGTGGAAGTCTGGTGTATTCTGTATGGAATGCAAACCCAGCACACTGAAACACTAGTCTTTAAAGGAATTTTCATCTCGTAGGATCTGGCCCAACACCCACTGAAGTCAGTGAGCTCTTGACCCTTATGGGATTTGGGACAATCCTAGAATATTCAAGTGGGCTCCAAAGTGGGTAAAACAATTGAGATATGTATTTAAAATAACAAAAAGAAATGCTTTGTATGAAATGCATTTAACATATTTCTGTTTGCATGTATGCATTTTTACTGTATGAAATCAGACTGGGTTTATATCTGCTGCATCTATCTTAACATGTGGTGTATGTTAAACTGGACTGATCAGTTAC
Source organism: Vireo altiloquus (assembly GCA_013396875.1). Classification (NCBI taxonomy): domain Eukaryota; kingdom Metazoa; phylum Chordata; class Aves; order Passeriformes; family Vireonidae; genus Vireo; species Vireo altiloquus. The sequence continues at coordinate 179,904 of VZRF01006999.1, forward strand.
ATTATTAAAATACACTGTAAATACACATGTATTAGCTTATGCTTAAAATGCTTAGCACTAGCATGGTTTCAAAGTGATTTTTAACCCCAGTCTTTTTGGTTTTGTTCATATTTGTTCCCTGGGCTGGCTCGGTTTTTCTCATGAGGTTCTTTCCATTATGTTTATGGTAGTTGAGTGGTCAGCTTGTCCTAGAAATCACCCAGCTCCATCCTTACTCAGACAGGTGGGATGTTGGTAGAAGAGCATCCTGTGTCAGCTCCCCTTGAGTGGATGAGCACAAAACATTGGTGCTGCTGGGCTGGCAGGTTCCACCACCACGGTGTTCCCTCAGAGGTAAAGGAAGAAGGGGAGCAAGGATGAAAAAGGTGCCAAGGAAAGATTTCCTGCTTCATCACACGCAATTTGGTTGTGTCTGCTCTGTGTAAAAGCTTGTGCAGATAGGTGGTCAGGTGGGATTTCAGATCGTTTTACTCCACACTGGAGAGGGTTGTGCATGCACAACTTTGGACTGCTCTCCTGAGTGAGCTCAAATTATTACAAAGTCATTTCCAGTAAGTCTTTACCTCTAAGGCCAGGGTTGCTCTGACAACGACTCTGGGTGGATCGTCTGTGGGAACTGAACCTGGAGCCTATGGATCTGAAAGGACAAGACTCTATTGTTAGAGCTGGAAGCTGAAATCCTTTCCTATGGCAGCAGTAGCTGCCTCATTTGTGAACCCCTCTGACAGTCAGAAGAAGGATGAAAGCTCCACCTGGGCAGCATGAGTTATGCTGCAAGAGAGGTCACAGGGACTGGATCCAGCCTGCTGTCCACAGATGCTGCATCTGTGCTCACTCTTTGGATGGCCAGTTGTGTCTGAGGTAAAAGCTTTGTGTGTGAAATGAGTGCACGTATTCACAAGGAGATACTCTGGACTTGTACACTTCCTTCAGTGCCTAGGTGTTTGTTGAATCTGTTATCATGGCTTATGTTTTCACATGTCTGGGGGTCAGTGAAGATGGATTTGTGTGCACGTGATGTACCAAAGGGAAATATTTGCAGCTGTTGTCACACATATGCAAAAAAATCTTGTGCTCCTTTTCAAGCAGAGCTTTTCAGACAGCCAGGCTCGGCGTGAGGATTCAGAGAAGGATGCTGGCTCTGATGCCAAACTTGTGGTTTCCTTTAACTCATTTTGCAGGGCCTCTTTTTGCTGGCTAGAAAGCCTTCACTTGAAATGCAATTACCCAGATGTAGAGAAGAAAACAGGCAAAGCCCAGCCATACCAGAAAAGGGGAAATTTCCTCACATTACCCCTTCACCATCAACAGTGGCATATTTTTGAAGATTTCCAGATACAGGGGGAAAGCCTTGGGCTGGACACCTGTGTAAAAGCAAGCTGCACATATCCACGGACTTCAGCAGAGCTTTGCTGTAAGTCCTCTGCCATAAGGAAGAGTAGGTAGATATAGGATCAGGTATAATCTCAGTGCAGTGTGAATTAGTAATTTCATTAGAGTCAATTGAGAAAAATCAGTGGAGAATCTGACTTTTTGTGTGTACCTAATTGATGGCAAGAGTGTAGTGAACTTCCTTCTAAAACCTGCCTGCTTTAGTTAGCTCTTGCATTCATTCTGATCTGCTATCCTTTAAAAAATTCTAAGAAGAATCTGTTTTTATGTGATGCATTGAGAGTCTGGTCTCTTTTGAGATGTTTTCAGTGTTTCTGGTTCTTTCTTTCACCTGTTCCAGTCATTCAGTACTTCACCTGTGTTGCTTCTTCTTCATTTTCTTCTCATGTTCCTCTTCATTCTTTTACAGCATTCAGAAATGCAAGATTCTGGAATTAATCGAAGTGAAATATTTCTATAGAATGGACCAACACATAAATCTTTGTACTGCAGAGTTTTTCTTAATCACATCATTTTTTCCCTCTGGTTCCTTCCCGGAACTTCCTTCTGGGTGTTCACCCAGCAATAAACACTGTGGTTACCTCTTCACTGGGGCTGTCTAAGTGCCCTCCCACTCTCAACCAAATCTTGAGAAGAGCCGTTGACAGTGGTGGAACATGCCAGGAATCTGGAGTCAGGGTAACACCTTCTCCTTTTCTGTCTGGAGATGCTACAAAATAAGTACTGTCTGTGATGATAGCACTGAATGCTGAATATGAGTCAAGAACACCATGGAGCTGGACACAGTAATTTTCCTTCATCCCAGTAAACAAGAAAGTCAGCCTGACTCTGAACTGCTGGATGGTGGAGTGGGTCTGAGCTGGTGCTCACTCTGGATGATGGTGTTCTCTGGTCCGCAGGCTGCAGCTGTTAGTGGAAGTAGAGCTGGTGTCACTTGTCCTCATTCATTCACAGGGGCAGCTCTGAAGGCCATGTGGAGGCACGGTGTGCACCAGACTTGTGCCTGTTTGCCCAGGGAAGAGCTGTCCCCATCACAGAGGGTACTTCCACCTCTCTGGACCCTTCGTTCCCTGCCATCCAAAGGGCCTGTGGAGCACCTCATGAAACAGTGATACTTCCTTGTGAGAAAGGACTGAAAGTTCTCATATATCATCCCAGAAAACTTTAGCTTTGTTTGCCCTTTCTGTGGCAGTGGGAGGTTGAAAGATCTCCAGCCCATGGAAGCGAACGAGTGTGTTAGGAAGTGGTGTAATGTTTGAAAAGGGGGATGTACAGTGCTTGCTCTTGGGAACAAGGAGACCATCCTAGCTGAGAGGGGTAGACTGGATTGTCACAGGTCTGTCTGCCGAGCCTTTGGAGAGGGACAGCAGCCTTGCTAGCGACTGCCTTTGCTCCTGAGATGAGCTTATTAAAGCAGTGAAGCTGACCCAGGAAAATGTCTTTCATCACCAACTGGCAAGGGATCACTGAGGGTTTGTGGCTGTGGGCATAGTAGCTGGGGAAGAGGATGGTGTGGCTGTGCCTTTCTTTTCAAGAGAGGAAGGTAATGGTTATTGGGACAACTGAAAGGCTGGGGAAGCACAGGGGTGTAACTTTAGGAAGCCACTGTGGGTGGATATTATCCTACTGAGGGTCTTTGGCAGAGGCCATGTAGACCTGGAACAGCTGGAGCGTTTGGGAGAGACGATTTGTAAGCTGGAGCTGCAGCTGAGACAGTCATCTTCAGCTGATGTGTTAGAGAGGCAACGAGGCTGCCAGCGTGATGGAGCTCTCCAAACAAGCAGGAGACTACAAAGGGTAGGAGCACAGCTTGGGTGAAAGACCTGTACTTGTGTGACTATGGGGAAAATGGACTGCTAGTGGAGGAGACCTAAAAATAAAAGCTGGTTCTGCTGAAGAAGTGAAAGAAATGGAAACAAAAGAGATGTCAGTGGAGGGGAGCAACTAGCCCCCGCTAGAAGAGAGGTGTAGTCCACACTGAGAGCTGAAGAATGATGCTGAAGAAGGAACATGAACAGAGAAACTGGGGTGCTGAAGACAGAGCAGAATATCTATAGTTTCAGGAAAAAAATCAGGTAAATAAGCATGTGGTAATGAATATGTGTCAAGAGGTAGAGGAGAGAAAGAAAGGACTGATGCTTATTTGCATGGGTTATACGTGGTGCCTGGTCTGTTTGGGATATGAAGTTGGATCAGCTAGAGACAGCTGAAATATACCTATGTAAAATGTTGTGAGTCTGGTAAAAAAATGTAGGAGCTTGAGTTAATCATACCAGTTGCAAAAGTGAGCATCTTGGGGTAAAAGAAAGGGTGGTAAAACATGAATACTGCTGCATGCAATCAGGAAATCAGTTGCTCAGGAAAGGAGAGATAGAATACAACCTTGTCTGTTTATGTAGAAATATTGCTGTATTTCTGTGAAGAAACTGGTAGATCTATGATAGCATAGATGAAAATGGGATGTGTTAGTCAAAATAATTTTGGCTATCAGTTTCTCGCACTGAGGTTGTGGTGGCTTTGATTTCTCAGGTATAGATTGAAAAACTACAAGAAACTGTTAGCAGTAATGGCTGATTAATTATTTCTTCAGATTGCTCTTCCTCTTTCAGTCAGGTTTTCTTCTTTTTGATGCGGAAACTAGAAAGCTGTAGAATGGCTAGTGACCATGAGTTGATTAATTTTTAAGTGAAATGGAAGAGTAAATAAAACTCTCCTTGCAGCTCAGTTTATTGATTTCAAAAGGATGAACTTCTTGGAGAGGTTAATGTGCTCAGCTGGGTTAAGGGGATCAGCCACTTGGATGTGGAGGAGTTCTCTAAGTACAGGGTGCTGCAGCTATTGGGAATCTGTGCATCAGGAAAGGGCAGAGGTCCAGCCAAGGAAGGATTTCTGTGCTTAAATTAACAGAAAAGGAAAAAGCATGTGCTGGTTAGCTATGAAGAATATTTGCCCAAGAGAAAAGGATATGCATGAGTTTCCTAAACAGTCGAAAACTCAAGATTCTGGGATTGTTTGTTGACACCAAAACCAGTTTTTCATTTGTTCTTTGAAGAAAATAAAAATCAGGGAGGATTATATGGTAGTTGGTTCATACAATAGACTTCATACAAAAGGCTGAATTTAATGACCCAAGACCAATCTGTCTGTCTGTGGTCTTAAGATGAAGAGATGTTTGCAAATATGCAAGTTGTATGGTTCAGGATGAAGACAATGTTTAGGCTATTGTGTACAAGGGGGAGATGAAAGCAGACATGCATAAATAAAATCTGTTGGGGGGTCCCAGCTGAGCATTGCCTGCTGCAATCCTTCCCCAGCCGCAGGCAGCGAGGCAATGCTCAAGACTCAGAAGTCTCCCTGGCTAGCAGCCATTTTATTAATAAATGGGGCCCTCAGCTCTACTCTCTCTGCACAGAATTTTTTTTTCTCGATCCCCTTTTTGTCCATGTTTGCTGTGTGACTTGGTACCCCAGGTCTGAAATGGCTGCAGGTGCCCCAGACATGCTGGGGCTCTTTGAAGTCAGGCTCTCTCAACAGATTATACAAAGATGAAGGCACTCCTTACAGAGAGCATTTTGTTCCCACTCTCCTCACCACAGTGGGACTTTCCCTCTGGGAGGAGGTTTAGGAGAGTAGTCCACACAAGCCTCCTGTTAGGAACACGCGATGAGCTGTCTCCCGTGAATCTCTGCAACGCGGCAGTTGTGGCACCTTCTGGATTTTATTGAGGAAGGCCTTTAATGTGACCATGATGCACAATGTGAGATGGCAGAATACTAGAGGAAGCTGTTAGCCAGTCACTGTTTGGTCTTGTGGTCCCTGTTGTCATTGTTTATTCACACATCAACTTATTTTGGGTGAAGAAAGATCTAACTCATGTGAGTGTAGCATGTGCCAACGGCGGAGCAGAAGTTTGCTGTGTATTTGTGCTGTGTTTGCATTTTAACTTCTTGCGCTAATCTTTCTTAAGAAGCTTTTATTCTTCTCTGCTTCATTTTCTGGTTCCTCAAGGAACTGCTTTAATAAAATACATGACCCAGAGTCAGTCCTGCATAGAGTGACTCTGGCTGCTCTCCATGAAAATGTTCATTTCTCGTGAGCTGTCAGCAGGGCAGTGTGACAGATACATCTGTCACAGAGAACTGCTCTGCTTTTTGCAGCTATTGCTGGTGGCTGCCATGGCTTGGGTCAAGTGCTTTTTCCTCTGACTTGTCCACCCGTATCTGTTGTGTAGGTGTTTTCTGCAAACTTGAGCGAGAGTCAAACTGCTCATTGACACGTGGTAAAGAATTATGAGAATAGGGAGGCATTTCTTGGGAGACTCCATCTTTTTGAAGTTTTCCTGGGCGCAGCTCGGGGTATTACATCTCTTGCAATTGTAGCATTATTACACAGCTACAATGACTCATCAGGAGAGACCTTGCTGCAAGTGCTTGGCGTTTCCTGGTCCAGCTTATTTTCTGCTAGAAACCATTTAGAGGGTGAATAAGGAACTTGTGCCAAGTATCCATCTATATCCAAGTCGATCACTGATGGGGAGAGTGGCCAGTGAGGAACTTGCCTTCTATACCTAAAGCTCTTGTGGATTTCTGGTTTAACTTGGAGTGAGGAGGCTGTTCAGGCACATGCTTTGGGCTCCAAAATGGTAGGAGCTGCCTTTAGGTACCAACAAAATTTCCCAGTACCAAATAGCAGAATAGGTGCAGCAGGGAAAATGCCACTCTAGGAGTGTATTCAGCTAACAACTGTGACTGTGTGTGCCCTAGAAGTAGGTCATGAATACATCTGCTGACTTGAAGTCTCCCAGGAACACAGATTTTTGTGCTGCTTGCCTTGGAAGAGGTGAGGTAATGTATCCTATTTGTGTCAGCCAGTCTAGTTTGTAACATGTACCGTAGTGCTGGAGTCTGGGTGTCCTGACTGGAATTCAAAGGCTGTTGTTCCCCAACAGGTCAGCAGCTCAGAAGCACAGTTTTGATCCCTGTCTTGAGCAGGGAGAAGGCTGCTGCCAGAAGTCGATTATTTCAAGCACTCTCCTGGGTCACTACATGCTGCCTTTGCTTCAGCTCTCTTCCGTGCTCTTCTCCTTTGGCCTTGAATAACATCGCTTGCAATTTTGCTGGCCTTCTCCTCAGTGCTTCACAGACTGTCACATTAATGTTTGGCCTTTTAAAAATAAAGTCCCTCAGTGTTTCCTTTTCCCTTTGATTGAATTCTAACTGAAAATTACACTGAAAGCTTAAGTGGAAGAAAATGTATGTGTGTGTGCTTATGCAAAAAGATGGCAAAAAATAACATTATTGGTAGATTTGCTAACTGTCCTCCTCATGTTAAGGTTTCATTAGCAATACTTTGTATCTCTAAATCAATGAGGAGTTTGAATACATAGTCCCAGAACAAACCTGTCTTCTCCTGCCAAAACACTGAAACGTGGAATGTGTTCCTGCCAGTTACGTGAAACGTAGAGTATTTCTTTCTGTGTCTTTGAGCTTTGCACTATCACTCATTGTCACGATATGGTATCCTATTCAATGCCAAATAATTTGGCAGGCCTGTAATCACTGGCTTTTCCTCACTCTTGGATTATAGTGATGTTGCTTGGAAAATGTGCTATGTCTAGTAAAAGTCATGTACTCCCTCCTTTTAGTTTCCCTCCAGATGTGATAAGAGAGGTTTTTCTGTTATGTTCCTGCTTAAAAAAGTCATTCTGTGGTGGTGATGTGGGGGACACCACTGAAAGGGTTAAGTGGCTTTGAGTGCTTGCTGAGATCCCAATTCTAGGTTGTTCTAAGTGACGAATTCTGGGTCACTAACAATGGGAATTGTTCTGAATAATCTGATAATGTTCTCCTCGGCTGTGTTGCTTTGTTTCAGGGTGTTGTCACTTCATATCTGTCTGGAAGTGAGGTAGTGGAAGGAGTTCTGGAATAATTCAAAACTTTTCCTTTGCTCTTTATCCGAAATCTTTGGCCCATGCTGTTATGTGCTGGGATGCCCAACCCTCCTGAAGTGTAATGGGAATTCATTCTCCTCTCTCCCATCAAAGAACTCGGGCATCTAAGTCTGGGAGGTAGATTTTTATTGAACTTTCTTTTCATTTACATACATCTGGCCTGTCAGAGTAGTCTGTGAATGTCAATGTTCTCAGTGCCAGAGAAACATCATGTCTGGGAAGGAACATAAAACATGGGGTGAGTGCCACAAACATCTACTAGATCAGACAATTCGTGTGGCATTCCCTTAGGGAACACTTCTCATAACTTGACTCAAAAGAATATTTCTTTGTTACTTGGAGCCATCTGATGTCTCCTCTGATCCAATGATCGTTTTAAACTTTAAAAGCTCTAGTATTCCACCTGTATGGGAAGGGTGGGAGTTTAACCCTTTTGTCTTTGTGCAGCACTTAAGAATTGTCAAAATGTTTCCCCTGTAACCTCTCTCTGAAACCACTGGCTCCACCAGATGCACCTTGAGTCTTTTATTTATTTTTAGTTCATGTGACCCTGAGGCCTGGTGGCTTCACAATGGGCAAAGGTTTTGGAGTTCAAAAGGCAGACCTGTGTCTAGGAAAACAACTTGTCAGCTGGAGGCCAGATTTTTTCCCCTGCCTTAGATGAGTTTTGCACAGTAGTCACTGTCAATTTACACAAGAGAGTTGGATCTGGGACAAGTTATTAGCCATTGCACTCAAATTGCTGAGAGCTTTTGCAGCCCTTCATGGAGTGTTCTCAGGATATATTACTGTTTTTTGGTGTTCTTATCTGGGTGTGCACCAAAGAGAGTTCAAGTGTTGCTGGGGAGGGGGAAATACAGGAGAAGCAATCTGATTTACGGGTGGTCTTGGCTCTTCTGGACATGCATTTTGAGTGCATTGGAGTTATTGCATCTGAATGCTTTATTGCTTGTCAGCTGAGCAAAGGTAACTGAGCCCCAGGGGTGAGGCTATATGCATTAGCTCAGCTCTCACCAAAGCCCCTTTCCTCATAGTTCCCTTTTGGTTTGTGTTAGAAGCTCTAAATCTTTACTGGTCTATCTGCCCTCCCCCACGCTGCTTTATGGCACTTAGAACCAAATTCTGCCCTTGATGCTACATGGGGGCTTACTGCAAACCTGAGTTTCTCTTAGCTTTGCTCACTGGAAGCTTGGCAGATTATGACCTGCCAAGAGACAATATGAACATGAAAGTTTGGACTGTGCTTTTGTCTTCTCTCAAGAAAGCATAGAGTATGGAAAGACAAGGAGAAGTCATGGATCTCATGAAATATATCTCCTCTTTGGCTTGGATTATAATAACAACATGTCTGAGTCACCACATGGTACACTGATATGAAGCAACTGCCTGCAGAAAAACCAAAGCCGTGCATTTTTTCTGAAAAATGAGGGGGAAAGAAGAAGAAAAAAAACATTTATTTTCATTCTTTTGGCTAGCCTAATTTTCTTCTATTTCTCATTAACCTTTAGAAAATAAAGCTAGCTTTCCTGAGGGAAAATAGCACTTCTTTGCCTCACCCCACTAGAGCTGCCCTTCAGCAGCCAAATTGAGCTAAAGGCATGCAGTGGTTTCTAGGCCCACTGAGTTGAATCTTACTCCTGGTCTGCAGGGGTCCTGCCTGTGTGCCCCACAAAAGCTATTGCTGAGACTATGGAAAATTGTCCATCTCCTGAGCCGGATGCAAAGTCCCCTGGAGGACAATGCAACCACTCGGAGTGCTGAACGGATTTCTTGTTCATTTTGATTGCTGTTCGGATCCCAAGACCACGAAGAGATCCCTTTCAAGTTCCCAGTGTGGAGTTCTGCTCTAGCCTCAACCTTTGAAGTTGCTTATCTGGGCTTTCTGCCCTCTGAGGAGAAGGGGATGAGCACCCCCAGAGGTTGGTTTGTCCTGACTTACGTGAAGCATCCAAGTAATTTTCCTTCTGTTGGACTTCATTTCTCCAGAGCTTGTAACAGGAGACTGACTATCATAAATACATATTTTTGTCACCTAGAGATAGATGTGCTGAATACCATACAAATTTGGTGGCTTCTGTAAGTGGTTCCTCTTGTGTCTTAGTGATCACAGGTCTCCTTATCTTGTATCTTCACAGAGGAACATGGATTTTTAAACTCCAGTTTCTTTATCTCCAGAAAACTACAGATGTGTAACAGATGGCTGGATTTTCATCTTGGGTGATGCAAAGAAATCACAGAGTAGAATCACTTAGGTTAGAAAAGACCCATAAGGACACTGAGTCCAACCATTAACCTAATACTGCCAAGTCCACCACTAAACCTAAGTGCCACATCTGCATGACTTTTAAATACTTCTAGGGATGGTGACTCCACCGCTTCCCTGGGCAGCCTGTGCTTGATGACCCTTTTGATGAAGAAATTTTTCCCACTGTTCAATTTAAACCCTCCCTGGTACAACCTAAAGATGTTCCCTCTAACCCTGTCACTTCTTACATGGGGGAAGAGATTGATATCCACATGTAAGTTTTAAAGGAGGCCATTAGAAACATCCAGTGTAACTGAGTTTGTGTACAGAAGTATGGACAAGTCTGTATTTTGTGCTCGAGATTGTGTAGGGAATTCCTCTTCTCTCCAGAACAAAGCAGCGTGTTTCAGCAGCCTGGAAAATTGGGAATGTGGCATGAAGATGTGCCAAAATGACACTTCAGATATATGATTTGGTTCTGGTACTAAGCCATTATATTGTCTTGGTAAAAATGTGGAGGGCTGCTTCTGCGAAGTACCTGGAGAATGCAGTCTAGAGTTAAACTGTGTCCTCTGCTTGCTTCAAATCTGGCCTTGCCTGGTGGCATTCAGTGCCATACACTGGTAGTACTTCATCTCTTTGTGTGTCTCTGAAGTACGTGGCTGCATGGGATATTTTAGGAATGGCCTGTGAGGTCCAGAACAAAGATTTGAAGAAGTGCTTGGGCTCGATTGTGCTCTAGGAGCATCACAGCTGTGTTAGTGGAATATCTTCCCTGGGATGAGTAGAACTTTCCAGAGGTACCTATGTTGATGTCTCTTCCCATCTTTTCTCGAAGAACAAGATGTAGAGCTCATCAGAAATATTTTGGCAAACAAAGGTTCTGTCAGAAATTGCAGACCTGTCTTTCCATTGAGGACTATTTCAGGAATATTTCAACCTGAATGATTTCCAGTGAGGCAAATGGAAAAGGGTTGACATAGGCTATCCCAGGGGCTGCTCACAGGCCAATCTTTCCAGAGGCTTTCATGCCTGCTGGGTAATTGGTTTTCCAGGCTGTGGGATCTCATAAATAGGATTCATCCTACCTGTCTTCCTCCAATATGCAAAATGATGGGATGCATCCACCTCTGGTTGTTTCTGTCTCATATAAAATACCATAGGAATTTGCCTGGTTTACAATAGGCACCTAATTTCTGGGCCTTAAAATAAGTCACAGATCCCTCACTGCATGCCCAAATCCTGCATAGGTGAGATGGAGAAAAAGGGGATGAAGAAGAGGTCAGAGTTTGCTTGCAGGGAGGGATGAACCTCAGCTTTCTGTGAGTCAGAAACTTTTCTCTGGCTGTGGTTGTGTAGGTGCCTAACTTGCTTAAGAGCTGAACGCAAGAATCATTTGTAATATGTTGTAACAACCACTTTAATGGTCATCAAGCTTGCAGATATATGACAGATGGTATCTTCCCTGTAAGCCACTAGATGGTGATCTTTATATTTGTTAGCCACGTGCCTAGGTAGGCGAAGACACTACTTTTTATAGAAAACCTTTTCTTTAATTTTTTTTTTTTTTTACCACAAAGAGACCTCAGTGCACTTCCTGCAAGGAAAGTGAACATGGACCCATTCGGCAGAAATGAAAACAATTTGCTCAGACTGTGAGAATGGAAAGTGAGATTGCTTTTGGTCAATGTTTGAATGGAGAGGGGACTGGTGATCTGCTCCGACCCTTCATCTGCAAATCAGGCTCTGCCCATTTGGAGTGTCAGGGTCATCTGAAGTGTGCTGGTGCTGGTCTGCTGGGTTCAGCCATCTGGACTGCCCCTTTGCAGGGTCTGGTAGCAGTTGGGTGCATACAGTGGCTGTAGGTTCACAGACTCAACACCTGGAGATTTAATGCACTCAGAATCCCTTATTTTGGCTTGCTTGCATAGTTACCCTTGGGAAGCAGACAAGTAGAACTGGGTTTGTTTTAATCAAAAGGTAACCATGGCAATGTTTGTATTGGAAACACCTCAACAGGGGTGCCTCCATGCTGAAGGTTGTACTCAGACCTGAGGTGCTGTATCTTGGGCAGGTTCTGACGTGGCCTTCTTGGTCACAGACTAATATAGGTTGGAAAGAACCTCAAGAGGTCATCAGTTCAAGCCTTTGCAGAGCTGAGCAAAATTAGTTCAAGTTGCTCAGGGCCTTCTTGTTCAGTCCAATCCTTCTCTTGAGGATGGAGATCACAACCTCTCTGAACAGCTTGTCCCTGTGCTTGACTGGCCTTAAATGTGAATATTTTTTTCCTAAAATCTAACTAGATTTTCTCCTATTGGGAATTGCATTTTTCAGGCAGAAAACCACCTCTGAGTAACTGTTGTGCATAAATTTTAGAGTCTAAAAGTAATGTTGAATTATTGGCCCTTCTTAATGGGATGCTAAGGATCTACTTTATCATCACCCTGCACCTTGAGGCATCATTTGTAGCAATTGAAAGTTTTTGTGGTGGGCAGCAGATTTTAAATGTACCATGTGTCAAGGAGACAGGTCAAGAAGCCCTTGGAGAAGCTGCTGCATCAGTTGAATCCATACCAGATTTCACAAAGACTTGGGGTTGGGGGAATCGAGGGATCCTTTGTGGAGTGCAGTGCTCTTTGCTGTATTTTTCCGTGATGTCTGCTTTTCCTGGTGCTGGTCCAGGCCATACGTAGGAGTTGCAAAGTGCAGCACAAATGGGCCCCTGTTGTGATGCATCTTCTTTCCCCAAACTGGTGGCAGACAGTGAAGGGTCTGAGAAGGACGGTGCCAGCCAGTCTTGCAGCACAAGAGGACAGTGAGGTTAGCAGGAGTGCTTGTCTGGGGAGGCCTTTAATTCAAGGGAGCAACACTCCGAGTCGTAAGCACTTGGAGTTCCTGTCTCTTGACCAACCTGTCCTGCCAAGCACTGCCAAGGGTGCTGAAGCTCAGCCAGAAGTGTGGCTGCATCACTGCGCTCCCATATGAGGTGAAAGCCATGGTTTGCCAGGGCATGCAGCAGTGGCCTGAAGATTTGTGTTGTTTCTTGGAGGACAGGGCAATTGCTGGAACACTTTAGAGAACACATCAACCTGCAGGGTGCCTGACTTCTCTGGGTGTGAAAGGTAGTGGAAAATTTGATGGGCAGCCCAAAGAACAGGTTGGCCTGATCCTTTTAGGGTACATTGTCTCTCCAGAAGCTTTCCAACTGCATTTCTGCAGAGGTACATGTGTAGCCATCTATAAAGGAGGGCTTGTTAGCTTTTCCCAGTCAGATGGACATTCCAAAAAGCCTGTCTCTCCCTTCCCCCACACTAAGATGACTAACCTTATTCCAGTGAAATCACGGTCAGTGTGACCAGAGAAAATGTAACACAGCCAGAACTATTCTGGTAGGTAAGCCTCAGCCAGCACCCAGGACCAGTCTGTGTGAGAAGGGCTTGTATGAGCCTGGACCAAACTGCATCCAGTTTGTGCCCTGAGCTGTGACACAAAATATTTGGCTCTCCAAAGCACCACCTAGTCGTGATTCTGTTTTCTCCCATACTGTCAAATCAAAATGCTGGAGAAAGGCAGTAGCTTAACATTAAACTGCCTCGAGCCAAGTAGGAGCAAGATTCCCAAAGCCAGCTGAAAGATAAGCATAGCCCGAGTCTGGTGTGCCAGCCAGGAGAGCATCAGTCACTAGATTTTAGTCAGGACCTGCCTGTCACTTTCTTGTCCCTTTTGGTTTTGAGGATACAGGACATGACAAGGCTGGAAGTGCTGTTTCTAGACCCTGTGGTTTTCCTTCCCTCAGTCTTGAGAGAGGTGAACAGCTGTGCTTTGCCAGCTGATTAGAAATGCTTATAGATGTATTTACAGCGGGGATGATGACTTCGCCCCCAAAACCTCCCCTGGTTAGCTGTTGTGCTCGGTGATGGACCCTGGGCTTGCAGCCTCATCCTTTCCTTTCCTTGCTGGAGGTTTGCTTTGCACACTTTCGCAGACACGCGTGCACACACACAGAGTGTGTCTCTGTGCGCACCCCTCTGCGTTTTTTTTTTTCGTTTTTGGCTTCCTCTCACTGTATTGTTTTAAGTTGGTGCCTGGGCTGACCGCCAGTTTAAATTTCATCTGCCTCTCTTCTCCTCCTCCTCCTCCTCTGCCCCCCTCCTCCTCTCCCCCTCCATCCCCAGAAGTGATACTGTTTACTTTCTCTGCTGCTTTCTCAATGTCTTTGTACGCACTGCAAGGGATATAATCACCAGCTGTGGAGAGCTTTCTGAAACTCGAACTTATTCCTCAGTGCCCCGGGCAAGCGACCTCGCCATTAAAAATAAATAAATAAATATAACAATGCTGTATTTAAAGACAAGAAAATGCGTGTTTTACATCTCGAGCTGGATCTTGAACAATCATGCCTGTTTTCTCCCTCCCTCATGTGCAATCGGTGGGCTTATATATAGATGGGCAGCTATTTAGCTAGGAGAAAAAAGGCAACAAAAAAATTCCCCAATTTCCCCTCCCGCTCAAAATAAAAAATGAGAAAACCCTGCCCCTAAGAGCAGGATTTTCCTTTTTTATTCCCTCCCCCCCCATTTTGTTGTGCTGCTGTTTCGCTTTAATTTTCTCCTTGGACAAGAGGAGGAAGAGTCCAGCATGGAAGTGTCAGACTTCGAAGGGCACTTTGTCTGCCGGACAAAGCCGCTACAGCACTAAGGCGAAGAGAGATTAGAGGATAAAAGTGTTTGCCAGGATCCCCTCTTCCTTTTCTTCTTCCTCCGTGTGTGTGCGTCTCTCCCTTTTGGGGAGGAGGTGAAAGGGAGGTCAAACCGTGCCTACTGACCTCTGCCCCTTGCCCCCTGTGAACCAGAGGGAAGCCTTTGAAGTTGTAAAGTGCCCACAAAAACAGCAAACCAAACATGCCGCTGGCTTTTCCCTCCCCTTCTCCCGGCCGCCAGCTGCTTAATGGAAGGTGACAGTGCGGAGGCAGCGAGACGGGGGCTCGGCGCGCCGCACCTCCACCCCAGCCCGCCGTGCGCTTAATTGGCGCCGTGAAAAGCCCACACACCTGGCACAGGGGAGAGGAGGCACCGCCAAGAGGCGAGAAAACAAGCCCTCGCTATCTCTCCTGCTGGCACTCTGTGCGGCTGTTATGTGGCTGAGGGGAGAGAACTCGTGCCTGGGAAGTGTTGGGCTGAGGTGACTAGGGCGTGCGGGAAGGGCACTGGTGGCTGGGATGGAGCGGGAGAGGTTCCCCGCGTCCCTGCTGGCCCTGCTGTGGCTTCTGCTGGCACAGCTCATGGGCAGCACAGGCAGCAGCACCCTTGTGGGTATTTGTGCTGCTCCTTCTGCTGTCACAGCCATAACAGGAGAGTCAAGGTGCCATGAGAAACAGGCAGAAGGAATTGCAAAAGGACTTGCCTCTCTTTCCTTTGAAATTTGGACCACTTCTGGAAGCAGTCCCAATGCCAACAGTAGGTCAAAGTTTGTTGTATGCTGTCTCTTGAGGCAATGAGCAGGGCCTCCAAGCAGAGAGCATTTTAGTATTGAATGAGAGGTGGGGTTTTTACTCTAATTCTTTGAGCATGGTACCTGCCTTCTTTCTGCTGTTGTCTTTGAGGTCTCCATCTTAAGTCTGGGAGGTGTAGCCTGGAACATTTTGAATGGCTTGAGAGGATAGGGAGTTTGTTCTCCTGTGTGTGTGAACACCTTCTCTGTTTCCTCCTGGACTGAGGGTCACCCCCGTTGGGAGCAGGGCGGCCAAGACCCAGCCAGTGGGACCTGTGAGCCTTCTATGAGTCTGGCAGAGTTTTGCTCTGAGCCCTGGTTTTCCTTCCAGCAAGCCAGTGCCTTGTGTGAGAAGCCAGACTATTGCTTTGGCAGATTGCTTCTTGCTTTTTACATTTTCTGATATGTTCACAGTCCAAAAGCTCTTTCCTCTTGGTGTATTGCTGGAGTTTGCTGTTGCCCCCACTCACATGATATGGGGGTCCTGCCCCAGGACCTCAAGAGCCCTGGTCATCCAAGACCCTTCATCAATAGCAGGTGATTTGTTAAACTTTGTTGCTTTGGGTGAAGGGTAACATCCTCATATACCGAAAATGATACCTAAACCCCCCAGAAGTCTGGCCCTAAACCTCAGAAAACAAGGTTGTCTAATAGCTGAAAAAAAAAAAACAAACCCAAAAAAAAAAGGAAAAACCCAAATCACCCATCAGCCACCTTTCCCATCTACTGCAGGTATGCTTATGCTGGCTGCAAAACAATTGCAGTCATGAGCCATGCACAAGTTCAGTAGTTTTAGCTGCCTTTTTCCTGTGCTTAGTGTAGTTTTTGCCCTTGGATGCTGGGCAGGAAATCCCAGCCCAAATGAAGTCAAACTGAGATTTGTCATTGGCTTAGTGGAACCTGGGACTTTGCTCCTTATCTACAGCAGCAGCATTCAGGGATTCATATAGAATAAAACTCCTCTGGCTTTCTTTCTTCCTATGCTTCTGAGTGCCTAGATAAGCCCTGTGGGTTCCAGCTGGCATTTCTGATCTCATTCATCTGGGGCCTGATAAGGTGTTACAATGTCCAATGTACAAAATCCTGTTCTGCGGTTTTACCTCCTCTTTTCCTGTATATGTCATTTTTTTTCATACTGGAAGAGAATGTGGCATTCCTGGCTGATAACCTGTAAAGAATACAACAGTTAACTATAGCAAAATAATTACTGTGCTGTGTGGCAGTAGTGACTGATGCTCAATGCATCCAGAATTGAAACTGTTATTTTTTTAAATTTAAATTCAGCCATGTCCACCACAACTGTTTGTATGGGTTTAGTCAACACCTTTTGGTCCTGAGCTCAGTAAAATCTTCTTTCTTGTGTGCAGTTATTGTATCATCTCTCCATAACACCTCTACAGTGGATCTGGTTTTATTCTGGAATAGCTGAGCTTTTACTCCCTCTCCTTTTGAAAACAGGACTCTGTTTATGTGCATGTCTAGTGATGCACAAAGTAGATTCTCCCTATTCCATCTTTATAATGTGCCAGATATCATCCAAGTTCTAACATGAATTTTAAAAATAATAAAGAAAAGTAGTGCTTGTTACAGCTTTGCCCCTCCAGTCTATGAGGCATCATCAGGTTCCCCATCTTGGATTCCATTATTTCCCTCTGGGCTCATACCATGCTTACCACATAGAGAAGATTGCAGGAATTTGCTGTCGTTGTGTAATATTCACCATTTAGTGTAGGGAACCTATGTCAGGCTGCCTAAACCTTGAGTGTGGACTAAGAAGAGGGGAAGGCATCTCTGGGGGTGTTTTGGACCACATAAGTAGAACAGGAGCTAGGTTCCTACCCTCTGGGCTCTGAATCATGTTTAAGAAATGTCTGCCTCTCTCTCTGGAGTTTGCAGGGAGTCTCAGTTTCTAATTTGGACATCTCAGTGCGGTCCACATGGTGAAATAGTGTGAGGACCCCCCTGCATGTTTACTTCAACATCCATTAGAATAAGGCTGTGCTTCCAGTGTCCTCAGGCTCCTCTTTGAGGGGAGCTTCTCTAGGAATGACTGCTTGTTAATGTATTTTTCACCTCAAGGTCCAACTTGGAAGAAGGACCTGCTTTCACAGATCTGTTTATTTTTACTTGTGTATTTGTTGATTTAAGGGGTAGCTCTTTTCTGCCTCCTCTTCAGACTTGGTTCTCCTTGCATATGATGAAGAACATTTTTTGCTTGAGTGAGTCACTGCTATAATTTCTGTAACTGCCTGCTCATTGCAGCATTGTCAGGAGCCAGTGTCTCCATGGGTCGCTGCTCCGTGTTTACCCTTGTGCAAAGTTTGACTTTGCATCTTGAAGAAAAGTCTCATGCTTTAGTGCCAGGTGTGCTTGAGTTCCTTCCCTGCTTGCCAGTACCTTTGTTTAAGGAGGGCAGGCAGTGCTGGCCCTCGGGAGGTTCTGCCCATGAGGAAGCCAAGTCCATCTTCTGCAATAACTTAGTTTGAGCCTTTTATTGCAGCACAGATCCTTAGCTTCTTAAAGAGTCTGAGCATTCCCACTTTTATGACCCCAGATTTGTGGCCTAGGATGCCAGAAGATTAAGGAACCACATTTTGTTCCATGATCAGAATGTCAAAGCCCCTCCATACTTGTCTCTGCCACTGGTTTTGCTGGGTGCTCTTAGGTAAGATAAATCCACTTCTGCCTGTCTTTGTGTGGCTGGCTGCAGTGCAAAACAATGACATTTCCTTTGCAGGATCCTCTATGGATTAAAGCAAGAATTTCTCCTTTAAAGAGTTTTCTTAGTATTATTTCATAATTTTGCCTGCTATGTCCATATTTGAAGGTGAACATTCCTGTGAGTAAGCTAACTCCCCATCAAGAAAACAGACCTTCTTGTTTTTCAAATGACTTTGGCATCTTGTGATCCCCTCAATTGTCCCACAGTGTGGGCACCCCTGGCACCCAGGGTCTCAAGGCTTAACCCCTATCTCTGTTCTAGTCTGCGTGGTTTCATGTAGCACTTCCTTCCATTTACTGCCCTTTTCCCACCCAAGCATTTAGGCAGCTCCCTTGTTCCCTTTTCGTTAAGCACTGATTTCATCTTGGTAGCCTGCAAAATAAATAGAAGTGCTGCAAATAGCTTGCCCTTGGGGGATTTTTTTTGTGGGGAGAGGGTTGTTATTGGTTTTGTTTGTTTGCTTGGAGTTTTTTTTTGGGTGGGGGGTGCCTGTTTGACCAAGCACTAAGATAAGGACATTAATCTCAGATAAAATCTCTAAGCCATCCTGTTGATGATCACATCAGCATCTCCTGATTCCAAAAGACTTTGTATAGTCTTTATCTTCTTTGTTACTTTTGAAGAGTTCGAGAGATGAAAAGACAAGCACTAAAACCTTCTCTTTTGGTCTTAGTTCTTTCAGATACTTCTTGTAGTGTCCTAGAGATGGCGAGATGCTGCAAAATGCTCAAAGATTACCCAAAAACATGAGGGCAACATGGCTGGGGAAACTGGATGCTGATCTGTGGTACAAAGGCATTTTGTCATGGTGCTATTTTAGCAGGTGTTCCTCAGCTGCCTCTCACTCACCATTTTGGCACCTATGGTATCATGAGAACGTAGTGGGTGGGATGATGTTGTCAGTGCATAGTATGACTGCAGAATCTCCAAACACCAGAAGTTTTATCTCAGTGGACCAATGTGACCCCTGGTAAACAAAGGTCTGGTAATCTGTTTGCCCTGCCTGATACGCACTGCAGTCTACATGGCATGAGTCTTGGTGTTGTTGTGCTACTGTGTGATTTGTTTTTCTTCAAGTTTGCAGCTGGAAACCAACCCAGAAAAGCACATTTATCTCTGCCTTGTATTTTCTCCTGCAGATGACATTGAAATCACAATTGCCAGCCTTCTAAAAACAGATTATTAAGCACCAGATTTCTCTCTTTTCTCAGTTTATATCCTCATCATAAGGTAGACAACAGAGGTTGTAACCCCAGCAGAGAGCTTATATTTCAGTATCTAATGCTGGAATTCTTGTGCACCAGACAAACAGTGCAAGCTCTGGGACCAGCTGTAACCAGCACAATTCTGGGAAGCATTGACTGCACCATTTTTAGTGTCCCTGAATTTAAAGGGCAGGTTGATTTCTGCTGCTCGGCATTTAAAGGGCAGGTATCTATCAACACATAATCTGGTCAGCCTGTTCTTTGCTGAAATGCACATTTTCGTCTCAGATCTTCACTGAAGGGAACTTCAGCATACGCAGACCCAACAATGGGTTCACTGCCACAAAGGCTCCCACTATGTGCCATTCCTGTACTGAACACAAAGCTTTAATTCCCCTTCTAGGAGGGACCTAAGCGAGCCAGAGCCCTGTGGTTGTACAAACATTCGCACATACAGCCTGAAACAAGCCATCAAGGATTATTCCTGGAGTGATTAGGGACAAGTCCTAACAAGCCTTCATAATAATGCAGACTATTTAAAGCTTCTGAGGGCCGGGATCGTATGGCAAAGGGCACGGTAAATGAAAACAGGGTAATTTCTGATGCCATGAACGTGCTAAAATGGGAGGTGGGGAATGTTTCTGTGAGTCTGTGGGGGGAGTTGACTGGAAGGAGGGGAACATTATAATAATAGTTAGCATTTATGTAACTCTTCACGTATTTAAACCACTGCACAAACACTGACTAGGGAGGAACTGGAATGCCTTGCATGATACCCAAGGCAGAGCTATTTAATTTTTTTTTTTAGTATTGATCTAGGGTAACAAGTAGCTCTAGTGAGGGGAACAGCAGCATGGCTTGCCTGGCACATGAATGTGTGTCACTTATTGCAGCAGGGCCAGAGGGATGCAGGAAGAAATGGGTATGGCTGTGGTGAGTAGATTTCCCTGGGGAACAATGGGGAGATCTGGCTCTGTCATGCCCTCTCTTGTGCCCTTACAGAGGTGTGAAAGCCTTAAAGTGCCAAGTGAGTCTCCTTGACAGTGACCACTTTTTGCCCTTGGCTCACTCTTAGCTTGGCAAAATGTGAACAAATAGGTGCAGTGATCAATAGCTATAATTTCTCTCCCTATGGGGTCAAGGGCAGCTTGGGAGGTTTGAAATCAAATGGAAAAAGGCATTTCCCCATGGCTTTGATGGCACAATGAGGTGAGGACAGCTGCAAGTCCAGCTCCTACCAACAGCAGGCCTATGAAGGAGCAGCAGGGTGCTTGGTCACTCTCACTTAGGACATGTGTGTTGTCCATCAGGTTGTCTTCCCTGCACTGCTGGGAGAGAATCTGTGATGATACAACCAGGATAGCACCAAATCCTAGCAGCTACGACAGGCCTTGCTTGTGCCTCTCTTCCCAGCATTAACCCAGGGTTTCTTTTTGCTACCTGCAACTTCTTACACATTTCACAGAAGGTTTTTTTTTGTCTAGTGTTTGAGAGGCTCCTGTGGGGGCCTCAGTTCCAGGATGCCTGGTAGCAGGTGCATCTGCCTTCGAAATGACTGGGAGTTGGGCGGATGACTGAAATGGCAAGGAAGATGGCAGGAATCAAGCAACTTTTATCTGGCTTCCTTGCTAAACTGAAAACTCTGAGGACTTCTTTTTTGTTTTTTTCCTGTAGAATGAAGTATTCAAGGCTCTAGACTTAACACAAACAAAAAGAAAAAAGTGTATAGCAAGATAAAATCTAATTTCAAATGGAAAATTCAGCTTTTCTCAAAACAAAACAGCTTGATTTTTACTCACTTATGTTTATTTTCTTCCAGAAAGAACTAAGTCACCAGAACCAATAGGGTGGTTGTTTTCATGCACCATTTAAAACCTCAGGTCACTGAAAACATTTCTCTGAAATAATTCTCTTTGTGCTCCCTCTGAGCATCTCTGTTTGCATCATGCTTTCTTCATGCAGGATGCAATACTGGGCTCATGCTACCCACTCCTTCCAAGATGCTTATTTTGATTTTTCTGAAAGACTTTTCAAAGGACTGCCAAAGGAGTTGGGAGAAATCTTCTCAGTTCCAGTTTCTCCAGTGGAGAGGAGAAACCACCTATTTAATTTTCTGTTTACAGCTCCCATTTCTTGTGCGTCTCCAGGGTGGAGACGGATTGAGAGGGCTGCTCTGGTGTCCAGTCCTGGGTGGAGGTTCCTGTATCCCATGTGCCTGGATTTATGGTAGATCTTGCTTATTCTTCCCAAGTGACATCTGAGTGCTGTTTCACATAGTGTTTCCTCTTCTCATTCAGGCTCTTCTGCAGCACTTAGCTGTTCCTGCTGACTCTCAGTTATGAAATATCTCCTTCTCTCTAAATAGAAAGGCCTGTCTTGGTTCCTGAGAGTTTCCTGGGATGTCCCTACTTGTGGACTTTAAGTGCTGTGCAGAGGCGTTGCTCTCTGGTGTCCTGTGTTTGGCTGTTGCCAGAGAAGAGCTATTGCCTCAAGTATTTTCTTATACCAGTGCCCTTGCACTGTTGTTGCACACATGAACTGAGCATTGGGGAGCTGTTGTTGTTGTAATTGGGGACGGTCAAGAAGTGACACGGAATTTTAAAGGATCAGAAGGTAAAAGGTTCAAAAGGTCCTTTTATTAGATGTGTGTATTTTTTTATAGACAGTTTTGCCCAGATGTTGTATGATTGGTTATTTGATCGACACTCTAACACTGTTGGTTAATTACAAATGACACCCATTTCTAAACATCTTACAAACAAAAACACTAGGGGCAAAATTGTTTAGCATTCTGCTGCTGAGATCTCTCACAGTCTCTTGCTCAATGCATAGGGAAGTTTATGCTTTCTCACAAGTGCTGGTTACAGTCTGATGTTTGAAAATTCCTCTCTGCCTAAGCAGTCAGTATCCATAGAGGACCACCTTTTCTTGTCTTCTCCTGTGTGCTCCATTGTTTGATACCCAACATAGTGGCTTGGAAACCTCACAAGAAGTGCCTTTGTCTTGTGGATGGACTTGGCCGAGGTTGCAAATGTCAACCCAAGGTGTCAAAGTGAGTCACTGCTCACAGCTTCTAGAGAGTATTTTCCATGCCTCATGAAGTCATTGACAGCTGTGTTGTGCAACTGTCCGTCGTGAATCATGGAGATCAGTGGCTGAGGAAGGCTCAGGCTGTGGGACCAACTCATGTAATTACCTATAATGACATGAATATAGAACAAAATAATTAATAACTGACACGTGTTTTTGACTCACTTGGCCCCAGCGGTGCCATTGGGCAGCCTAATGTTTTGTGTGTGTTGCTGGCAGGCTCTGTTAGTATTCCACTTCTTTTGTGGGGGAAGTGAACGAGTCTGTTCCTTGCCTAAGGAGATGTCAATGTATCTGGCTACTGGCAGGTAACTGTGGAGCAGCAAGTCTTCCTAGTGTGAACTCTGCTCTCTGTTGTCCTCTCTTCCGCCTTGCTTCTTTGCTTTTTGTTTTGTTTTTTTTTTTTTTTTTACATCAGTTTCCTAATCCGTGTTCCTCTCCTGCTTTTTGTCCCCTTTCTTTCACCCTGCCCTCACTCTCCCACTTTCCCTCCTCTGTTTCCTTTCCCCTTTGTTCTGCATAGAAAAAAAAAAAAGTTGTGCTAGAAGATAGTTTTTGTGTTTGTCAGCCAAAATTCTGTGCTCTCTTCCTGTAAATATTTCAATTTCATCATGAGACAGCATTAGTTTGTTAGCATTTTTTTGACTGAATGGGAAACATATTCTTCTAATGTTTGTTTCTTCTGGGAAGTTTTTCTTGGTGTTTTTTAATGTCTTAGTGTTTCATTAGCATTTCCTCTTGCCAATGTTTTGCTGTGGAGTGCCGCCTGGGCTTACTATGAATGTTTTGGTATGAAGCAAAGAGAATTCATATTTCTGGAGGATTTATTCCCTTGGTATGTGTTTTGGGCAAGACCCTGTCTCCATGAATATGCCAAAGGCAAAAATTCTCATGGATTCCTTTGAGGAGCAGGGCTGAGCCTTGCTTTTGCAGCCGTGTAGGATTGCTGTGCCCCGTGTGCATCCTTGAGGGAGAGGGCTGGCTTGGACAAGAACGGGTGGCACAGGGCTTGTGCATGCCACGTCTGTGGGACAGGGCTCTGCTGAGACACACAACAGACCTGGCCTGCTCACAGCACTGAAAGGCCCAGCATCACAAGCTTGAGTCCCCTCTTTTCATGCAATAAATCATCAAAACTTCTCAGAGCTCACAGTCAGTAATGCTGGCCTAGGCAGCGCTCTGAAAATCATGAGTCAAGTCTTGACAAACAGTGATGATGAATGAAAACAATCACGAGACTGAAATATGTACCTTCTTCTTTACAGCTGCTGCCTGGTTTGGGAGCCTATAACTGCATTCAAATGTTATGTGTAAGTTTTCCTTAGCAAGCATGAAAGCTAGAAAATGCTTTTTATTTTAAAAAGTTGTACATTTCATCTGATTTCAAGACCTGGAGTGTGAGAAATGGATTGGCTCTTGCAGCAGTTGGGGTCAAGCAGGGAGGGCTGCTGTATTCTGAGGTGAGCTGACATCCTGGGAGGAGCACCAGTAGTGCAGGGAAGTGATGGGGAGATGCAAGGCCTTGGGACCGTTCCATCCTTTGGGATGGAAACCAGGGGGTGGAGTATGTGTTTCAGCTGCTGATAAAGGAGAGAAATTGTGACTTTAGAGAGAAGAAGACTGAAGACTGTGGAGACCTGAGGCTGAGCATATCCTCTGCTAAAGTTGCATTGCTCTGAGTGGGGCAACTGCGACAGAGGTAGGGCTGGTAACAGGAGGTTGTGGCCGTGTGTTACAGAGACGGATGGCTCCTCTGAGATTCTGCATTAAATGCTTCACAGAAAAACAGATAGCCTGTGGTATTCAGTGAGCTGAGCGCTTGGACCACACCTGGGCTGGGTTTGAGAGTGGA
Source organism: Vireo altiloquus (assembly GCA_013396875.1). Lineage (NCBI taxonomy): Eukaryota > Metazoa > Chordata > Aves > Passeriformes > Vireonidae > Vireo > Vireo altiloquus. The sequence continues at coordinate 203,850 of VZRF01006999.1, forward strand.
CCATGTCTGCAGGTAGCAAGAATTTCTAGCATGGATTGTGTGTGTGTGTGCATGTTTGTGTTAAGCTCATCTAACAGTGTTTCCTGCTTTTGAACACAGCTCCAAAATAGAAAAAAAAAAAAGAAAAAAAAAAGCTTGTTTTCTCATTTGACATTAAAATGCAAGCAAGGCAAAAATTGAAAACCATCTCAGAAAAGCAGTAGAAAACAGCTCTGGTAACTTCCAGTTTTAAAAGACACGAATGAAAATGTTTGGTTAAAGTATTAGTTATTTTCTCCCACACCTTCTCATCAGCTTTTATTCTGTTCTGCCATGGTAAGGAAGGCAACAGGGGAAGAATGAAGAAAAACAAAGCTGAAAACGTTTCTTGGGTTTGTGAGGGTTTTATACTTAAAAATTAGAAAAATTTGAGGAAGGGTAGGAGAAAATGCTCATAAATTTATTTTCTTTTGAAGAAAAACCACTGTTCATTTAAAAAAAAATGTTTTGAACAATTCAGTTGTTATTTGAGTAATTCCATGCATGGAGAAAGAAGATTGGTTTCAGAATTCAAATTCTGCAATTCAGAATTTGAATTGTGGATCCTTGGTTCTTTTAAAATACAAATGTAGGTAAACATATATGAGTTAGAACAGTTCCTGCAGAATAATGAGGCTATTTATTTGGAATAGCCCTTATTCCCCAGCTACTTATGATGTGTTTAGTTTTCAGTGCCTAACTGGAATGATGATTAAAACCTCTGTCTGGACAGCAGCCGCTTGCCTTCAAGGGTAGTCTAACTTCCATCTCCACTCTAAATAGCTATATACAGTTTGCCATGTTTCTTCGAAGAAGTTTTTTGGATAGTCTTAACCTGATTTTCCAGGAATTTCCTCTCCCTTGTACTTGGAAAGTGTTATTAAGTGGTGCCTTTCTCTTTCCATGTCTCGAACGCATCCCGAGGGTCCAGATGAAAGGCGAAGTCCAGTGATTCAACACTTGAACATAAGCACAGTAACATCAAAGAAAAGAGGGGAGCGAGGAAAGGGCTTATAACCAGGAGGTTGCTGAACAATGTAGTCTCCTTCATGTGCGTCCAGTTGTGGTGTTTCTTCCCAAGTCACTTTGGCTTGGAGGTAAAGAACAAATCCATGGCGTACATGAGCCCTGGCTTTCGAGGTAATGCCAGTGTGTTGGGTTACCATTCAAGAGTCCCGAGGTGGAAATGGAAGCCAAAGTACACGTGGCTCTTGAGTATCTGTATGATAAACCAGGTTAGGGAAGCATCTGCTTCTGAAGCCCTCAAATAATCATCCTCTCCTCAACAACTCTCAATTAATAATCCTTTTCTTTTCGTCCCAGTGGGGTGCACTGTGCCATTTCTCAACAATGCATGCATTTTCTTTCCACTGAAATGCTACGGTTGGTGTTACAGTTTTCAAATTAAAAACTGAATGTGTTTGAATATTTTTTCCCACACAAACATTTCTTTGACTTGCAAAATTCTTTTCTGTTATAAGTGTCAGAGTAAATTTTTAACCCATTCTAAGAAACTTTCTGCTGTCAAAAATGACTAATATACTAAACTGTCTTAAGAATTGTTTGTCCCCATTTTTCTTGCTGAAAAATCATGATTTCTGGAGTTGGTTTTTTTCTTTTTTCTCACTTTAGTATTCTGTTTGTGTCTCTGTAGTTTTTTCTCTTCCCTGTATAGCACTAAACTTTGGAAAGAGTGATTTTTCTGAACATGGAAAGTAAAAGAAATGGCATAGTGGGTCAGCTGGGATTAAAGAAGTGATTTAAGCCAAGCCTGATCTATAGGGACAACTTTTCTGGAACCAAAATGCTCCTACAGTTTTTCTGAGCTTAATAACTTTGGAAGTTCAATGTACACTTCTACAAGGACTTCCAAATGGATCTTGTTCACTAATAAATTCCAAATAATTCTTGCTGGCTTTTGGGCTTTTCCTCCATTAGATTTTATTATAGGACTTTTTACATAATGGGAGAACACAAACAGGAGATTTGGAGCCACAATTTCAGAGCTCTTTGTTCTAAAGTTGGGAAATCGGTTTCCAGATGTGGACCATGTTGGCGTATTTTTCCCTTTTTTTTTTTTTCCTTTTTCTTTTGTGTGTGTATGTCTTTCTTCCTCTTTTGGCCAGGAGTGAGAGAAGGAAATTAAGATGATGAATGAAATAATGAAAATAATAAAATAACAATGGTCAAAATCCCCTTTGTTCATGAGTCATGACTCAGCTGAGGGCAGCAGCAGGAGTGCTGCTCTGAGCCTTCTCTGATGTCAACAGCAGACATCACTATAGGACACATTTAGGTACTTAGAGTGGAAGAGGTGGAGTCTGGGGGATGCATGGAGAAATTTGCTAGGGACTTTGAAGGATTCTTAGGTTCATGTTCTCTCCCACGCTCTAATTTCTTTGTGTCACTCTGCAAAGACAACAGATCTCCCCAGCTGAGGGTTTTCCCAGCATGGGGTAGTCCACAGATGGCAAAGTTGGCTTCTAAATTAACTTCCCACAGCAGAGGGTGTGGAGGGGGTGGACTGTCACCAGCTGATGGGGAAGAGAGCCACTCTGAAAAGGACTCCCAAAAGTCAGGACAAACCCTTCTCCTGTCAGCAGCACTCTGGCTCTGGAGCCAATGTTCCAGGTGTTGGTGTGAGTCAGGCTGTCTCCTTTCTCCCTCCTCCTTCTGTCCTCTCCAAGGGAAAATTAAACACCACACAGAAGTGACATGGTGTGCTTGCCTACCACAATCCCCTTGACTGGCCACCAAAAGGCACCCCCAGTCTGGCTACTGAAGAACCCAGGGCTGGAGATGTCTGCAGGACAAAGCCCTTTGCCAGGGTTTCGTGGGTGAGGACACTGGGAGTAAGATATATGAGTGTTGTACGTGCTGCTGCATCTATCGAGGCAATCAAGTCCTCGTCGGGGCCATCGCTCCTATTGTTCTGCAGGCGTCTGTTTCATTCCAGCAGGGGGAAGGACACCAAAATGACTTCTTGTTAGATATCCATTTGCAGGGCTTTAGCCAAGGATCTCTAGGAGTAAATTCTGAGACAGAAAGCCGAGACAGAGGCTTTAAGTGTAATGGGGAGGAGTTGTGTTGTTTCTCTAATCCGTCCACTCACAGATGCTTCCGTGGGGAGGCATTGAGTCCCCTAGAACTGTTTGGTGTTGCCTGAGTACATGACCTGGACAGATGCTGAAGGAAAGAGAGGAGAAGGGGGACTCAGCTCCGCTAGATCTAAAGGTTTTTTCCCCTCTGAAATCACTGCTTTCAAGTTGTGGACACATCTGGAAGTAACAGCAAACATGTGTACCCTGTGGTTTTTGAGGATAGGAGATGAGATTCATATGCAAGGATGGGAGGGGTTTGCTGTCCCTGTCCTGACAGTATGACCTTGGAGAGGCAATTGGAGACCAACTGGAGGTAGAGGAAGAACTCCCCAGATCAAAGAGGGGTGTCCATCCATCTCTGCCAACCCCTTGGGAGGAGCTGGGAGGTTATTCTTGAATGTAATGGGCATGCACAGAAGTTGTAACACATGACTCACTCTGGTGGTTATAATGAGATTTGCACCCCCTACTTAGGTGATGAGACACAAGGCTCAAGTCAGGTGGGTGATGGATGCCCAAAATAATCCTGACTGTGTCTTTACAGCTGTGGTTGCAGCTAGGATATTTATCATAGCCTGGGAATAATAAACTCTTTTACCTAAACTGGCCATTAAAGAATATGGCCACAAAGAAAGTACAGCTCTGAGCCCCTTTGCTGGCTGTAAAGATTGTCGAGCTAGAGAGCTTGGGAGGTATCAAGTAGCTTTGATTTATTATAGATTTTTTGCTTTAGTCCTTTGTGGGTTTGGATTTCTGGGGGTTGAACCAGATTTTGGCCAAGATCAGACTGCTGATCTATCTGCCTTTACATTAGTTTGACTTGACTATCCATCTTTACATTGTGTGAGATGCTTTCAGTTTCAACACTGGGATGAACTCTGCACAGGAATCCCTAGTCTGGTCCTGCTTTGGGGATTTTGAACTCTGTTTTGGAGAACATTTTATTAGTATGCTGACCTTTTTTATTTATTTATTTTTAAGACGTACTTATATTCTGTTTAGATAAGATTCTTTCAGGAGGTGTCTTTAGGATTGTAGTTTTTGTGATAGAGGAGGGAGTGTAAGCAGGACATCCTTGCTCTTGCAACAAAATGTTCATTCAACAACAAAGTTTTTCTGGTGTCTCCTTGTGATTATTGAATTAAAGGGGTCACCAGGATGGGGTAGCAAATGAAAGAGAAGATAGTGTTTGACCTTTCTGTCCCAGTCTTTCCTCTGATAGGGGTACATGCCGTCTCATGATAAGATGGACAAGTATCATGGAAAGGAGAAAAATTTTCCTTTAAATGTTTCTGTCGGAATAGCAGGAGTATGCTTCTGGATTTGGTATCTCAGTGTCTTGGGAACAAGGAGGAACCTGATTTTTGCTGTGTCAACGTCTGTGTTTATTTGAGTGTTCTTTCCTTGACGTTGCTTCCTTTTGATTTTCCAATGCTATGAGAGAAGTCAAAATAGCAAGGGAAGCAGAAGTGACAATTCACGAGGTTGCCGCTGGTTTCCAGCTGAATCTCTGCGCCTGGTATTTCTTACTTCACAGGCACTTCCGAAGAGCTGCTGCCAGCAAATGGGAAACTCTGCTTACATGGAGTTTGGTAATATTTAGGCAGGCTGAATCTGCATTTTCATTTGTAAGGATGAGCTGACTCCTAGAACTGGACTACTGTGACTTTCAAAGGTTTTTGAAAATTAGACCTTAAAACTCAGAAGGAGATGTCAGGTTTCCTTTCCTGGAAAGGAAACCTGTAGTGCTGTCCTGGTAGTGCAGCAGTCAGAGGAAACATGGGTGATGCTTGTAAACCTGGGCAGGTAGGAGTTACTCTTGAGCTGGAAGAAACCAGAAGGTATCTGACCAAAGATATCCGTGTGACACGGGCCTCCTTGGATCTGTAGCCAAAAAAGGAGTCATCTGCATTTCATTTCTCTCATTTGTATCCCATCAGGACACATTTCCTGAGGATCGAAATGGAGAATAATTTCTCAGAAGAACTACTACTCCCTAAGTTGTATAAAACAAGACACACAGCCTGCGTTGATGAGCAACCCAGCTTGGTCTTTAAACATTTTCACAAATCCTTTGTATCTTTGAGTTGAATAGCTCCAATTGCATGGCAGGACGGAATGCCAGAATGAATGAAGAGGAAAAATGAGGAACAATAACCTAAACCAAGCATTTATATTGAAAACAGGACCCAGGGAAGAGCAAGTAACTGCTGGTTTCATAGGCCAGCTCTCTCCCTCCTGCAAATCTCTTTCATTGATGAGACAATGTAGGAATAGAACAGAGGCATCTTTCAGATTGCAGACAGCATGTTGGCAGATGAATGGACCTAAGTATCAGAGATGACATGACTGGTCTTAGCCTACAAATATTACTCCAGGCTCGTATTCATAAGCAGACTTCTGGTAGTTTGTTCAAGCAAGGAAAGTGAGTACATTTGTCACTCCACCAGCAGTGCAGCTGTTTAGGGCTTGCACGGGGTAATTGTCCTAGCACACAAATCCCAGATGCTGTCAAAGCCCTGCGTTAACCGACTGAAAAACTGTGGTAGCACTGCTAAAGAAAACAGAAAGGGAAGGAGGAAAAAAAAAGAAAAAACCAAGAAAAACTAACTAATTGTCTTTAAAAAGAGAATTACTTTTGATGTCTGCGTGGCCAGCTGTGGCATCTGTCTGCTTTTCTCCTTCACAGCATGCCCAGTGCTGCTGAAGGTATGGGTGAGAAATCCATGTGGAGGTTTCAAATTCAGCATGTCTTGAAATGAGAACTCAAATGGGCAATATGAATGTGGTTGTAGAGGCAGCGTTTCTTTAGCCTCAGTAATGGGAAGACAAAAACCTCATGTGTTTCAGTAACCAGTTGCTAGTTAACAACTACTCACAGTCTTATTTAATCCTCGAGTGCTAATAGAGGAGCAGTGACATGATTGTGTAAAAAACACAGTCTTTGATTAAAAATATTTTCTGAGGTTTATTAATTAAGAAAAAAATGTATCTAATGGGTAATAAATAATTAATCTGGGCAGACAGCATAAAAAAATAAAATGTATAGGCCAAATGCCACCTCTGGTTATATTGTGTAACCCAATGGAGATGATATGTGTAAATGAGAACAAGACGCAGCCCTGTAATTGTAATTATATAGAATCATAGAGAGCTCTGACCACAAAAAAGTCACTGAAATTGTCAAAATCCTGACTTCATGCCAGATACCTTGGGGCTGAATTTGACAACCACTGTGATGTGTTGTTTAGGGAGAGGACTCCAAGGAAGAAATGTACCTCTGTCCCGAAAACCCCTGCCTTGAACTGGGCCAGCTGCCCAAAAGTGGTGTGCTGTATCACAGCATCTCGGTCTATCCCACTGCATCTGCACTCCCGCGGTTTTTATTGATGCTTTGCCCTTTTTCTTTCTCCCCTCAACGACTCAGTCTTGAACCTACTAAGATGGTGGCGTTACCACCTTTGAAGCTGAAGCAAGTCCTCCTTTCTGACAGTTCTGGCATTTTGTGCACAAGGCACCCGTGGGTTTCATGCCAGTCCTGAGCTGCCAGTGGCTTCCTCTGCCTGTTAGGACACTTGACGCTTGGATGCCTGAAACCACAACCTTTGCTCATTTCACTCAATACAATGGTAGGAAAAAATTTGTGGTGCTACTCCCTTGAAGGCTGATGCTGGCAATGAAAGGAAATTCCTGGATTTGAATGCTTGTCTGTTTACTTATTTATTTACTTTTGTGTTCAGCAGAGGGAAAATGTTTTCATCTTTCTCCTTGTCTTGTCAAAAACACTTTATTCATCACAGCAGGCACCAGGGTACAAAACTGGACCACAATAATTTCTCCTTGTCCTGGATCCCTCTTGGTCCTCAGTGAAATGCTGCAAGGTTGGCAGAAGAAGGATTTCTGAGGAAGAAATGACCACCCTCGTTCTGCAAGGCCACCCCAACCAGCTCATTCCTCCCATCGCCTTGGGATGTCGGCTCCGTGCCCCGGGATGCTGGTGTGGCGCACATGGTGGATGGAGCTGCCAGCGCTTGCCTTGCCTCTCTGAATGGAGAGGGCATGCCCTGCCACTCCACCCGCTCCTCCTGCCTTCTGCTTTATCCCGTCTATGAACTCCTGACCTTGATTGCTCCCTCTCCTGCCCGTGCTCCCCTCCCTCTTCCAAGCTCCAAGACGGTCTCGTGTTTCTTGGAATCCGGCAGCATGAGGGTTTCTTGTTGATTGGTATAAACAATCTTAAAGGTCACATTTTCCCCCCCCTGCAGAGGGAGTTGGAGGGTGTGTGTGTGTGTCTAAAATAAAAGGCTTCTCTCAAATTAACAACCGCAAGGATGTAAACATGGAAGCCAAAGGGAGCTGTTCACTACCAGTGTGAGCTTTGCCAAAGAAGCCCATGAGGACTTTCTTAGGAAAGAAAATGTGGGCACAAGATGTGGCATGCTCTTTTGGCTGGCTGGGAGGGAGAGGTCAGGGTGCCAGGGGATGGTGGCAATCATGCCCTGCGTGAATGGTGACATTGGATTTGAGCAGCTTTGTTTGTGCCAGGGCTGGCGCTAGTCATCCTGCTAAGCTGGGGGGGAATGCAGAAGTCACAGTGGCTTTGAGCTGCAGGGGCAGGAGGCCTGGAGCTGTGAGACAGTGGATAGCATTTCACTCAGCCAGGGGCTGGGTGCCATCCAGCTCCTAGAGCTGGTCAGCTGCCTTTGTGGGCTTCAGTGAGAATTGGGTCAGAGCCTGTCTGGGGAGAGGCTGGCAGAAAACGAGCAAAAAGCAAATGTAGGTGCTCAGAGCTCATGTCTGCTTTGTGGCTGAACCACAGCCAGGTCTCCACTCCAGAGGTTTACGCGCCTGGTTACATGAGTCGAAGTACAGCAGGGAGTCGCAGTCTCGACCAGCTTGGTTGTGCCAGGAAAACACTTTGTAGGTGCAGACCACACTGGGACAAGAGTCCTTTAGCTGCTTTAGTTTGTCTAATGCAGGAAGAGAGTTTAAATGCAAAAGGGCAGCACCTCTTCACATCTTCATAAATTGTCAACTCTCTGAAAGACTGCGTAGGTTTAATGCTTTCTAGCCCAGTCCAGCTTGAGGGTTGTTAAAGCTGCTCTGCTCTGTGTTGCCTCTGAGATTTTTCTCCTGTGGTGTGTTGTAGGAGAGAAGGAATGTTTTGGGATGTTGCATGGTAGCTGCTGCTTCTTTGCCAAGGCTTCAGAAGTGAGCAAGCTGGAAAGCTGTGTTTCAAACTGGCCCATGTCTTCAGGAAACACAGCAAAACTCCATATCCCAGCAAATTTATCTGAATTACAGGTTAACATAAACTCATTGCAGAGATTACTGTGCATGTATGGTGTCATTCCTAAGAAGTTGCTGAGTAAATATTGTTGGAAGTGAACACTGGAGAAAGGTACCAAATATGTCTGCTGAACTTTATTCCTCCTTACATGGTCCCTGCTAGAGACAAGATACCCAGTTAGATGAACTTTCAGTTTTGCTCAATAAGGCCACTCTTTATTTTCTACATCTACCTCAGCTTTTTGGTCAAGGGCCTGATCCCCTTTCTGAAAGAGAGAACCAGGCACAACTCACTGCAGTGTGCATTAGTGGGCATGTTCATAACCCTGCCACCTTGGGTGGTGGACGTAGGCAAGCAGGGCAGGTCTAATTCCAGCATCCAAGACCTGAGAAAGTATTTTGCATGTTTTTACTAGCCAGTTTTCTAAGGCAATAAGTTTAATGCAAATGTATATTGTGTATGACCTTGTGATCCTGCTTGCTCCTCCATCTCCTTCCTTAGGACTCTTTAGCTGGTTCCATCTTAATTTGCGAAGGGAGTAGGGATTTAAAAGATAATCCAATTTCTACAGATATAATGCTTGTTTTTTTTCTTATTTGCGTTATTTCCCTGAACCTCTCCTTATCCCAGTTCAAGTCTCAAATGGAAGCAGTCTCAGAAAAAGCAGGAGAATGTTTTATTTTTTGACTAGTATTACAACAGATCTTAGATGCTCAGAGATCAGGATCCCCTTGTTCTTGGGTGCTTTTCGTCTCACAGACAGTAAGAGATAATTCCTGGTCTGAAAGGTTTAAAACATCAAATGCAGGCTGATAAGTGAAACTAGATCACCAGCTCACACTCCTGGTGTGCATCCAGGCTTGAGGGCTTTGAACTTGCTTTCTCCTCCTGATCAAGAGTCCTTGGGCCCATGTGGTTCCAGCTGCCCTTCTAAGAACTTGTCCAGGTTGTAATTGAGCTTATGATGGTCCTGGTGATACTCTCATCCAGTTAATGTTTGAAAAATTAGATGCTGAGTATTTGCCTCCATGTCTGAATCAAAAACGATTGCCCAAGTACCTCCTTTGGCTTCACAGAACTTTTATTAGATGACAAATAGTCCACTTTTATCTTCTGTGGGGCGGGAAAGGAAGGGAGGTGGCAGGTTTGAGAAGATACATTTGTGTTTTAAACGGTATGAGTATTTTAACTATTATCTACTTCGTTGGTCTGTTGCTAAAGGGCAAAAAACTTCATTCCTGTTCCCAAATGTTGCACGGCTGGGAGATGAGGTCATGCTGTCCGAGAGTCATTTGCTGATACATCACCTTTGTTTAAATTCCTAGCATGTAACGTTTCCTAACAAAAAAAAAAGTGCTTGGAAGAACTACTGGTGGCCCAGAGTGATTGTAAATGTTGAGTTTGTCTTCATGCAAGTTTGAAAACTGGGCCACAATTCCTCAAATTTGAAGTTCTGCTATAGTTTCAGGCCTGACAAGGGCTTTGTGGGGTTTCACTGAATACTTAGTAAATGGTTAGAGAGAGAGGGCTCCAAAACAACCAAGAAATAAATTACTTGTTTAATAGTGTGACCTTCAGTGCTACAGTGCACAATTCCAAACTCTTCTTGCTGAAAAAAGCAATTTTATTTAAACTGAACAATTCAAGGAGAATGTTAATCTTCATAAAAGATAAACTGTTCTAGTACCTGAAATACTAACCCCAGTCACATAAGCACGTGTCAACATTTAAAATAATTTTAGCCAAGACTGCTGAAGGGCTTTTAATGCTTTCTGAGTCAAGCCCTTGTAAGATGCTCCAAAGTGAGATCCGTAAAATGGCAATTTTCCATGTGAAGAAAAAAAAGAGAGGAAAAAGATCAAAAACCGATTTTGTGAAGCACTAGTGAATTTTAAGAGATGTACAGTGAGGAAGCCTAGTCTGAGGTCCTTCTTCTAAAGGATACGCTGGTTCCATAAAGGAAAGAAGGAAAAACTTCACGTCCAGATGATATGAACCATTGTGGGGATTTTTTGCCATTATTTGAATCTTCAGTTTCAAGCAATCAGGACAGCTGATACTTTCTGTGACACATCTCATCTCATCAAACACTTTATTTTCTTCCTGTCAAAGATTTCCACAGGAAATCTCCAGCCAAAATGTAATATTGAGCATGATTCTTCCCTCATTTCCACTGCACTAACGTGGTCTGAGTGGCAGGGCTAAACGTATTTTTTGTTAAAATCTCAAACTATCAAGAACTGGCCCTTCTGCCAGAGTGGAGCGGGAAGCAGTTTGGAGAAGTCTGCATGCATATTTTCATAAGAGATGTCACGCTCAGGGGGAAGTTTGGATCCACAGGATATGGAGGCAAGGCAGTCCACTTCCCCCATGGCAAAGCTTCTCTTTTTTCGGAAAGTGTCCCTCCCCTGTGTCCTGGCAGGACTTGGGTCGTGCTCAAAATTCCATCCTGTCCCTCTGCTTCCTGCCCTTTCACCCATCACCAGAGTGATAAAACACCCGTCCGAAGGCACTGTGGAACTGATTGCTCTGTTACATTTTCAGAAATTAAAAGTAATGTTGCAAAAGCTGGTTTTGTGGGAAGTTCAAAGGGACCGTACTGATGCGAGCTGCCCAGCACGTCGGGACTTTCGGTGTCTGAAATCTTTTATAATTTGATGAAAATTCCAGTCTCAATGCTTAGATTTTGGTTTTGCATACACTGCTGTTTAGCAACATGAGGAATGGTCAGAACTGTCATGTTTACAGTGACAAAAATGTCCCTCAAGGAATGGATCCTTCAGATTTGAGGTTTTGGATTGATAGGCTCAAGCTGAGAAGTTGGACTGCTGGCTTCATGAGAGCAGAGGACACTGTCCCTGGGAACAGATCACCATTCAGACACAAAAGCAGCTGCTCACTTTGAACAGCTTGAACTCTCTTGAAGTTCGCTGTCCTGTTCTGGGCAGCCTGCTCTAGGTGACTCTGCTTGAGTAGGGCAGATTGATGCCTTCAAAAGGCCCTTTTGCACCTCAGCCATGCTGTGATTTAGCCTCTTATCTTAGAGTGTATTTCTTAATCTGCAGTGAGTTAATCTGGGTACTGGAAGCAGTGTATCTCTAGCAGTATCACAGAACTACCTTTTGTTAACCTTTTATGTTCTACCTACCTAATTTGTATGTAATTTCCGTGTTTTGTCATGCTGCACCTCAGCTCTAGACCAGCCTGTAGGCAGCTAAGCAGAGTTAGGAGGTGATGTCCTGCAAACATATCTGGCAGCCACCCCTTCCAGGTCATCCCTTTGGAGCAGCTCCTGCCTGTTTCTCAGTGATATCCTGTCTGTGGCCCTGGTCAGGCTCAGCATGCCAAAGGAGACAAAGCCTCCTCCTGCATAGCTGGGGCATAGCTCAGCCACATTCTTCAATGGCTGTTTTTCCCCAGTGACCTTACTCCACAGCTCTGGTGGTCAGTTGACTATTATGCTGCGAGCTCGCCCGCATTCCTCCACCCACTCAGGCAAGCTCTGCTCACTGGGAAGGGGCGGTGAGGCAGGGAGGAATCCGACCGTCTGGAGACTTATTCAGGGGAAACAGAAATTTCAGGCCTCTGGGACTGTTTTGTCCATCTCTCCTCCGGCAACAGGGAGGTTGGAGTAGCTGTGCGAAGAGGGTCTGACCGCTGTGGTTGCCACACACCCTGCAGTGACAGGCATTCCCGTGGCAAGCCAGCAGGCTCTGCTTGTTGCCACACTGCTTGGCCCTCTCCTCACGCTGAGAGGAAACACTGAGGAAAACAGCCTTCTCAGAGCAGTTGCCACTTGTCATGTTTGTGGGAGCCTTGCAGTAACAGGTTTGGATCCTCAGCTCCTCCGCTTTGAAGGCTGTGAAGACCGCTAAGCTAAGGATCTTTAAACACTGTAAATCATGCAGCTTGTCAGTTTTGAGAACCTCTTAATTTTGACCACTTAATGTGCAGCTTCTAAAATAACAGTTTCAATTTCTTATATATGTGTGTGAGAGAGAAAGAGAGACTAGACATGAGCTAGATAGGGAGTTGCAATGCAGATGATTTTTCAACTCTGGAGCCAACTCAGACGGATTACAGTGGGAGAAAGGTTTGTACAGTAAGAGGAGAAGGTTAGAATCCTGCTAGTTTATTACTGCCATGGTTAGATTAGAAATGTTGAGGATTTGTGAAGAAATGACTGTCAGGAAAATTTATGATTCTCATCGCTCACTCAGCCACTCTGCACATCCTGTATGTTTTCTGACATACTTCCAACAGCATAAATATTAATAGAGTAATACTGACATTTAAGCCTGATCCAAGTCTCATTAAATTCAGTGGAAATGCTCCCATTGTCTTCGGTGGAAGATAGATCATGGTCTTAAAAAAGGAACAAAGGAGGTAAAAATACCAAGTGAGGCTTCTTGTGGCTAAATAATGTTGTTATCAAATCAGAACTCCTCAGCTTCCCGACTGAGCATTTCGCTCTGTGACCTTTAACGTTAAATTATTGCCAAAACAGGAAGAAGAAATTAAGGCTTGATAAGGGTTGAGATGGTCACAGATTTTACCAGCCTCACTGATGGAATGTGACAATTTCTTCAATGGGAATGAGTTGGGCGTGAATTGTTCATCAGTTGTTTTGATTTATTCAACCTTTCAGCCCCATAGTTTGCAGCGGCAGGGATTACTAGAAACTCAGCAAAAGAAATTCTTTCTCCCGCTTAGTTTGTAACCTCTGCAGGTGCATGAAGAGTTACAGAGAGAGGATTAGGTATTACAAAATGGCTCCGTTTACTTCATTGACGAGATAGCCCAGAATTGGCTGCGTGGATTCCATGTGAGAATCTATTGCAAAAGCTTTTTTGGCATTGAAATATCTCTCTTCTTTTCTAGATCAAAATCTTTCCCCCAAACCTTTCTGCACAGCAATTAGTTACAGCTGTGTTTTGCAAAGCCACCTAGGGAATTTGGGTGTCCAGTTCCCATAAAGTTTAATGTGAATTAGGTTTCCAAGCAGCTTTGAAAGTTCAGCTGAGTTAGGACTGGAACCTCTTGGTTTTGATACAATTCTGTGCATGGAACCCTTACATCTCTGGATGACAAAAAAAGGGGATATTTTGAGTTTTTGTCATCACCTTGCAGAGCACAGGCCTCAGTGAAACAGTTACACTGGAGCTTGCAGGACCTGTAAAAGCTACGCTTTGTGTCAAAAGAAGCAGAAGCAATTTTTCCAGAGTTCTTCATGACAGTTAAGACCAGATTTCCAAGAGACTCCATCTTTGCAACAAAATACATGCCAGGTTTCCAAAGGATCCTTTTATGAAACTACGAATGTTGCATCTCTGTGCTGGGAGTTTTCCTGAAAATCTGGTTGAGGAAGAAGGGATGCAGAAGACTCTGTACTCAGGAGTACCTGGCAAGTTGCAGGCCAGAACAAGCTGTAGGGTACATTTTCCTGGAGAGCTTATCAGTGAATGTGTGAACTTTGCCAACTGTGGCCACCCCCAGAATTTCGAGTTCTTCCTCTTGTCAATTAGGAGGTTACTGTCTGATCTGTGAAGTACAAGTACAGGCAGACAGCCTGTCACATCTACTGCTTGAAGAAAAAATATACAGGGAGAAACAAATAGAAGATCCAAGAGAAGCAGCTCAAGAACTGCAAGGGTGAAGATTTGACTTGCACTATGCACCACATGACATTCTCCCTGCTACCAACACCTACAGAGGTGATACCTTCTCTATTGCCAAATTATGGCTTAAAGGGACAGAGAGGTGGGGAGGAGGGAAACAAGAGAAAAGCCACTTTAGTGCAACTAGCTGGTGCAGAAGCCTCATGGAAAGAGATTGGTTATTTAAGCTGCAGACTTCTCAGAAAAGGAACACTTCAGGAATATTTCTTGTAGCTACACCAGGGGTCTACAGATCTTAGCCAACAATCTGGAGCCACACTGGTAAACAAACATGTACTGAAGGAAAAAAAAAAACCAACATATTTTGAGAAATAGGTCCAAGGCAACTTGGATGACTAGCTTTCCAGTGCTAGTACTCAGTGGCCACAAGAGCAATAAACCAAAAAGATTCCCCTCTTAGTTAAAACCAGAAGCAGCTGTTTATGATCAGTCCTGTTTGGAGCCTCCAACACTGTAAAACTAAACCTGCACTGACCTGAGTGAATGTAAAGATTTTACAGGGCCACAAAGTATATGCATGTTTGCAATGCTGTAATAGAGAGGAGAAGCCAAACTGGAGGATTTGAGCCAGTCTCCCCACATCTTCTGTTTAAAAGTTAAACGGCACATTAGCCCTCAAAGAACAGGAACAGAATGCTGCATTTTTTGAACTCTTGTCCTACCGTTTGCAATATTTGTCTGACAGGATTTTTACTTTCCTGTATCTCTACTCCTTGAGCCCTGGAGGGTTCATGATGTTCCTTGGCTGCCATGAAATCAGCAGGTACTGAAGGAGATGGTGTTGGGTACTCAGGGGTGGCTTTCTACCCAGGCATGACCTGAGTAAAAGGATTTTATGGTGCTATTTGGTCAAATGAGAAATCAGAAGAGAAATCAGAAGACTTGGACTTCCATTCTTGTAATTCTTGATGACACCAAGCTATCATCTACTGATACTTTAGAGGGAAGGGATGCCCTCCAGAGTTACCCTGACAGATTACAGACATGGGCTTATGTGAACCTCATGAAGTTCAACAAGGCCAAGCATAAGATCCTTCATCTGGGTCAGGGAAATTCCAGACATGCAGGGCAGGTAGTGCGTGGATTGTGAGCAGTCCTGCAGAGAAGGACTTGGGGGTGCTGGTGGATGAAAAACTGGATATGAGTCGGCCATATCCGCTTCCAGCCATGAAAGCCAACAGCATCCTGGACTACATTAAAAGAAGTGTGACCATCAGGTCAGGGGAGGTTATTCCCCTCTCTACTCTGCTCTCATGAGATCCCACCTGAAGTATTGTGTTCAGTTCTGGGGTCCCCAGTGCAAGAAAGACATGGACCTGTTGGAGTGAGTCCAGAGGAAGCATTGAAGATGACCAGAGGGCTGGACCCCCTCTCCTCTGATGACAGGTTGAGAGAATTGGGGTTATTTAGCCTGGAGAAGGAAAGATAAGCCCCTGGGGAGACTTCATAGCAACCTTCCAATACCAAAAGGAGATCTACAGGAAAGATGGGGAGGTACTCTTTATCAGGGAGCATTATGAGGGCTAAAGGCTTTAAACTCAAAGAAGGTAGATTTAAATCAGATATTAGGAAGAAATACTTTACAGTGAGGATGGTGAGGCATGGGAACAGGTTGACCACAGAAGCTGTGCATGCTCTCTCCCTAGAAGTGTTGAAGGCCAGGCTGCATAAGACTTACAGCAACCTGGTTTAGTGGAGGGTGTCCTTGTCCACAGCAGAGGGTTTGGAACTAGATGATCTTAAAGCTCCCTAATCCAAATAGTTCCGCAATTTTAATGGCCTTCACACAAATAATGATGGTTGGATGCTGTCAGCCAAATCCTACTTTGATCACTTGTATTATCAAACATTTTATTACCCTTTAGCTCTGAAGAATGTCTTATTTGTCCCCGCAATTTTATTTTAATTTTTTCAAAATTCAAATTTTTTCCCAAAACCTTTTCAGAAAGTTGGTGGTTTTTTGTTTTTGTGGGTTTTTTGGGTTTTTTTTTTGGTGTTTTGTTTTGTTTTGTTTTGTTTTGTCTTGTTTTTTACAGAGTGCTGTTTAATGTGATCTGGAGGTTGTCAGGTGGGTTCAAGGTGGAAGCCTTAACTTACTGTGGGAGAAAAGAGAAGTGTCTTATATTAACACGTATGTCTAGCTGAGGGACCTGGTGCTTGATGGCTTTTTGTTCAGCTTTCCTCAACTAGGAAAAGTCCTTTATTCCTTAGAAAGCTAGGATGGAGGAAAACAGCTGGAGTGGTGTAAGGAAAAAGTGCTCACTTCATGAAGGTGAAGCTCAGTACAGCCCAGCACAGAGGTGAGCTGTGGGTTTGTTTGCCATGCAGCCCTTTTCCTCTGCGTGAAACAAAAGTTCCCTCTCCCCATCCCCCTTTGCATTGTTTCCTCTCTTCTCTTTTTTTCTCTTCCCGTCAAATATTTGAGCAGATATTTCCTTTCTGGTGGTGTGCCAGGGAGCATTCCAGCTCTGCCCCCTTTGAAAATAAAAAGGCTGACCCCCATTTCCATAACCAAGGAAGGGACAGGTAGCCTTTGTTTGTGTTCCAGAGCTTGACTGTTTTTCTTAGATTCACACCAAAAGAAGAGAAATGATGCTGTTATTCAGAGGAGGAATTGGTCAGTGACCCCAGCAAACGCAGTAGCAACGGCAGCAAAATGGGTGGTATGAGCTGAACACTTTTTGGTGGTGAACCTTTGGCTTTGACCAATTCCTTCTCTTGCCCTCTTCCTCTCTTCTCTTCTTTCCGTCTCTCTCCAAGATTTCCCTATTTTCTGGTGTTTAAGGCACGTCAAACCCTGGAATAGCCCTCACAGGCATTAGTCACCAGTGATTAAAATAGCCACTAAGCAGGCAAGAGCCTGCAATGATTTGTGCTAAATTGGGTGTATCACTGTTTGTATCAAGGGTTGCTAATTTGCAAACCTCCCTTGTTATTATCGTTGTTTTTATTAATAGTGCCGAGGGGCTCCAGCTGACATTAAAATTCCATTTCATCCTCTGCTGTACAAAAGTAGGGAATAGAAGACTTTGTCACATCGATGGGCACTGTGAAAATCAGGAGAAATGAAGGACTAGCTGGTCCATACAGCTGAAGAACAGAGATCCAGTTGGAAGAGAGGGAGAGGGAAATGGCAGACCTGAGAAATGGGCTTAGGTCCCCCTGGCTCTGAGCAGGTTCTCAGCTGGGTGACTGCTCACCAGCTCCCTGCTGGCAGCAGGGGACTTGGTGGCTTGCTGGTCAGACAAAGCTGCTGCCAGAAATGGGTACTGTGCTGGGAGTAAAGGGGGAGCTTCTGTAAAGCCACAGAGTATGCAAAGATGGAAAAAATTCAGAAGAACCAAGCAAAAAGGCCACTTTGTAGGGGATTTGTGACAATAAACTCAGTTGAAAGGCTGGAAATTTCACCTTGGTCCAGAGAAATATATATCCAAAACTGCAATTGCAGTTGTGTACTTGCCTTTCCTCACCTATAGAAAGACGAAAGTAGTGCAACCTCACAGGGACTGTGTGTGGTTTAAGGGTCCAATTTGATACATGTACATGATCTTGGGCTGCTCCCAGTGACCTGGGTGCAAAGTCCATTTGCTAATAAGGATGACTAATGTAATATAATGACTGAACCTATTCATTAAATGCATCAGGTTCCCCTATAGACAAAAGTATTGTCAGTGGTTAAGGTTTTCACTTCTAGCACCTAGAGGAGGCTGTAAGGATTTACCCCACTTTGGAGCCCATTAANATTTGTCCCCGCAATTTTATTTTAATTTTTTCAAAATTCAAATTTTTTCCCAAAACCTTTTCAGAAAGTTGGTGGTTTTTTGTTTTTGTGGGTTTTTTGGGTTTTTTTTTTGGTGTTTTGTTTTGTTTTGTTTTGTTTTGTCTTGTTTTTTACAGAGTGCTGTTTAATGTGATCTGGAGGTTGTCAGGTGGGTTCAAGGTGGAAGCCTTAACTTACTGTGGGAGAAAAGATAAGTGTCTTATATAAACACGTATGTCTAGCTGAGGGACCTGGTGCTTGATGGCTTTTTGTTCAGCTTTCCTCAACTAGGAAAAGTCCTTTATTCCTTAGAAAGCTAGGATGGAGGAAAACAGCTGGAGTGGTGTAAGGAAAAAGTGCTCACTTCATGAAGGTGAAGCTCAGTACAGCCCAGCACAGAGGTGAGCTGTGGGTTTGTTTGCCATGCAGCCCTTTTCCTCTGCGTGAAACAAAAGTTCCCTCTCCCCATCCCCCTTTGCATTGTTTCCTCTCTTCTCTTTTTTTCTCTTCCCGTCAAATATTTGAGCAGATATTTCCTTTCTGGTGGTGTGCCAGGGAGCATTCCAGCTCTGCCCCCTTTGAAAATAAAAAGGCTGACCCCCATTTCCATAACCAAGGAAGGGACAGGTAGCCTTTGTTTGTGTTCCAGAGCTTGACTGTTTTTCTTAGATTCACACCAAAAGAAGAGAAATGATGCTGTTATTCAGAGGAGGAATTGGTCAGTGACCCCAGCAAATGCAGTAGCAACGGCAGCAAAATGGGTGGTATGAGCTGAACACTTTTTGGTGGTGAACCTTTGGCTTTGACCAATTCCTTCTCTTGCCCTCTTCCTCTCTTCTCTTCTTTCCGTCTCTCTCCAAGATTTCCCTATTTTCTGGTGTTTAAGGCACGTCAAACCCTGGAATAGCCCTCACAGGCATTAGTCACCAGTGATTAAAATAGCCACTAAGCAGGCAAGAGCCTGCAATGATTTGTGCTAAATTGGGTGTATCACTGTTTGTATCAAGGGTTGCTAATTTGCAAACCTCCCTTGTTATTATCGTTGTTTTTATTAATAGTGCCGAGGGGCTCCAGCTGACATTAAAATTCCGTTTCATCCTCTGCTGTACAAAAGTAGGGAATAGAAGACTTTGTCACATCGATGGGCACTGTGAAAATCAGGAGAAATGAAGGACTAGCTGGTCCATACAGCTGAAGAACAGAGATCCAGTTGGAAGAGAGGGAGAGGGAAATGGCAGACCTGAGAAATGGGCTTAGGTCCCCCTGGCTCTGAGCAGGTTCTCAGCTGGGTGACTGCTCACCAGCTCCCTGCTGGCAGCAGGGGACTTGGTGGCTTGCTGGTCAGACAAAGCTGCTGCCAGAAATGGGTACTGTGCTGGGAGTAAAGGGGGAGCTTCTGTAAAGCCACAGAGTATGCAAAGATGGAAAAAATTCAGAAGAACCAAGCAAAAAGGCCACTTTGTAGGGGATTTGTGACATTAAACTCAGTTGAAAGGCTGGAAATTTCACCTTGGTCCAGAGAAATATATATCCAAAACTGCAATTGCAGTTGTGTACTTGCCTTTCCTCACCTATAGAAAGACGAAAGTAGTGCAACCTCACAGGGACTGTGTGTGGTTTAAGGGTCCAATTTGATACATGTACATGATCTTGGGCTGCTCCCAGTGACCTGGGTGCAAAGTCCATTTGCTAATAAGGATGACTAATGTAATATAATGACTGAACCTATTCATTAAATGCATCAGGTTCCCCTATAGACAAAAGTATTGTCAGTGGTTAAGGTTTTCACTTCTAGCACCTAGAGGAGGCTGTAAGGATTTACCCCACTTTGGAGCCCATTAACTCCAATAGCAAAAAAAACCACCCCAGCCCTGTGGTTTTTATTGCTTGAAGTCTTGGGTTCTGTTCCTGCCAATGGCTCATGGATAATACATGTCTTTGATGCAGAACAGAAATTGGAAATCTTGTAAGAACAACTTGGGTCAGGCTGTGAGTGTATCAGAAGGGTTTTTCCCTCTGCGTATCTACTTCCAGCTGAGAGGAAGTAACAAAGAATGTGTTTAAAATCAATGGAATTAGAAAAACTTCTTTGACGCATGATAAAGATTTGGATTTTTGGAGTGTTTAAGTGAACTTTTGGCTATGATTTTGTTTTGTCTGTAGTAGTCACATATCTCTAACTGTGTAATAAACTACAAGATCTAAGCAGGATTGCTAGAGGTTTGCGTTGTGCTGCATCGAGCAACACGCCAGCTGCCCACACTGACAGGAACAGTGGTGGCTTTACAGACAGGCCGCATTTTAAGTGTTGGTTGTTGACTTGTGTGTTAATGTGTGGTGAGTTAAGCAGAGAAATCAACCTGCAGTCAGTTTTAATACAGCTGTACGTAATTTGAGGCAGCTGTCACCAGATTAAAACTGTGAGCATTTTGCTCACAGTGAAGGGGATCCCTGGTTTGGGAAAGCTGTTAATGAAGCATTGAATGCTCTGATGAGATTAGTCTCCTTGCCATCGACAAGGCTTAAGCACTGAACTTCAAGTAAAGTGTGTTTTTGGAGTGCAGGGAGAGTGTGTGGGAAACGTTGTGAGTGTGGAAAGTCAAGGAAGTTGAGTGATGAGGTTTAGGAAGGCTTCAAAGTGGCTGTGGATGGATGTGCAGCGGAAGGATGAAGTGAGGGTGAGCTGTGAAAATTACTCTCAAACATCTCTTGTCTTCAGCCGATTTATTTTGGTTTTCCCTGAGAAAATGTGGTGGAGACAGAGAAAGGACATTTGGCTGCTGGATTCTCCAGCAAGGAGTGTGGTGGTTTGGTAACTCTGGGGAGCCAGAGGTGAAAGTGGAACTGGTGGGGCTGGCTTGTCCCAGCTGCAGGATCTGGGGGGGCAGTGCTTTCTAAAGCACTACTCTGACGTGCTGGCACTCTTGCCAGTTCAGGCTATTGTATCTTGGACTGTGCCTTTGGTGTTTTATCCTGCTTGGTGGTTTTAGCTCTCACTTGATTACTGACAGGAAAGGATGCAAACAATCTGTGAAGAAGCAAAGCTACCTTTCATTTTCGGTTCCAAAGAGACAACCTCAAAATATTCTGAGAATCTGCCCTGGGGGAAGGAAATCTCCAAACCTCCTATTAAGATACCACCATGGCACCTCATCTTAGCGAGCTAAGAGCTCTCATTAGATCCTTCCCAAGCCATGTCTGAGCTACAGGCTCTCTTCCTCAGATACTCTAGATGAAGGGGAGAGGGGAAAAAAAAAAAAAAAGAAAAACCTAGCCCAGGTCACTTTCCGAATGCTGTTCAGTCTGCACTGATTATATAATATGATTGATAAAGTTGAGGAGTGAGCTGAGGTCAGAGCCCCAGGATGCCAGCTCCTCATTCCATGAAGGAGCTTTTTGTGTGTACGTGTATGTGCATGGAGGACGAAGGCTGTGTTTGTTTCTTGAAAAACCCTCAGACACTCTCCAAAGAATTCCAAATTTAAAGCAGTGTAAAATGCTCCATCAAATATGTTTTACAGCCTTGACATTGCTGCCTGTGAAATCTACTCCAGTGACTGTTTCTGAGACTTTTTGAATAATCTCTTGATTGTGCTTTACTTGCTGTTGGGCAGAGTCATCATGGAAAATGGTACAGTTGTTTTATAGTCCTGTCTGGATGGGGAAACCTTGGAGGAAGACTGTTTCACCCAAGGTCACTCAAAACATGTAAAATATATTCTGCCTGCAAAAATAAACAAGATAGATACATATGGCTGGGCTAGGGGATGAAGCAGGAGTTAATGAGGCCTCTGGGGCTGAGGACTTGCATTCAAACTGAACAGAGATCACAGCGCAGTGGTCACATACAGATGTTTTCCTGAAGCTTTTCTTGTTTCTCCATAGTGCCCAGGAGTGGGACCAGTCACGGTGGAAGCCAAAAAGGAGATTTCTGTAGATCAGATGGGAAATCATTGGATGCCCTCAGAACTGGTGAGTTCCTAGAGTCAGTAACCATGCTGTTAACTTACACAGAGCTACTGCATCCCGGCCCCTTGCCATTTGTCTGCTGTTCATGTAGTAAAGGGACTCTCTGGTGGCCCATTAAGGGCAGTTCCATTGTATTTCAAACATTTTTTTCACCTACTTTGGATATTGTATGAAATACCCAAGACTAGGATTTTCAAACCTGCCCAAAATTTTAGGGGGCTGAACTGCCACTGGTCTAGGTGTGGTACTGCTGTAGCAGAGTTGAAATGTGTTCTGATAGGACATGATCTCATCATCACTATGCCCAACAGGAAAATAAACATTTAGTCTGTCTCGCTATTTGTTCCAGTAATATCTTGACTCTGGCTTAGCCTTTATGTAGCAGCACAAACCCATTATTCTGTGGCATTTCTTCCTTTCTACAAATAAACAGAATGGAAGGGAGAGGAAGTATGGCCAAGCACTATAATGTCAGGAGCAATAAGACAAAATTAGACATGGCAAAATTGCAGTTCAGTCTGAAGGAAGAAGAGTTGAGATGTGTAACACTTCACCTGTGGCTAGGACTTGACTGTACTGGGGCTGTGCTCATAGAGAGACAGTTCCTATCTTAAATCATTTAGAGACCAGAGAGATGACAAGTGAGATATGACAAGCAATCCTTTATTTTCAGAGGAAGAATTTGGGTTAATTATTTTCCTTTGTAAATCAGCAGGATCTTTGCTCCCGCCAGGAGTAGAGTTACACTGTAAGTTGTTTGGCCAAAGTGTGTGTGACAGGTTTGTCTCGGTGCCTTACCCATCCTTCTGCAGTTGGGTTTTCACCTCTCAAATGTGATTGATCATTGTAAAGTAAAGACACCTATAAAATAAGGTAACCCAGGCTTGAGCGTTGTGCCTGATCTTGTGGATTTCTATGTTGTCTCTCCTCCCTTTGTGTGCTCGAGCACAGCCATACACATGGCACTGCAGGCCAAAGCCTGTGGGTGTGCTATAGCTGGCAGCAGATTGTCACTCCAGGGTGGAGACACCCTAAGCCACCCTCAGCTCTCATGAACAGGACATGCTCTGGAAAAGCCTGTGAAATACGAGTGCAGAAGTGTGCAGGATGGCTCTCACCTTTTGGGGCCAATTTGACCCTTATGTGGGTCGAGTCACTTGACTGTGGTCAAGTCCTTATGCCAGGGAGCAAGCTCTGAGCAGCGCAGCTGTTATCCAAATAGTTTGGGACATTTTCGTAGAGAAGTGTCTGGTGGGAGTATGGAAACTCGGATCTTGTCTTTCAGCACTCATGCTCGCTCCCGGGCTGGCTGGCTTGAGGCTGGGGCCAGACTGCAATCGCCCAAGTTATTCCTGCAATGAGGAATATATGCAGAGTCAAGCAGAAAGCATCTCGGAAGAAATGAATTACCAGCCAAATATAGAGTATTTCATTTCGAGGGACATCATCCAGTCTACTCAGCTTCTCAGTCATTCAGCAACTTTTAATGTCTATTAATGCCTATATTTATTATAATCATGCGTACGAGAAGCCTAGCCTGTATTACATCCTTATTGCTCATTCCTGGCCTATAATGTTAGGCAGGGCAATGCCTTTTCTTTTTTCTTTGAGGCACTGAGTGCACAAACTCCTCCAGTATTTCCCAAAAGATTTTACCTCCTTTTTGTGTGGCAATAGGCTGGGAGAGTGTAGAGACACTGGGGTAATTTTCAAAGGGAGCTAGTTTCTTTTAAATGCATTTTCTGGCACTGATTCAGCAAACTGTACACTTATTTATTTATGATAGCTTTGACGGGATTTAAGCATGTGCTTGAACTATACAAAGGTAAGCTTTGTATATTGCAGAATAATTGTCCCAATACCCCATTGGAGGGTGCAACAGTCAAATGGCACAATTGTGCACTCTCTTGGGCCAAAGTGGTATGGAAGAAAAAGGCAGCTAAACTCAACTAATTACAAGCCCTGCATAAGTACAGCAAAATTCACAGGCTTCATAATAAACTTCTTAGAAATCTTGTTGAAAATTGGTAGTCACCAAGTGATAAAATATGGAAACGTTTTCTCTGATAAAGTTAAAATGTGGTGATTTTTCTTCTGAAATACTCTTGCAGAAGCACTAATGAGATAAATGTATTTATGTCATGAATAAAATGCCTGATGAAAACTAATCCGAGAAGACGGAGTAAGTGATTGAAGAGGGCCAGGATTGTCCCCATCTGCTTTGCATCATTGAGCCGGGCAAAACATCAGAGCATATTGGTGAATCTGGCAGACGTCATGTTATTTTTATGTCATCCTTATTCTTCCAAGGCCTGATCCAAGCCTCACTGAAATCCATAGAAATGAGTGGACTTTCCTTTACATCAGCGAGCTTTGAATTGGTTCCTTCCTCGCTCATGGTAACGTCAGGAGCGTGTGATGGGTCTTGGAGGCATTTTGGCAGAGCAGCTGGGCACAACCGTGCTTTCCTTTTTCATCCTGCCTTCTGACGATCTTGTTATTGATGTATGGTGATGGCTGGAGTCCCGAGATAAAATGAAACGGGAAGCATAACCAACTGGAAAACGCGTACTGATTTAGAAGTTAATGAGACCATTCCCAGAAGTGCTGAAATTCAATGGGATTTAGAATCCCAAGGACCCTATTATTTTGGAAAATGGACCACATGCTTTCAAGACATTTGGGCAGCTCTGAAAACTTCATCCATCACTTCTATGGAGAGAAGTGTAGACCTTATGTAATATCACAGGCAACAGCCAGAACTGTTGAGAGTAAAACCCACAAAATGGCCTGATCTTCTATTGTTTCTGAAGGTGTGAATTCCTCTTTTCCTGATATTAAGTAACTTTTGGGTGTTGTCCTTTTCTGTTAAAAGAGGAGTCTGCTGTATATTGCAAAAAGATGTTTATAAATTCCCTCACATGCCTGTCAATCGAGACATCCCTCCTTATTCCTGTTATGTTTATTTATATGGACACATAAAAAACCAACAATCTTACACTTATTAATCAAGGTGATTCAGCCATGCCTCCCACTGTCTTTCTCTGATTCCAATCTTATTCCAAAATACAGCCCTAAATATCACTAGGGTTACTCATAAAACACAGTGCTGCTCTGCATGAGTAAGACTATTTGAATCTGGCCTGGAGTAAAGTTACTAATTCTCAGCGAGAAGCAGAGCTAGACAAAGATTGCAAAATGTTGTCCACTAATCTGTTCTTGAATTTTTGAACATATTTTTTGGTCTCTGTTCACTCGTGGATCTCTGAGCTAATGAACTTGCTGACAGGAATGTTCACCATAACAACCCATTTACAGCAAATATTGCAAGATCTTTGCACTCTTTCCTTCATTCAAAATAATACCAGTCTCCCTCCCCAAGAAATGACCTTCCTGTTTCAGAGTTTTGTCATTAATTGTGAATATTCACATTGGTAAGATGTTTTGTTTGTTTTACTAAATCCTCTTCCAGCAAGAAAACAGAATTAAACCAACTGAAGTAGAACTGAACAAAGAAAGACCTCTGAGCTCTGATGCCAAGAGAATGGATGGTCCTGAAGCTGGAGCTGCAGGGAGGTGTGGAGGTCAGTCCTCAGTCCATCAAGGGCTGAGCTGCTCTCTACCTTGCAGCACACTGAAATCTGAGGAGCTTCCAGGACCTCAGATACACTGGAGTGTGCACGAAGGATGCATAATACTGACAAATCATCCACTTGTGACCCAGCTATAAANATTTAGTTACAAATTCTTTACCTAAAGATGTCCTTTCATCTGCTGATGGATATTTTCTTCGAGGAGATTATTCATGGAGCAAGGTTCTAAAATAAAAATTGAGGAGGATGGAGCAAAGCTGGGCTTTGGTGAATACATCTAAACCCTAGACACATTGCAAATAAACTGAGCTTGTTCCCAGGCAACTCCCAAGTAGAAAATAGGCACAACTGTTCCGAACGATTTTTCTCTACGATTTGTTTACCTAGCTGTAGGGTCTTCTTCAGAGTCAGGCAAAATCAAAGGAGAGACAGTTATTGACCTCAGCTTGCTTTGAATCTGGCTTGTAATGAGAGCTATACCCACACCAAGTTTCAAATTCCAAGCAGCTTGATGTGGCCTTTTACAGAGAAAAAAATGGTTAGAATTTTTATTACAATAAGAAAATGCAATTTTTCATTCTCTCCTCATTTCAGAAGGTCTAAAGGGATTTTACTCAACTTCCTCTTCTACCTTCAGGCAGAGACCAAATCTGAGAAATTGCAGCCCAATTTTGGAAAGTTCTCAGGATGTGAAAATCAGGGGCTCGTGATGGGAAGCTGCTGCTCAATGCACTTTGTTGTCATGTGTGCTTCTGGGAATCTGCTGCAGACCAGGTGCGTCTTTCAGCTTCACTTCATCTTGTTTTATGTCCTTCCACTATCTGATCAGAATGATTTAAAAACAAAAAAGTGTCTGATCAGGGCAATAGGTCCCTATTGGGACCAAGATTGCTAGAAGGTAGTCAAGATCTGGCCTTGCAGAGGCTGGGAATTATCTAGCAGCTTCTAGAGTGTGACATCCAGCAGAAAAACATAAATCTTTACACTGCCTGAAACTCGGCAAGGTCAAATGCAGTCTTGCTGTTACTCTGGCACTGAGTTTAGCAGCCCCAGACAAAACTGCAGGGGCAGCTCAGAGAGGAAGAGAGAAATGACAGCTGAATTCAGGGGTTCTTCCTTTAGGCAAAGTCCTGAAGCTATTGTCCAGGCTTTTGATGATGCACAGTGTAACAGAGTTAGTATTGATCTGGTTTTGCAATGTTCAGTGTTTTGAAGAGTGTGGTGTGCCCTTATCAAGGGCAAATGTGAGCCTTATAAATATCTGAATGCAGCTGGTATTATTTTCAAGCTCAATTTAGGCACCCTTGTTAGACATTTTGGCAAAATTCATCAGCAATATGGAAAAGAGTCCATAGAACTGGAAAATTTTGCTGTAAATTCACTGTTGTTACATCCACCAGTTTGGAAAAAGTCAGCGCAAAGGCACAATCCTTAAAATAAATAAAAGAAAATGTCTCATATCTGCCGGCAGGCACTGGAGCTCCCCAGCAGAGGCTGCCTGGGAGCAGCACAAACTGTGCACAGCTCCTCAGCCCCAGTAAACAGCAGCTTGGTGTTCTCCCTCCCTGGGAGAGACGTGCTCTTTGCCGTTGGGGCAGGTTGCTGATGCTTCGATCCCTTCCCTGGGTATAGACACCTACTCCCAATTTGCGATCCTGAGCTCCTCCAGGAAGAGCTGGAGGAGACAGAAGGTGTGAATGGACAGCCAAGACCGAGCAGAGCCAAGGGACTGGCTTGGCTCTGGAAGGCAAAATGCAAGCTGAGCCATTGGAGCCGGCTGTACACAGATGAGAAGGAAAATGCACAAAGTGATAAATAACTTTGCTTAGGCTGCCAGGGAGGGCTGCCAGAACATTCTCGCTTGGCTATGCTCTGACTTGGCTCGCCTGCTGCCGCCAGCCCCCCTCCTGCACAGACGAAATGCCGGGCCAGAGCCACGCATGCATCTCAGGGCCAGCTCACCCCGTCCACCCACTGGCCAGCTGGCCCCTCGGGCAGCCGCCTCTGCCCATGCCTCTCCCGTTTGGAGCCCACCCTCTGCCTGCATGGAAACCCCAGAGGTGCACCTGGCAGCAAGGCATGGAGAGAGAAAATCATGAGGTGTGCCATTAGCTTGGGTTGTTTTTGGAGGAGCCACTTCTCCCATTGGTTCTCCAACAGTCTGGATGGCATCTGCCTCTGGCATCATCCTCCAGTTCTGCCTCAGTGGGCAGCAAAACCCCTCTTTCTCCAAGGGTCATCTCCTCACCCTTTCCTTCCAAACACAAGTAGCACACACAGGTGATAGGGATGGTTTCATCAGAGGTGGTCAGACACCTGCATTCTCACCCATGAGTGCCTGGCAGTTGGCAGAGCAGCCTCAGATGAAGGGCTGGAGTCACAGCAGGGGATGTGCAGAACACAGGGATGAACTGCCAGCGCCATGCATGGCAGCACACAAATCAAAGCAACACTTCCTCCAGTGCTGCGTGGTGCTACCAACTCCATGCCTCGTTGGAGAGGAAGGAGAGATGGATATTTTAGAGGATTTATCAGGCAAAAAGAAGTGCCGGCATTTCTCAGTTTCAACTGGCAGCTCCAGCTTGAGGAAAGCTATTGTTGCAGGATTTCCAATGTCTCGTTGCCTTTCTGATCTGCGGCGCATATTGAACATATGTCTCTGTTTAGTTGCCCATTATTTAACCTAGATTTTTTCCCCCCTTGAGAGATTACAGTGAATTCAGGGCACATGAATGGTGTAATTTATCATTTTCCAATATAGACTGTCATGCACTTATGTATAGTGAAAATAATTTGTTGTCAAGTTATCCAGTTGCCACCTCATTTTATATGCTTCACAGTAAGCTATTTGTAATGATCCATGCTTGTCAGAAGTCTAAATAACCAAAATATTGCCATCTCACTACAGATAACTACTAAATATTTCCAGCAGCACTGAATCATCCTGATCCCTGGGAGAGCTTTGTCCACATTTTTACAGAAACAGTTTGCTACCAGAAAATCCCTTTTCAAGAGTGTCCGCTTTTCTCTTGAAACCCTATAGACTTTGGAAAATTTCATTTTGAGGGGAAAATGCTATTTAATTGGAAATTTTTTTATGCTTGTTCCAAGTTACATTTATTTTCCTATTTTCCTCTTACTGCCATGTATTCCTCTCACAAAGGGTATGTCTTTGTGTGTGACCCTGCTCATAGCACTAGTACCTTGAAGGTTGTGGGCACGCCCTTGTGGTACATGCAAGCTATTTTTCTAAAATATTAGAATGCTTAGAGTACTCTGATTAGTACTCATTCAGCCTGCATGTCACAAAATGCCCAAGGATCCTTACAGCCACTGAAAAGAGAGAGCTGCTCTTAGAAAGTGGTTCATCCCTCTCTGGGATCCCGATGACCTTTGGCTGTACCCGTCCCACCTCCTGACAGCTAAGGCTAAGGTATATTAGCCTCCTGCTTAGAAGAGGCCCTCAATTAGGCAGATCAGTTAGGTGCATAAAATGGCTTAGGCTGAGTCTGGCTCAAGCACTTCTTTTGTTCCCCTGTTGTTTGGTGTTAAACTGTTTCCCTCCCGTGCAAGCCAGAGACCCCAGCACCACTCCCCGCGCGCTAGCGTCTGTGCTCTAATCCTCCGGCCTGATGGGGTAGCTGCCCTCAGGGATTTAAAACATAAGTTGTTTCTGCTGTTATTTTATGGCATGACTTGGCATGATGTGACATCCCTGTCTGGCTTGAACAGGGACCAGTGGCTTGGACTGCCTGACAGACTATAGTCAGAGACTAATGACTGCCTGCATACTGCAGGAGGAACCCCCTGGGGCAGTGAGGGGACCGCTGCCAGCTCTGCTCTGAATTAACATCTTCACTAAGGAGCAGGCAGGGAGATTAGGCAGCTGAGGAAAGAAGGACAAGTAACATCAGCTCCCCCGGTGTTCCAGCTGCCTTTTGAAAATACCGCGAGTAGGTTGTTCAGGTCGATCAAACAGATAAATAATCAAGAACCCACACTGTTCCCCAGGGGGTTTTAATGTTTCAGATGGATGTAAACATGGCAAGTTGCTATCAGAGAAATTGCAGTAGCTGAAACTGGATTGAAACTGTTTGTACACAGAAATGATCTCTAGAGCATACAGTTAGGATGTTTATAATAAAGTGATGAGCTGCTAGCTGCAATTTCTGTGGCTTCCTAAACAAAATGATGGGCTTAGGTAGAGAAATCTCTGCCTTGCATATTCTCAAGCTGCTAAAACAAGGCTGCAGAATAAAACAGTAGTGGAGAAAAAAATGGGAGGTTTTGAGAGCTTCTTTGAAGCAGCTCTCTGGAGGAGGAACACATTAGAAAAAACCCCAGGTAACAAAAGAGCAAAAAATTAACACAAGATAAACTCTAAACTTGAATCTTTCTGATTTTCTAGCTCTTCTTTTGCAGCTGTATTTCAAATTTTGTATTAAAAAAAATAATGCTTTGTTCCATTAGAATAACATTGTTTTTCTTCTTTAACCTTGAGTGGGCTTTTGAAGGAATTCAGATAACTCTGGAAAGCAACAGGAACACTGGGTTTTTTAAAATGTTTCTGAAACCAGAAACACTTTAAAGAGTTTGTCTTTGCAGAATACATCATTATTCAATTTGCTGAAAAATGGGTCTTTTGAACTCTTTTGAACTTGCTGTTGTTTGTTATTGGTTTTTTTGGTTGGCTGGCTAGGTTTTTTTTGCTTTCTTGGTCGGAGAAGGCCCAGATATTACAGTCAAATTACATAACTTGACACTGGAGGGGGACACATGGCCCTCCAAAGGTTTGCTTGGGGAAATCTGGTGTACATTTTTGAAGAGTAATGAATGGCAATACAAGTTAACGTAGGATATAAACCAGAATCTCCTGTTGTTTGATCAGCTGTGCAGCACTGGCACAAAACACCAGCTCAGGAGTGTTGTTGCTGTCTTGGGCATCAGTGCCATTAGACAAAAAAACAAAGTTTGATTGAAAAAATCTTCAAGAAGTGCCATGTAGTAGCCTTTTGGATTTGCTGTCTTGCTGATAGTACATAGGAGATCATGCTAGGCCTGCAGCAAATCCATGCTGAGCCTTTGCAATGTGGTGTCCTGGAAACTTGGGCTCTTTTTGTCATTTTGCTTCCAGTTTTTTCTCTGTCCATGGTTCAGGTACTCCATCAGCTATGGGTGTGGTTACCTCCATCTTTTCTTTGGATTGTCTGACCAGGAAGTGTTCCTAAACTAAGTGTTCAGGGCTGGCAGTGTTTTGTAACTTCTGCAAGTTATGGACATCAAATTATGATACTTAGGAAGCTGATGTTTTTTTTACAGGTGGTAGTTGGGCTCCCGCTCCCAATTTTGTCAGATATTATTCTTACTGACTGCTCATATGTCATGTCTTTGCCCAATCCAGCCCTCCTTGCAGGGTCCATGAGAGGTGGGGTATTAGGGATGCTGTAGCTCCCACCCTTTTCCCAAAACCTTCCCCAGGAAGATAGGCTCTGTAGGTAAGATAAAGGAGAGAGATGCCACACAGCTGTTCTGCACCTATGAATCCTAGTCAGTCTCTGTGTAATTATTTTAAAACCGTAGCATTGTTTTAGCTTGACTTGTCTTCATTTTTGGGCAGAGGTGCAGTTAACATGACCTCTATTAAAATGAATGTGGGTGTTATTCATATATCAAATTGCACTCAATTAATGAAATCACTATGAAATAATGTCTTGAGTGATAACAGTATGAACTGGGGTAGCCCCTAAGTGATGTGAAATAACCATAGCAATAGTTAAGAACTCTGTGCTGTTGCCGTGGCTACTAGCCTATTTGACTTACCATTGCAGTGGAAGAATATTAGCCAGGAGACAACTCATTTCTGAGACTCCCACATGACAACAATACTTTCTGCCAAACCTCCCTCCCCCCCACCCCGCTGGATTGAAACAAGACAGACATCAAACTGCTACTATTGTTGATTCTTGCAATGTGTTCCAAAGGAGAAACTAGATTTTCAAATGCCATTAGAAGGGGTATTTGAAGAGATATTTGAAAGTTTTGATATAGGTTGCTCTTTTCTTAAAACAAAACAAAACAAAGTTTTATTAGTTGTATATAGGAGAGAAATTGTTAGCTTTCTACAGAAATTCTTTATATTTCAAATTCAAAAATATAAACTATCCCAAAGGGAAGTATTTGAAGCAAAAACCTTAGTGTATATATATATATAAAAACCTTTCTTAGTATGTGTTCTACAAAACAGCACTGTAGTGCCCTTTTGAAATTCGGTCTGAACATTCCCCTTATCTCTCATGCATCTGAACAGGTGATCCAAGGAGCTCTCCCAAAGTCCACCGAGATCTGGTGGTTCTTTAGTCCCACTGCTAAATGGTTCCTGGTAAATTACACCCTAGAAAAATGTCCAGCCTGCTCTAGTAGTTTAGAAGTCTTTGTGGTTCTGGTGGCTTTTTCCCCTCTTGGTTCAAGATGCCTAGGAGTAAAGCCGTTAGCAAAAAGGCACCCAGCATAATCTGAAAATAATGTCCTTTTAATGATGTGTAATAGGGAACCCACTCAAACCACTACCTGCTCTTGAAAATCTAGACCAGGATGTTTTCTTGCCTGTCTGAAAGGACTTTTCTTTCACGAACAAGTCACCAGTGCTTTGGGCAGTAGCTACGAGGATTTCCTCACATGATGTTTGTAGAGACGAGGTTGAATATATGTAGTTGAATATATGTAGTTAATTTTTTTTTGGCATAAGACCATGTGCATCACTGTAGCTATAAAACTCACAAAACTGCAGGGCTGAAGTTCCAACAGCAGCATATTAGGGACGTGAAAGGAAGAATGAGGATAGCACTGTGTCCCAGCATCCCCAAATTTTTACCACAGATAAGTGTTGTGCTTTAGAGGTTTTGCTTGGCCCAGCTTGTGATATATAGGTACACAGCCATAGAGTCCTGCATCCCAGCAGTCAGAGGGCTGGAATTTGTACAGCAATGCCTCCAGCTCGTGGGCATCTGCAAGGCAGCTACTGGGAAAGACAGCAGTCTTCAGCTCTCCCCTTTCTGACTGCTTCTTCTATTGAGACCTATAGCTGAGGTGTTCTTTGGTCTGAGTGAGCTGTCTGGTGTGGGGGCAGCAGCAGAAGGGCTGCAAAAAAACTCCTCAATCAGCTGCTCAGCATATCTAGTGCAACTTCTCAGGATGCCCAGATTGAGAGCCTAAGGACACCGAGTACATTTGGATGATTCACTGAGGTGGGACAGGGTGGAGAGGCTAATCCCTGTCTGCTCCTAAACAGTACAAAAAGGAAGATCCAAAACAAGCAAATCATCACCAACCTCCAAGGAGACGTGCTGGTGGATAGCTGGTGTCTCTCCTCCTTCGTGTCCTCACAAGGGATCCTGGACTGGGCACTTGGAACACACATCTTACTGCCTGCTGATGGCCTGGCTGCTTGGACACGGTGAGTATACAAGTGTGGGGAAATAATTTTTACTTTAAAATGCAATAATTTCCCCTTCCTTCAAGATCCTGCAGTGAACTTTGCTGCACTGTTGCAACACTATTTCCTACATTTGTTCAAAGAGGAAAAAATAGTTCAGGACCCTGCTTTAACCCTAACGCGAGTCAGTCCAGTGTGCAACCTCGGTCACATCCAGTGGTGAATCCAGACCAGCACTCAGGGAGCTTGAAGGAAGGGAGTAGTTCAGGAGGGAGCTGAGAAGAGAGGATCTGATAGGAGAAGGATAAAGCTGCTCCCAGCCCTCGAAGTGCCTGCAAGGAGGTGCGAAGGTGAGAGATGCTTAAAAGCCGGCGGTCAGCTCTCTGTCCCAGTGATGGCTTGAGAAAACTGGGATGCTAGGGGTGGTCTCTGCTACAGCAAAGAGCGTGTCTGGAGCCTGCTGAGGAGGAAAGACAGCTTGCGTGTAGATTTGTGTTGTTGTATAGCTGAATGAAAGCATAAAGCAGCTCTCCCCTCACCCTGCCTCCCCTCCTCTTTCTCTGTCCCTTAATACATGAAAATAAGGATCCTTTATGTGAATAAAAGTAGAAGGCGCCTCCCCTCAGCATGTTTTAAAAAAGCCAAAAATAGTCCCAAAGTCTCAACCAAAAGCGAACATAGCCAGAATTTCTGTGGAAAATGTCTGTAGCTGGAGTGTGTGTGTGGGGGGGGGAAGGAATTCAAATTCTAGCATGGGCTGCCTGCTCAGCCAGGCATTTCTCCTTGCCCCCAGCCCGGCTGCCTGCCCTGTCCCCCGTCCCCTGTCCCCTGTCCCCTGCCCTGCCGCGGGGGCTGACCCAGCGCGGAGCCGGGTCGGGGCTCTGGCCGGGCGGGCGGACCCCGGGAGGCAGCAGAGCCTCCGCTGTGGGCTTCCCTGTCCTTCGTCTGACGGGTCTTGGCAGCTCTGGCGCAACGTGTTGTTAACAGCAGTCCTAATTAATGGGGAACATGTGTGTGTTGCAGAAATTTTTTTTTTTTTTCTTCTTCTGTTTGGTGGAAATACCGTAAAACTGTTTATATCCACTATAAAAGGGGTGGGGGAGGGGTTTACTATCTTCCTATCCCAAAGGTTTCCTTTACCTCAGATCAACCCATTTTGGGAACAGGCACTTCTCTAATCCCTGGGTGCCTTTTCCTAAATGCTTTCACACATCTGCACCCCTCTGTCCTGCATTCTTGCCATACCATCATCTTGTCCTAATGAAAAATAGCAGACTTCAACCCTGCCAAGTCCCTCTTTTTTTTTTTTTGAAGACAAAATCCTGTTTATCAAAAAGAATTTCAGAAGTTTGTTGATTTTTTCCATTCATTAACTTAAATTTTGAAAAAAAAAAAAAAAAGAAGAAACTTTTGTTTTCCCAACTGTTTTCCCTTCTTGAGTAATAAGAAAACAAATGTTTATATACCATCTGCCACCAGCATGTTCCACAGATGATCTGGCAGACTCATGTCTTCAGTTCACCCCTAGCTCAAAAATAAGGGTCCCATGTCATAGGTGACTTGCTCTCCAGCACAAAGAGAGTTTTGGTTGGCTTAGGAATAAACACAGGAAGAGGAAAGCAAAGCGAAGCGTAGATCTGTCCTCAGCTGGTGCTGAACACTCAGAGGACAACTGAGCCCAGTGCGATGCAGAATTTCTCTTGTGCCCTGTGAGTGTTGGTGGAGCTCAGGGGACAGAGGCACAGTGGGGCAGGGCTGTGCTGAGATAGTGTCCCCTAAGTAAGTTGGACCTTGGAGCCCTTTGTGGTGCCCTGTTATGCAAAGCATGCAGACCCACACAGTTTGTTGCAGCCAGGCCTGGAGCTAGGACCACTTGCAGACCTCCCCAGGGTACACAATGATTCTATAGCACACACCTCTAAAGCTGTGAGTGGCCCTTCCTTGATGCTCAAGCTATAGTGAGACCTGTAGGGATCCTTTCACAGGGGGTGAGTAAAACCTAAGACATGGGAAGAGAGACCTAATGAATCTGATTTTCTTAAGGGTGGCACATATTCCTGCTCCCATTTTATAAATGTTGAAGAAGGAGAGAGGGACAAAAAAAAAGCCCAGCTGGTGGAAGTTGGTAGAGAAATCCGTAATGTATGCCCATCTTTTGTAGTTTCCTACTGCCAGGATGAGGAGAAGCAGCTGATAACATTTTGGATTTCCCCACCATCTGTAGAGGCTTTCACAGCTCCAGTAGTAGAGCATCATCCTTCAGTGGGTTTTCTTGCAGCCGGATAGATGAGGTGGGCTGCAGGCTCAACAAACAGCACAAGGGCTGTGGAGTTGTCCTTTGGACTTCAGGTTGTGTGCACTGGTAACTTGGAAAAAACCTGTCACATCCTGGCGAGTCTGGAAGGAAATGTTATCCTAGACTGTAACCAGGTTCCCGAATGTGTTTGCCGAAGGTCCTGGGGGACTGGATATCAACAAAGAACAGCTGTCCAGTCTCTTCTGGAGAAGGACATTTCTGAACAGAGATGTGGGGAATACCTGTTTTGGAAAGAATGGCTTCACCCAGCCACTCCTTGAACTTTGATTGCCGTGGTAAGATTTTGGAGATGTATAGAGTACATAGGAGGGGAGCAGAATGATGAATAACAATCAGTATGCAATTTTGGCTTAGGGCAAAGTTAAATCTTACATTTTCCAGGAGAATGTTATTTCTGGTGGTTTTGGTGTTTTGCATTAAAGAACAAGTTCTGACATTCCATAGATAACACTTTTTCCTACATTTGCCCCAAAAGGGGGAAAAAGGAGAAGGCCATTCGTAAAACCTTGCCCTTTGTTTCTTGTGGAAGACAGCAGAAAATTTGAGACCAAAGCATCAAATGTTTCACTTCTCATCAAACCCATGGAAATGTCATTTTTTCCAGGTTTACCAGAGCCACAAATATGTTCACATAAGCTGATACTACCAGTACAGCTAATGGGCAGGTCCACAGCCAGCATTAGTTGGCACTGCCCTGGGGTATACTTGTTACCTTAGCAGCGTGCCAACCAGGGTATCATTTTCCAAACGATTTGCATGGAACTATGACAATTTGTATCCACTGAGGATCTGGCCAACTTGTGTGATACCCACCCAGGAGGACTTGCTTTTGCAGAGGTTTACCCTTATCTTCTAAACCAACCTGCTTGAAGTGACTCACCTTTGTGTCAGGTCCTCAGCTGACCTGACATTTCCTCCACGAAATTATATATTTATATATGTGACATTTCCTCCATGGCAATGCATTGTGTGACTTTGTGACATATCTGGCACGGCTCCACCAGGAGGGTCCAGTCTTGGTGGAACTCCAGCAAAGGAACATGGCAGTGGTATTTTGTTTTGCAGGATGAACAGAGGAAAAAAAAAAAAAAAGGAAGAAAAGCAAGCAAGTGGATGAAACTAGTGGAATCCTAAGGTGAAAGAAGAGATGGGGTCATTGCTGAATGACTATAACAGACCTCGGCTGAGGTTACTGATCTGTGACAACCTTGAAATCTTATAGATACTCTGTTTTTTCCTCACAGTCTGCCAAGATCTTGCTGACACATTCAGCGTAAAAAAAGAACCAGCATATGCTGGTTTCTGGATAATCCTCCTCTAACATATTTAATGCTTTAGCATGCAGAAAGAGAAGGCTCCATCTTTTTGTCTTTTATGAGAAGCCAGTTAGTTCTTCTTACCCCCTTTGGGTCCACAGACTGAACCTATGCAGTTCCCATCCTTTGTGCCTTCAGGCAAGGGGAGCTTTTCTAAGTGTGCTGTTTGTGATGCCTTCAGGGCTCATCCCACCTCTGTTTAGGGATTTCTTATCTATTAAAGACAAGTCTCAATGTTTTCCTCAATTTCTTTAATACTTTCTCATCAAGAGCATGACAAACATTCAGTCCTCCAGCAAACACTACCTTCCCCTGTACAATTTGTACTTTCATATGCATGTATTCTGTATACAGCTTTCAAAGCAATGCCCTTAACCAGCATGACCCGTTGTTTTCTGGACACTGATGTCTAAGCAAATAGTGTTGCCAACTTCAGGTAGCATAAACTGCATTTGCTTTTAGAACAGCAAGGTAGGAAAAGTTGCTGTAAAGTTGGGGGTACCACTGGTGGGCTGGGAAAGCCACAGCATGCTAGCCCTCAGAAATGTCCACAGCCAAGCCTAGGTTCATCTCAAAGAGGGTAAAAATCCAAAATGGGTGGATCTGGGGAGGTGTACCTGAAGAGGAGAAGAAACCCACCTATTCTGGGTTTTCCCGAGATTGTGAGTGTCAAACCATATGCATGCAGATTTGGCTTCTCCCCTGATGCTTCCCTTCTCCATCAAGGAACCTCTGCTGCAGCTGAGGAGAAGTTCAGTGGGATGAGGGAGCTGCTGTTCCCAGTGCCATGCACACCAGGGGTTGTGCTGTAGCATTCTCCCACTACATCTGGCATACTTCAGTTGTGCTTATAGCTATTCATACCTTTTTTTTTTTTTTTTTTGCTAGACATTGAACTCCACATTATTTTTCTACTTCAATTCTCTTAACAAACAAGTGTTCAATCTAGGCCTCCCCATATCCCCTCTCTGTTTCTCTTTCTTGGATCTTAGCCACTATTGGGGTTTTAACCAGGGTCTTTGACAGACATCTTCAAAGCAACCTGTTTCCATATTCAGCTTGAGATCAGTTGGAAGTTATTCTGTGGCCAACCTTTTTCATGCAATCTCTGCTTTAGAGCATATTGCTTATTTGTTTCTTCTTTGTGGGTAGAGAAAAAGGCATTCCTGTGATTTCTGGCCTGTGGTATCAGAGCTAGATTTCTCTCTGCCAAGCACCTCAGGACTAGCAGCTGTCAGACATAACTTATGTCAGACATAAGGTTGCCAGTCTGACTCACAGTGATCCTATAGCTTTCTAAGTACAGCGTGGAGTACCATAAAAACTTTCCATATTTTAATATTTCAGCCTTGGTAAAACATCCAACTACTTTGTGCAGCCACCAGTGATAGCTTTTTATTTTGTTCCTTATTCCAGTGCTCAGCAACCACCTAGCACTTTCATGGTCTTTAGATAAACCTGTCTCAGCTACATCTCCTCCAAAAAATAGCAACAGACCTTGCAAGGGCAGCTCCCTCTTTAAAAAGAGAGGTGCTGGGCCCCTTTGAGAGCCTGGCACATCCCATCTGGACCTGATTAGGGTGGTGGGAAGGGGTGGCACCTGGCATTAATAAAAGGTGAAAGAAGCACTAAGCAGGTTTTTGGATGCCTACATGATCTCCTATGAAGGAGGGTGTTAGGAATGGGGTAGAGGAAGAAAGCAAAGGAAGGTGTTTGCTAGCAAAAGGATGAGGAGTGGTGCTGTGACAAAGGTGTTTCTCTGAAAGCTTCCACAAATCAGGGCTGAAGAAGGCTATAGTCAGTAGAAATATTAGTATGTTGTCTTCTTAAATTCATATAGGCAGATGAGAAAAGTAGGGAGGAGATCTCCAGAAAGATACCTATCTGTCTTCCTCTACCATGAGAGAAAATATCTCAGGAGACTGAATGATATAAAGACCTAAATAAAAGGAGAGGCTCTTCCATTATGTCTTTTATGCAAGTCCCCAAGGTGAAGGTCCTGCAGGCTGAACCACAGAAGGCAATCTCTAGGCAAAGTACATCAGGAAGTTGTTGTAGGGGAGAGCTGAAGTGACTGATGGCACAAGAGACTGCAGACGAATTTGGGAGGAAACAGGAGATGTGAGAAAAGACAGATATGTATCTTAATGCACACCAACTGGGAGTTAAATAACAGAGGATCCTGAAGTACCTGGAGTGTTGCTGGATGTGGGCTGTCAGTGCTCCTCTGCAGCCCAGGGGTAAATCAAACTCTCTGATTTCCTGTGCTTAGTGGGAAACTTGGGACAGATGAGCAGGAGGGGTAAGAATTGCAGCAATTCCAGCAGCTTTGAAAACCAGGTGACCTAGGAGAAGTTGAGAGAAGGCAGATTTCTAACCTCTGAAAACCTACATGATTGCTGATTTTCCTTCATACGTCTGATTCAAACCTGCTCAAATTGTGTTAACTCTTGATATTTGTAGTCTGTAGCTTGACTTACCAAAAAAAAAAAAAAAGGAAGAAAAACAAACCCTGAGGAGAAGAGGAACAGACCCAAATCCACAAGACATCAAGTGGCCGTGTAATAGCACGTTGCAAATGGGTTCACCATGGGCTTGTAGATGACTTAATAGTATATAACGGCCCACAATGCTCCAGTGACTCATTGCATTTGCTATATCTGTTCAAAAGCACCATACTGAGTAAGAGAGATCTGCCTTCAAAAAAACCTCTAATAAATTCTGGTGCTTTGAAATAGCCCTGATGCTTTCGAGAGAATCATGGCATGTCTCATGCTCTGAGAACACCTCAACCCACTCTGTGGGGCTCTGGTAGGACATGCAGGCAGTTCAGCCTCCTTCAAGGCAGATTAAAACATGCATCGAGCCGAAAGGGACTTGAGAGTGTTCCCCACAAGGTGAGCAAAATAGATTATTTGGGATAGGAACATTGTTGAGGTGTATTTTTCATCTCTTCCTGCTAGCCAGGGGATGGGAGATGCTGCATTTGTTGGTTCTGGGCATTGAGCAAAGAGCTGTAGAGCAGTGCCATGCCAAAGATGCCCTCATGCCTTGCATGTGTGAACCATCCCCAACATCCAGCCCGTTCCCCTGCAGGACCTCCCACTGCATTGCTTGTGCTTGATTATGTTGGACTTTGACTTTAGGAGGGTGGTATTGGTACAGCCTAGTGCAAACTGGGGTCCTGAATCCTCTGCTTTCCTCTCTGCCTTGTAAATCCATTTACATGTATTTATTGGATGTATAGCAACAACTTAGTGCTGTCTGTAAAGTAATTGCACAGGTAGCATTAGTGGAAAGAGCACAAGTCATGTCAGTCCCACTGTGTGTGGTGCTACAGACTCTTGCACAAGTGGTAGGATGCCCTGATCTGCAAGATCTTGGCTGTGCAAACAAACTTCCTAAAATCACTTTCAAATGGAATGTTTTATTTTTACAGTTCAGCCCAGACTCACTTCTGCCAGCTTGCTTTTTTCCCAGTGAACTCTTTAGACGCTCAGCTGAATTAATTATCGCAGCTTATTTACTAATTACCAAAATTGGCAATTTCTCTCTGATGTCAGCATGGGCTTTGCCTGTGGAAGGACTAAATGAGGCCCTCAGGGTACAGAGCTCCATAGGATTTAGGAGAGGGGGTTTTTTATGTTGCTTCAGTGAGGGTATGTGAGAGGGTTTGATAGAAAACTTTTTAGCTCAGCTCCCTTCAGTTACTTTTTCCATGAAAGGTAACAGATGGTCATTGTGACGTGAACGTTATTCCAATATCCACAGAGGAGGAAAAAAGACCAGCGTGATCCAAACTTACAGGTTAGTTTATTTTAAGTTATTTTGTGACGTCAATAGGCAGTGATATATATAGCAAAATATTTTTCCTCCTTACTGCAGGGCCTTTAAAAGGATATCTTTGTTGTCTTAGTTGCCATAGCAGTGACGAACGTGGATATATATCCATATGCACATGTATACATGCGAGGAGGGATTCCCCAGCCCTGGGGTTGATTTTGTTGGCTTCTGTGCTCGTATTTCCTTTTCCTTCCCCTGCTTGAGGTGCTCCAAGGCACTAAGACTGCTTATGAAACGTCCCCAAGTTGGAAAATGAGTATTTTCAGTCAACCATCTTGAAGCGTGGGCCTTACCATGTTTGGCAGGGCTCTGTTATTCAGCGCTTATCTCCAAAAACAGGTAGCAAAGGCTGGGCAGAGCAGAGCTCCCGCACCCTCCTCTGGTGCCAGGAGATTGGTGTGTGAAGGAGATGAGAGATTTGCGGTGTGATGGGACTCCATAAATAAATTAGGAGGCTATTAGTAGTAAATGCGTTGTTTACTATTTAGATGGGTTCACATGTGCCCAGATTGTGCTGAAAGGCCTTTGACGTATTTAGCTCATCCTCACCTTGGAATAGATTTTTATCTCTGTGCTCATGTTTCAAAACTGTTCCTCCCTTTCAGCAACCTACTAACGTACTCCAGAGATATTCCCTCAGTGGTGTCTGTCGCTGTTCTTCCCTGCATTTTCCCTGCCCTGAGCTCTGCATCCTTTAAACAGCAGGACTGTGATCCAGACCTGGAATGGTCCCTGAGTGCAGCCCTTGGGAAGGGAAACACTCACAGAAAGTTTCTTGGTCTGCTTCTGACCAAATTTAGTTGTCACCTAACTAGAGACCCCCCTGTGTTGGTGAAGGGAAAGCATTGATACACAACAGAACCCCAGAGAGCAGAAATAGGGGAATCTGAAAACCCGAATCAGCCTACTTTTTGGTTTTAAACTCTTGCTTGCTAATGTTTTTATTTCCCCAGTGATTTTCATTTTGGGGCTTTTTCACTTTACCTATTCAAATGTACGCTTCTGCATGCCCACAGCCAGCCAAAAATCAGCTTTTCTCCTTTTGCTTGTTTTTGTTGTTACCAACAAGTAAGATGCTGGAATGAGAACTTGGCTGGCCATTGTGTTGATGACGAATGAAAGAGAAGCAAACACAGCTTGCTTGTCTGCAGCTACAGTGGTTCAGCAGGGCTGGCAGTAGTAAAGACATGTTATTTGTTGATAAAACACACAGCACCAAACTCTGAGAAGGAGCTGAGGCGGTATCTCCGTGTAGTCATCTGCCTGTCCTGCCTGCACCTTTGGAAATCCCAGCTTCTTGTTATGGCTCAGCCTGGAGAAGTCGTAATGGGGCACAGTTCCTGCTGGGTCAGGTCAGGAGGGATGCTCCATGGCAGGCAGCACAGGGCAAATCACAACGTGCCACTTGCAGCAGTGATGTGCACCTGTGTGCACATTCAGGCTTTGTCAGAACAGCTTGCGTGTCCACATCCATGTTTACACATACACATACACATGTGTAACACATACATATATGTATAACACACACACACATGTATATGTATAACACACACATGTATATGTATAACACACACATATAGGTATAACACACACACATATGTATAACACACATACATGTATAACACACACATATATATGTAAAACAGACACATGTATATGTGTAACACACACATATATATGTAAAACAGACACGTATGTGTGTGTATGTCCATGTACAGGCATGGAAGTGCCACGCAAGGAGTGAAGGCACCAAGTGCCCAGGTGTGCAGGGCACCTAAGTGGTGTTCTCTGAGTTTTAATCCCACCTTCACCAGCTCTCCGCAGGGTGACCTCACCAATACTGTTTAATCTCCTCCCCTTTGTGTCACTTTCCTGTTGAGGCTGGAAAGTCTTCATGCTGTCCTTCCATGTGTGTGTATGCCCAGTGCCCAGCATGGGAGGCCTTGCCCAGAGAAAGTTTAACAGCTGCTGAGGATGCTGCTGCCTGAGGCATTTGAGGAACAGCCTCTAAAGAGATTTTGGAGCAGAAGCAGGACCTGTGCTCTTAGTGGCATGGTGGCTCCTGTAGTTAAGGATCCTTACAACAAAACAGGGAAGAGAAAGGTTGCATACTCTGCTGTAAAAGTCCTGCCTCTGGCACAGCAGAAGTTCAACCCCTGCGAAAAAAAGAGGAGCTGGTGTCACACACAGACATTCTCTTGGT
Organism: Vireo altiloquus; assembly: GCA_013396875.1. Taxonomy (NCBI): domain Eukaryota; kingdom Metazoa; phylum Chordata; class Aves; order Passeriformes; family Vireonidae; genus Vireo; species Vireo altiloquus. Next base: position 246,370 of record VZRF01006999.1, read on the forward strand.
GCTTTGGGCTACGCTGGTCATAAAGGACCCTGTGACTGCAGGCAGTGCTTGCAAAAAGGTGTGTGCAGGTTGCTTGCAAAAAGCCTGCAAGGTCAAGGGATTTCCAGAAAGCTCAACAGCCCTCTGAGGTCAGGGATAAACCCTCCCTTTACTCAGTCGCTTGTGGCAAATGCATGCTGGGGCAGAGGTGCACCTCGGGGCAAAACCCTCAAATTTCTTGTGCTTCAAGAGCAAACTTTTGCATTGTCACTGCTAAACAGTGCCTCCCTGGGTCACAGTCCCTTTGAGGCTGGATGTTGGGGTGCTTCTGGAGGGTGATGGGGGCAGATTGTCCTTCACAATGCATGTATGTCCCAGGAAGGGATGGTAGAATCTGGCATGGTGTCTAATGAGGCTCTGTGGGAAGGGGTGCTGGAATGCAGCATGTATCAAATTCTCATAATTATGGTGGTAGCTAGAACAGTAGGAGACAGACTTGGACCATAAAGCTGGCAGCCTGGATAGCCAAGAGGCGCAGGATGGCAAGGAACGTGGAACCATGGAGGGGAAACGTGACTTTCCAAGGTTACACGGTGGGGTGGTGGGGTAGCCAAGAAGAGTGGCCTGACTCCTAGGCCACTATCTTAGCAACATGACCGCATTCCCCTCAGTAATAAGAGCCACGCTGAACCTTTGCCAAGAACCATCTTTGCCCTGCTTTGAATGGTCACCATTTTTGAGGGTTTTTGTGGGGGGAAAAGGAGTTGAACAGTAAATAAACCCATTCTTTTCTATTTCTAGAGGTATTAAAAGCAATAGTGTCGGAAACCAGCAGTATTATTTGTTTTCTTCATTGCTCCAAACCTTCTGGAAGGCAGAAAATCTTCACCTTCTAAGGCTGCTTTGAAGCATCCTAGTTGCTGAGTGCTTCTACAAGACATCTTTTTGCTTTTTTGGTTTGCTTACTAGACTGAGTAGTGGGGAAACAGGACTGTAAGAAACCTGGCTCCTCACCAGTTTAAAAAGTTGTTTTAAGTCAAAGCAGTAAGTAGTCCTCATCCCTCCCATCCATCCATCCATCCATCCATCCATCCATCCATCCATCCATCCATCCATCCATCCATCCGACTTTACTGACTTGATGATACACAGCAACAACCTCTACCTTGAAAATAAAGCCTCAGACCCTCAGTTACTTTTACATGAAGATAAATAGATTGGTGTGGAGTTTATGGATGTTAGGGACACTGGTCCAGGCTCTGAACAACAGAGCCCATTTAATTTCAAGAGCTGAATCTACACAAAATGTTCACAATAAAGCCCCAAACTAGGTGCAATAAACCTGACACCAGCCAAGTTTGCAAACCCAAGCTGAATTGCAGGGAAGCCCAGGGCCAGGTTTCCAGTCAGCTTTGAAGCCACAGTTTTAAAGAGGCTCCTGATCAGGATTTTGATCTTCTCACAGGCTGTGCTTCAAGCTATTTCCACCAGCCAGGATTTGAGCTCACTGCTGCCAAATCCCAAACCTGCTTGGGATCGAGCAGTGGCAGTGTCCAGAGGCGAGTTTTAGCCATTCCTAGCACTCAGTTCCATGTAGGACTGGTGCCCCAGGGAAGGTGCTCTCAATCCAGCCAGCAGCGTGGGCAGGGCTGAGTGGCAGGCAGCTTCCCCTATAGATTGTAATGGTTTCATTTTCACTGGGTTTCAGCACTTGGCATTTTCGGCTGAATTTCACGCCAGGTTTTAAAATCCAAGAGGCCCACAGGCCTTGTGGACATGCAAAACCACCAATGTAATGAAAATTGGTTTAAAATTGATTTAGTCAAAAAGAAAAAGGAAAAAGAAAAAAAAATTCAAGCCACCATGTGGAAACATTTAGAAGAGTCAGTTATGAAGTTTAACCAAATGGAAGTAAATGCCTTTGAATGTGTCCATACAAAGCATTGGCACTGGAGAAAGTAAATCTATTTACCATGACTTTTAATTAAACCAGTTGAGCTCTTGTTTAATAAGCAGTATTGAGTAAAATTTAGCAAAACACCAATACCCCTGCTTAGACTTTCAGAAATGCGTCAGTCTCCCAGTCACCTTTGTAAACTTTTCCAGACACTTTACATAATATTTTGGGGGGTGGGCATTGGTTTTTCAGTCCAGGTCCTTGAACGTATTTACTAAAATGTCTAAGCACCACTGATTTCTAAGAGGATCTAATGCCTTTGAGGATCTTGGCTCGCAGACCTCATGCTCATTAATCTGAGGAGAGGTTTCTACCCTTCGTGGTCAGCTGAAAAACTGTGACTGGATTGCAGGATCCTAAATGACTTAAGTCCAGTAGCAATTTATTCTATCTTTAAGGTTTTGAGTCTGTGAAAGCCTGTAATCAAAACACATAGGGCAGGGAGATGCTCTGTAATCCCAAGGTCTCCAGCCTCTCCTGGGCTTGTGGAAATCATCTCTGGTCTTGCCGCTTAGTGGTCCTTGCTTGATGTCAAACCTTTTTGGTCAATGCAGACCTTAAGGTTGAGTGAATATCTTTATTTTGGGTTGTTTCTGTGCAGACTGTGTAATTTCCCACTGAATAAAGAGCACTCAGCAGTCCCTGTACTAGGTTTCAACATGGCAAAGAGCCAGCTTCAAGTTTCTAGGTAGGTTGTCCTGACAGCAGCATGGAAGAGATTTGCAGCTGATGTTGCTGAGCTCTCACAGGAGCACCAGTGATCTTTGTCCCACAGTTATTTTGTTCTCTGTATTGTGGTTTCTTGTTGGGTTCTTTCCCTTGCTGGTGTTGTCCTGCAACAACAGGACAACAAACCCTACGTGCAGTGCCACCAGCACAGGATGCTTCTGCTCCCTGTCTTTCCCTTCAGCATCTGCCCGTGTGCACAGCTCTGCACATAAACACAGCAATCTCAGAAGGATGTGATCAAAAGGCTTCAGAAGGGCTCTGCATGTTGTGAAATGTTTTGAGGCTCAGAGCCCAAAGAGGGAACTCCATCATGAATTCCCCATGTATAACTAATTTGGGAAAAGGGATTAAAATGGGACAGAGCCTCTTGCTTTTTCTCCCCCCTCCTCGATGGCCCCTTTCAGAAAATTAGGGGGCCCCTCTCCAAGGAGAAACTGTTGAAAATTGCACACTGCTTTCCCTTCGCCTTCCTCCTGAACATAGCCAGAACAGCAATATACATTTCTGAGGTTTGGCAGCAGCATCTGAAAGCATGTTTTTTTGCCAGAGAGGACTGACTGATGGGGGCCAAAGTGCATGTGCGCTGGGGGGACACTTGGGGAAGAGAAGGGAAGGCACCTGTACCCTCTCTTCCTGCCACTACTATTTCCCATCCTATTCCCACCATTTCCCAGTTGGTACCTGATGATCATGTTTATTCTCTGGATTGTATCACTGGCTGCTGGAATGAGACCCAACAGGCGAGATTTGTGCCTGAACTTCAGTTTCATAACAAAAGCAGAGACAGTTGTTCTTGCGACAGACCTCTCTTGGACTGAACAAAAACATGTATGACCCATGTGCGGTCCATACAACCCAGAAATATGTCAGCTAAGCTAGTCCAGAGCTAGTGATGATCCTGCTTTATGTTAAGCTTTCCTCTGCTGTAACAGCACTGCCTTCGTCCTCCCAGCCCCATCTCCGTCCTCTTCTTGCCTGGTGCAGCACCAGCCCCAGCAGCTCGCTGAGAGCCCCCTTGGTCTGCTTTGGTTCTGGTTGCTGCGATGTCTACACTGGTATCTGGTGCTGCAGCACACACACATGTTTTTAGAACCATGCTGAAGTCTAATGATGTCATCCCTTATGGCTCAGAGGAAGAAATTTCCATTTCGTTTCAGAATTTTTATGGAAAGATTTGGAAAGATTGGAAGGGGGCTGTGTGGAAATTTTGATGCCCAATGAATGTGAAACTTGAAGTGTTTTCATGGTTCACACGCTCCAAAGCTCTTCTTGCACTTCCTCCTCTGCACCTTTCTTTTCTTTAAAAGGAGAAGGGAGAGGAAAAACAGAAGAGGACAATAAAAGAGTCTCTCCCCACTCCTGAACAGAGCTTTCAAAATATCATAAATTAAACTTTCTCTGAGCATTTTGTTAGTGTCAGAAACAAAAGGGATATTTAGTTAAAAAGAGGGCTTTATTTGACAAAAAGTCCAGACTATTTCACATTATTAATACTCATTTATGAGCACAAACCTATCCTTTTTCATGCACATTTGATGTGTAGGGCCTAGGGCATGCCCAAAGCCCCTGCAGCAGCAATGTGAGTTTACAAATGGTTCCTTATTGTTTGTCATCACAATTAAGATAATAAATACATAGATTTAGCTTGTCACCTTCCTCAGCTTGAGATGGGAGAAGGCATTCATGCTCCAGTGATCTCTTGCTCCATGGTGAAACTCTGCTAGACTTCCTCTGCCAGTCCACAGCAGCAGGGTAGATGGAGCTATTCCTGCTGCCCTCAAAGTTCAAGCCCCCATCAGAGGAGCTGCAGCCATCAGCGTGGGAGAGGAGAGAGGGACTGCTGTTATTCATGTTTTTGCATGGCTGGGTTCCACTTTGGCAGACAGGAGAGACTGCAGTCTGAAAGCCGTGGGCTGATAAGTGGTTTTGGAGAGATAAGATATGAAAGACTCAGTAATTCTGGATGAGAGTGTTGAGTAGTTCGTATGTGTAAGTCCAGCTGTTCAGTAGAAGGAGCTGTTCCTACCCTTCAGCTGAGAATGTCTGCTTGCACGTGTATGGTCTGATGTGCTCACGGCACTGGCCAAGCAATGTGGTCCCCAGGAGCAGCAAATGGAGCACTGAGTTCCCTGTGGAACCTGGGGAAACCACAGGGTTAATGCTCAGGTAGTGTCCAATTTCCATTTGGCTTTGACACATGTATTCCACTGAGAAGATGAGGATGCTTTCTGATTGCAGAAGCTGCACACCTCTTGGTCTCAGGGAGCGCCTTGCTGGTCCCACGGGACAATAATTTACTACTAGCCCATTAAATGCTACCCACACACGGCTGGTGCGGAGGCCTAAGTCTTCCAGAACTCAGAGAGGCTCAGTTATAGACTCCCTGATTTCTCCCCTGAGCAATGAGCAAGGTATAAAGTAGCTCTCCACTCACATCTGATGGAGCTAAGGTAAGAGTGGCCACTGCAAGGGAGGAAGAGGAGTTGTCCCTGTCTCTAGTATCAGGCTTTGGAGCACAGTTCTGGTATTTGGGTATATAACCTGCTTACCAGCAAAGCTGGGTGAGTACACCTACTCCAGAAAGTGCTTTTCCTGCAGAGGGAAGGCTTGTGTCCAGAACAGCTGCACCAGTTAACTGCTCTTCAATGTGAATCATTGCTGAAGGAGGGCTGCATATAACTAAAAGTGTATCTTATCAGCAGCCCATGTCTCAAACATGCAGTCACAGTTTGAGTCAGAGAGAGACTCGGGGCCAGGTTCCCAGGAACTGTCAATTGGGGATAGCTTCCCTAAAATGGATATAGCGGTATTGATTTAAATAGGGTGGAAATTTAGCCCTGAATATTCTGCAAGTACATGAACTGTCATTGGCCACGACTTTTCCAAGGAGGCACATCATTTTTTATTGTGAGCAAGATCATTGCAGACAGGGAAACAGATAAGCAGTTGGATTTTCCTTTGGGTCGTGATTTTTGGAATAGATGCACTGGTTCATCTAACATGGGCTTGCTTAGTTGGTGCTTGAATAGAAACAGAAAACATCCGTACTTAATGGAGCCTCTTCAGAACCAAACTCCCATAATTTATCTATTTGACTCTAACAGGAAATTGTATGTGGGGCCCTTGGATATTTTAATTGGTAAGCATCACCAGGTTTTTCATGTGTGCTCAAGGGCAGGTTATCGTTCACCTGGAGGATTTAAGTGACCCACTCTTCTCTGCAGGGTTGGATATTCCCCAAGGAGGTCTTTCTAAGTTTTGCCTGCTGCTTGCATGCACAGCCTGCTGACTCTGCTGTCCCCACTGGCAGGATGGTGACCCTGGCAGGGTGTGTGGTGTGCAGGGGGGGTCATGGCCTCTTGAGCATGCACTGTTTGTGTGTTGGTCACTCACATGTCGTGTAGTGGCTACTCTTTACCCATGGGGATGCCCTGCTGAGAGCCAAGGAAAGCATGGTGAGTTTGTGTGGGAAAGAGATGTGTCTGCAGGAGCTAAGGCAGGAATGGTTAAAATGGGGTGGGAAAAGACCCTTGGCCTGAGAGTGACCTGGTTGTTGGCAGTATGAGCAGCTTGTGGTGCTGTGTCATTGTGTCCCTGTGCAGCGGTACTTTACGTACCTCCTAAAATCCTCCTTGCCTGCCACAGGCCTTCAGGCACCACCAGCAGCTCCTGCAAGCTGCAACCACAGAGAAGCATGACCACAGCACTCTTCTGTTCCACATTACAGCCCGGGATCCACCTCTGTTGCCATTAGCGTGCATTCCTCTCTCTGATTCACAGTGGCATCTCTCTCTGCTTCTTATTCATTACCCAAACATCTTGGCGAGCAGCAGCCTGTTAGTGGCTTTGGTCACTTGGCACAGGCATTGGAATCTCATGGTAAACCCAGAGACACTTTATGGAGGTGTAGTATCTTGGTTTTGGTTCCCATTGCATTTTTCTAGCACAGAGGCCAAAAACACATCAAAGAAGTGAGTCTGGCAGCGAGCACCAACCCTAAATTCATTACACTCCAATTAGGCTGTTAAGAAGAGATAAAAGAAGCAGCAAAACTGAATGTCCTCCTCAATTTCTGTTTGCTGAGGTTACTTCTCTCTTTTGTGGTCTGAGTCCCTGGGTATCTTAGTTCAGCAGCACCAGTGGTGGTGTGTGCTTAGGGACAGCTGAGGCATCCTTCTCATTAAAGCCATGATTGGATCAAAGTGCTTTAGACAGTCCCCAAGGAAGAGGGAAAGGTTTCTCTTTTTGTGCTTCCCTTTGGGACCAACAGCTTTTTCACAGTTTCACCTCATTGTCCTGGTCCCCTTCTTCTCTCTGCAGTTTGTGATGGATGTGGGGTCCTTGCTGCAAAGCATAGAGGCCGAGACGTTGGGCAGCTGGGGCAATGGGCATTGTCTCTGCAGCATCCTTTGCTTGGATGGAGTGTCTACAGCTGTCCCTTGGTCAGGGTCATTCCTCTGAGGACAGGAACAAAGCAACAATTACTAAGCTACAGATATCAAGAAAGAAAATCAGTAGCTTGGTTGCAGCTTGGGGATTTGGGTGATGAAATATTGCATTCCAGTATCCCCTCTCAATGGCTTATTAAGTTGGCAGATCTCTTTCCATTGTGTACCACTGCTTCCCGTGCCACCAAGTACAGGAGCAGCCAGGGCTTGAGTGGCAACAGCACCCATGGCAAAGGCTGCCCTTGAAGTTAGCTCCTGGCAGAAGTAGTTGCAAATAAAGTAATCTTTTATATTTACCAATATTTTATTTATGATGTAGGTGCCTAAATAATGGTAAAGTCTTCTAGAGAGAATCAAAAGAAGTTTTACAAACAAAGAAAATTGCATCTTTTAACGAACACTGATTTTTGCTGTCAAAAGTAGTGGCAGTTTTTCTCCACATTTTGAAATATGAAAACTCCCCATAGTCAGACAGAAAAATAAGGATTTCCAGAAACATTCAGGAGTGCTTCGTCCAGTTCAGAAAACCTGATAAAACCTGTGAAAATTTCTTGACAGCTTTATGGATAACGCTGAGTCTACCCTCAAATGGATGTGTCTTTGATGAGTAAAGAATATTTCTGCTTGTCAATGTGTGCTAAAACTGCCTTTTCATAAAAAGTGGAAAACATCACAGTAGGGCCATGGTCTCTCTGTGGGACCGTCTGGGATGTCCAGAACTTGACTAGGACAGGGATGTAAGGTCATCAGTGGTCCTCAAGAAACTCCTGCATGTAAAAGGTGTATCCAGATAAATCTCTCTTAACTAGAGGGTGTGTGACTGTGCCACAGCTCCCTAACTTTTTGTCAGGGCACAAACCATCTTCTCCTGCACATGTCCTAGTGGTCATGGGAAGGAAACCTGTGCACATGGGCTAATCTTCAATCGTGTCCTCTCTCCTGGATGTCTCTGGTGGCAATGAACTCAGGCAACACTATGGCATGAGTCTGCCATGCAGTTCAGATACAGCCTCAATACACCCATGTCTGAGTCAAGGGACAGTCCGTTCTTTATGAATACTCTGTGACAAAAAGGTCTGTGCATCAAAAAGATCCAGTGCATTAAACACGTTGGGTAACTGTTTCCTTGATGGCTGGGACAACTGTCAGTTTGTCAGATCTTATTAAACAAAGAAAATGAATGATCCTCCTCTCTTTTTCTTTGTCATCCCTTCCTTTACTGTGGCCTTGATGACAAAAGCTGGCTTTGTCTGCACTGGGAGAAAATGGGGTGGCACATGCTAAACTTGTGCTGAGTAACAGGTAAAACCAAACTAAAACTGTAATTCCAGAGAAGTCCCAGGAATTGTATTTTTTGCCTCATTTTTTCAGATCAAGAAAATGCTGTCTTTGGACTGGCCTGTTAGCTCATCTGGAAATGTGTAAACCATCCTGTCTTTCCAAGGCATTTATTTGGTCTCAACCACACTGTTTTGTTTTCAGTAATCTGAGCTGATGCCCTTTGTTCCCAGTAAAGATCAGTGTCTTTTGTCCTTCTGGCTGGAGACCACAGACAGAGGCACCACAGATGCCAGCAGGCATGCAGGTGATCCTTCTCCCTGCAGACACAAGCAGCTCTTTCCTCTGCACCACAGGAGTTTTGTAGAGAATCCTGGGTTAGTCCCTGGTCCCCAAGAAGTGGGGAAGCCTGTGCTCCCAAATAACAGAAAGCAGTTGATATCTTTGGGGGAGCCAGCATCAGCAGTTTCCTCTTAGCTGGCTGACAAGAGAGGAGAAGGCTGCAGGAAGCCAGGAAGCCTTGAAGGGAACCCTCAGCACAGCTCAACAGGGATTTCCTCAGCTCACCGCAAAGCCACAGGGGAGGACAACTGTTCAGATGCTTTTGATTGAGCACACTGTGGTCCGAATCCCACTCCCTACATGTGCTTTTTCCAGAGGAGCACTGAGCTTCTCCACAGTGTGTACAGCCTACCCTGGCAGGACTGGCTTCTGTGGCAACATCAGTCTGGAAGAAGGGGGCTTTGGAATGCCTTTCTCCTCACTGAGGAGGGAGCAGGGTTCAGAAATGGGATTGAACACTTCCTTGGATGGCTTGTGATACGGCAGAGTATGTCAGGTAGGACAGGAGCTGCTGAGTAGCTGATAAAGGGGAGAGGAGGGAGAAAACTTACTGCTCCTCTTTGTGCCCAGGGCCCCATGATGAGCTAATATCTGAAGGCACACTTTTCTCCCTCGTGCCCTGACCTTTGCTGTGCAGGGAAAGGATAAGTGGCGTGAACAGGAACCAGAATGTGTTCTGGGTGGGTGGGGGCCCTGGATCTTCATGTGGGCAGGGGGATTTCGCCATCATTCAATTTATTTCTGGCTCTCTGAAAGTCTGCAAGATAGGAAAGAACTTCTCTCTTCTACCCCATGATCTTTTTGTCTTTGAAACTTTCAGCTTTGTTGTTGTTGTTTGTAAAACTGCTCTCTGAAGGATGTCCCCTCCACATTTACACTTATGACCAATAAAGACTTCCAGAAGAAATTTGTGTTTGGCTAGAAATTGCATTCAAAACCTCTCCCTGTGGACGAAGATGAAAAATATTCCTACAGAAGGTTTTCACCTCTTCTGCCAGGAACTGTAGTTCTTTGGATTCACTTGAGTGACCCATCAACTTCCCGTACTCCCTGCTCAATCTGTGTCACTCTTTTCCAGCTAACCAGCATCTAGTGCTCCAAGAAAGAGTTGTCAGCTGGGTTACAGCAATGTCAGGAACTAAGGACAACCCCTTGTTGGTAAGGCATTTCGAAATCTGTGCCTCATATGTTGATAGTCAGAAGCTTCCTGATAGGCCCCCGAGGCAACTCTTCATCCACTGCATGTGCCTTGACGTAGTTGTGCCCACAGCTGGGGAAAGAGGTACCAGGGCATCTCCTGCCCTGCCAGCAGCAGCCAGTTTCAGCCCCAGCAATGAAATCATTCAGCAGGTGGAAGCCTTGCTTCTTCCCTTTTGAAATGTCTATGCTAGAATATTTCATTAATGAAATCACTGATGTTTATTACCTACTAAATGATCTCTTTCTCCAACAATCTCTGAGGGTTATTACCACAAAGACTTGCACAACAGATGTTAAAAGCCATCAGCTTAAATCAACATATACTTTTATTAAAAACAAAACCGAATGGTTTTTTTTTTCTAATCCCTGCATTCCAGTCACTAAAGCTGAGATAATCTTCTGGAGAAGCTAATGGATATTGTTAATATCTGGATTGAATTTATAAAGAGCTAGGAGAGAACAAACAGGAGAGCGGAGACAACCTTCAGCAGCAGCAGCAGCAGCAATGAAGACAATCTGTTGTCTTTGCTTTGCTAGCAGAGCTTTACTTGTGCCAACTGTTTCATCCATTCAGGATGATGCACAAGATGAAGTCAGGTATTTGTCATGAGGCCTTGCACTTCTTTTTTTCCTGACTCAGGTTCCCAGATTTAAGGAGTTAAGTAACTGTAATGTTAAGAGCGCGTATTTGTTGTCAGCCATTTTCATTCCTTGTGGTTTGCTACAGAAATCTAGACAGGCTGTTGTTTGTGGTCAGTTTAATGCAATGTGAAACTTTCGTAAAGGTGACTAAAGGTCTGACATCTCCAGTTGAAGTTTATTTTTTTCCCTTGCTCATGAAAGGAGCCAAGTCCAAGCAAGAACAACTTAGGTTCAAGTCTTTCTAATGTACTGGTGACTGCTGAGGATGAAGGATTTGCTTAACTGCAAGACTGATATGAGGAGCAGATGAAAAGCTTTGGATCCTTATTGCATTGAGTCACTAGAGAGCTCTAAAAAACCAGCAATACCTCATGAAATGGAAACAATTGCACTTCACAGTGCCAGTGGTGGTGTATAATCCATGCTAATGTGAATGGTAATACAAGATAAGCAGGGCAACATGAATGATGGGCCAGGTGTGGTCTTGCTTTCCAGTTTCTAACTAAGACTTCCAGACTAAGATTTCCAGTTCAGACTTATTTATGTAGGGGACTTTCTCAAAAGATCTCCTGTGAATTGACATGTTTCCAGTTGATCCAAACTCAGAAATCAATTCTAGCATGTAGACTTCAGTGGAAAGTTTTGTAATAAAACACGTCTTGTGACATTTCATCAGGTACTAGAGAAGAACTTTCTCCAAGAGAATATTTCCCTGATGCTTCTTTTTCCTCACTTTGGGTAATTTTGTTTTAAGACCTACCATGAGTCATGTCCATCGTAGTGGATTAGGAATGGTGCCTTTGGCATGTTTCAGGGTGCTTGGTTTGGAAATAACGTTATGGTTTCTGCAAACAGTGTAAACTGAAGATGTGCAGAGTGCTCATTCCTAGAGCTTCAGAGTGCCCCAAGGGATGGCAGGACTGGCAAACATGCCTCCCTGATTTCAAAACAGAGAGGAAGCAATCTAAACCCAGGATGCTCTTCCCACCACGCTCTCCATCTGTAGTCATCTCCCAGTCTGACTGCCCACCATTTGCAATAGCCATCCAGTCTGCCTCGCAAGGACCTCCTTCACTGTCTTCACCTTTCTTAGATTAAATAATAAGTGGGAAACACTGCTTTTCCCTTTCTGTCTTCTTTTCTTTTCTTTCCCCCCCCACTCCTTTCTCCATTCCTTAGCACTGCAGAGCCTGATGTCACTCTCTCAACAGATATGTGGGAGGTTCGCGCTGGGATTTTCCTCCCTGGGATAACGCACAGTGTTTACTGTCTGTTGCCTTTCCGGTGGTCTCCCGGCCTCCAGCAATGGGAGTCACGAGGTCCTTTCCCCCCCGTCCCATGGTCTGTGGTATCTGTTGTTTTCCGAGCGCTGGAATCTTTGTCCCCGTTACGTAGCCCCAAACCTGACCTTGTCGGAGACCACACACGGGTGTCTCTGGATGAGAGGGGAATGTATGGAATGTTTTTCAATGAGCAGTTTATGAAATTCCTTTCCTATATGTTTCAGAAATTCTTTAAGTTAAAGAGCACAAACATTTCTCCAAGGAAACTAGAGTTCGCAGGAGCTCAAATGCAGGCACTTGTTTTTAAAAACATTCTTTATTAAGAAGGGGGGAAAAAAAGGAGGGGGTGAAAGAGAAAAGAGAAGATGTAAACAAGAAAGCCTAATTCCCCGCTCTGTGTATGCACAGGCAGGAATAACAGCACAGTGGGGCTGCACGCCTCTGAGGCCTGAGAGCAGGCTGTGTCCTCCTACCAAGTGATAGAGAGCTGAACCAACCCTGTATGTGCCATAGGGTGCAAGGGGTGAGACCCACAGGGCCTCATCCTGACCCACAAAATGTAGGGAAAGAGGAAACAGGCCAATGCTGATTGTGGACATGCCTGAGATTGGCAAAGGCAATGCTGAGGGCAAGGGGATGTCTTAAATCCAAATGATTCTCTTGAAGAGAAAGCATATGGCTTTTAGGCATGTTTTCCTCAGATGTTGTTTTATATTTTCACACATTGAAAATAGCAAGATCAGGTATTTGTACAAAACTTGACAGAGGAAACCAGGGCCAAGAATTTTTTTTTTTTTTTTGCATGCAACTGAAGTGGAGGGGGAAGAGGAGGGAGGGCTCTGGCCAGAGCACCCTCTGCACTGCAGGGCTGAGTCCTCACGGGCTCAGGGAAACCAGCTCTGCCTTGGGTGTGTGCTCCAAGCACTGAGCTATTTTATGATAAGGTGGTACCACCTCTTCCTCTGTTTGTGTTTTGGAAGAAAGTGGAGTTGCCGTTGCATGTTTGAAGGGCCCTGGCATTGGTGGCCATGCTCCAGGAGATCCTGGGGAGGTATGACTGAAGGTGAGGAGGGAAGCTGAGGTGCTTTCGGGCATTCTCCAAAGCGGAATTACTAATTGTGAAATCTCAGTGGTTTCCAGGGACTGAGGAGGACCTTTGTCTGGGCCTCGCATACCTCAGTCCCACTTTAAGTACCTAGGTCCCTTTTTGGATCTGGGCCTAATCTGCTAATTCAAATCCAGCTTGCATGCGTCAGAACTGTAAGCCAATATAGAGCTGGCAGGAAATGGCTTTCCTATCCTGTGAACATTTTCAGGATTTTTTTTTAACCAAACCTGGGTTTAAAACTTGGGCCAACAGCCAGAATTTAAAAAATTTTTGCAAAATGAAAACCCAAGTTCTGAATCCTTTTCCTCTAACATCAGCTAAAACATTTGATTTCAATATTGACTTCTGCTTTGTGTTTTATTCTTTTATTACCTGTGGTTTAATTTTAAAAACAAAAGTGGAATTTAAAACTGGAGGGAGTTGGTTGAACTCTCTCGCCCCATCAGAAGTCTTGGGTTTGACGGATTGGCATATTCTGGTCTGAAAAGCACTTCATCAGAAACAACCGTAGGCTGATGAGCTGCAGCTGTTGGCATCTGATGGCAGTGGTCTGTAATAAATAAGTATGTCAGTGTAGTACAACAGATGAAAAACATAGCAGCTGGTGTACACTGGCCATCTCAGCAGAGACACCATCTCATAGACACAGGAGAGGATTTGCCCTCTTATGAGGCATAGTTTCTTATCTCCTGGTTGAAGAACATGTGCTGTGACTCACAGTATCACTATGTGAATCATGGTGTGGTGGACAAGGTTTGGATCTGGGACATTTCACCACTGTAGGCCATTTAAGCAACAGATCCACAACATGATCTTTTAACAATCGGCAGTATGGCTAAGACTTCTTCTGCTGTATATAAATTTGAATTTTATTTTCTGTGCCTTCTTTTATGCTACCTTCTATGCCTGGTGCCAATTCTTCGCCCCTTGCTTCTGATCCAAAGACCATTGGAATCAACCTAAGTCCTTCCAGCAGCTTCAGTGGGCTTTGGAGCAAATCCTTTGCATGCTAAACAACCTCCATCTCATCTTTCAGAATCACAGAACATTCTGAGTTGGAAGGGACCCACAAGGATCATGGAGTCCAACTCTTAAGTGAATGGCCCACATGGGGATCGAACCTACAACCCTGGCATTATTAACTCTGAGATAAATGGTGAGCCAATTCTGAGAACAAATTTATTAAGCGGAACAATTGAGGTTTACAGCGGTGGATTATCCTGCCCACCGGGAGAAGGACCCATGCTGGGTGTGTGACCACAGTACCATGGTCGAGTATGGTCAGAGACCCCGCCTTACAGGGGTGTTAATTTTTATACCCTCCTCTGGAGCACCGCCCTCCTCTCTAGAGCCCTCCTCGTTGAGATATTCCGATGGGGTGTAGTTGACTTATCATCCAGGCGGTTGGCTCGTTTCAGTGGGGTGACGTCTGGGTGTCGTGTGGTTGGTCCACTCTCTACCCAATCCTTGTCTCAGTTCTCTCCCTTTTTAGTAATTAGATGTCATCCTTCTTCTGGAAAATTCCATCGCTGTCAGTCAGCCCCTCCCCCTCCTCTGCCCGACACTAATGCATGGAACATACCTATCGCTGATAGGCCCATCAACTTTAATTAGATCCAACAAAGTCTAAGAGTAACTCTTGTGTCTAATCAACCACAAATTCTTAATTAGCAATTAAAACAGGTTCCTTCAATGAATTATTAACAAAAATACTCTCCAATCATATGGGACTACGAAAACCAATCCTTAAATCTTGTTTGTGACAACTCCCTCCTTTTCTTTTTTGGTTAACTATTTGCCTTTCATAACCCTTGGCAGTCCCATCTTTCTCGATCAGTTCATGTCTTCATAAATTGAGTTTATTTCTTCATAGTTTAATTCATACCTTGAGTATATCAGTCTGGCCTCAGGAGATATTACTGGGTTTGATAGTGCTTCTGTTACAACAAGCGGGAGCTGGTGGCTTGTCTTCTTTCCAGTAGCTGGGAGGGTTCTTTGAACGGTACTTACAACCATTTTAGTAACACACAGTATTACACATGGCAGGAATAGCAAACTTCCCACTGCCCCGACTAAAAGGAATCCCATTTTCTTTAACTATGACATTCCCCACCAGCTGTTCCACCAATCTTTGATGAGGATGCTTTTCCACCTTTGCACGAGGACATGTGGAATTGTCCTAATATTCTTGACTGTATCCAGTACTGGTTCCCTTGTGTCTTCTATTTGGATGCAACAGTTGGAAATGTTAAACTTCCCGAATTCCCCCCTTCTTCTGCCTGTAGGTAGTCTAGGGCTAACGGATTCTGGTAAATCACTGCCCTAGCCTGTCTCTGTTGTCTGGTTATCAGTTCTAGTACTGTTGCTGTCTGGTTAGTGACAATTTCCAACACAGCCTGTAGTCGAATTAGGGAGTTGTGGAGATATATGGGGCTTCGGTAGCCCCAACTTCCATCTTGGGCCCGAGTAGCTGGGCCATATGTTTCTATAATTCTTTTGGGGGGCCACTCATCCTCACCCCATTTC
Organism: Vireo altiloquus; assembly: GCA_013396875.1. NCBI lineage: Eukaryota > Metazoa > Chordata > Aves > Passeriformes > Vireonidae > Vireo > Vireo altiloquus. The sequence goes on from VZRF01006999.1 coordinate 261,862, forward strand.
TGCATGCTCATTAGATGACTTCTTTTTTCTACTCAAGTGGTCATATAAAGGGACTCTGAGCTGAGCCCTGTCCTACCCTGGCAAAATAAAGACCCCCAGGTATATGATTCCAATAGTACAACTCCCCCCTGCCCAGTTAGAAGGTAGAGTGGGGTAAGCATTCTGGCTGAAGATCCAAAGCAGGCCAGCTGGTGTTCTCCAAAATTCTTCTGTTGGGGTATTTATCCCTTTCCAGAACTTGGATAGCTCGGGGGACCCTGTATAGGGATTATAGCCAGGGCTAGCACATCATTGCATCTGCTCTTGGGGGTTGTAGATACATTTTTTCCGTCTCTGGGGTATCTAGCCGCTGCACCTTTGGCTCTCCTGGCACCCACCACTTGGCTGTTCCATTGGTAATTAAGTATCGCGTACATACGTTGTTCCCCACCCATCGTAAAAAATCATTCCTTCCCTCCGTAAGCACTCTTCTCCCACCATTAGACCCGCTTAGGGGCCAGACTTCTGTCGTGAGTTTGGGCAAGGATACCCTCACTCTGCTGTTCTTCCACCTGAGAGCTGTCAGGGGATCTAAACTACTTCTCCTCCATGGCCATCTCTTGGTCTAAGGGTTCCTCTGCATACCCAGCCGTGGCTCACATTTAATTCAGTACTGATCTTTTCAATCATATCTGTAAATAGATTTTAACCAGAGACCAAGTTATTCCAGCTCTCTTGATAATCTTCAGCCTTATTGTCTGATTCCCTCTGTTTCCCCAGCACTACCTGTTCCTGGATAATGTCATGTGTCGGTTTCAATATTATCCCCTTATGTTCGAAACAAACCCAAGGTTCTCCCTTTAGGTGTTCACCCTTGACTTGTTGGGGCTATATAACTTGATTCAGAGCCATCCAGTACACCTGTCCTTTGTCCATGCAAGAAGTTAGCTGGGCCTGGTCATAACATTGAGGACTTACTGTCCGATGAGTCCACAAGATGGCTCTTGTCTTGCTCACCCACGGGACCAGTCGATAGCATCTTCCACAGTCGTTCATCATGGTAATTCCCAGCTGACAGATGAGTGTCAGTAATCCTATCACTTGTGCCTTCATTTCTTCCTTTGACTACAGAGGACAGAACTCACAAGGGTAGATATTAACTTCATGTTATTTAGTCCTGGTAAGTGTCATTTTAGCTTCCCCTTCTCTGGATTTTACTGCCCCCTCCTCGGGCAGCATGACCAGTCCCTTTATCCTAGAGGGGTGGGTCCACCCTCATTCTTCAGTGTGAACTTCTGCTTCTGTAGTCAGGAGCACTTGGAAGGGACCTTTCCAGTTCGGTTTTAAGGTGGTCTCCTTCCAGCTTCTGACCATCACCCAGTCACCTGGTTGGACCTTGTGTATTCTGAAGTCCAGAGGAGCTGTTTTGGGAATTAATCCTCTAACTTGTAGCTCTTCTAAATTCCTTGCAATAGATGTCATTAATATTTCTGAACTCGGGCTTCCCCTTGCTCTAGCATTTCAGCCTCATGTTGAGTTACTAAGAATGGCAACCTGAATAACATCTCATATGAGGAAATCCCCATATCCAGTCTTGGTTGTGTTCATACTCACCTAAGGGCTAGGGGCACTTTGTCCATGGCAGATTTGTCTCAAGCATCAGTTTTGTCAAGGTAACTTTCAATGTTTGATTCATATGCTATACTCTTCCCAAGCTCTGTGGATGCCAGGGAGTATGTAGCTTCCAATCAATGCTCAAATTTTGGGCCAAATATTGGAGTATTTTTGCTGTGAAGTGATTTCCTCAATCAGAATCTATGCCCATACCTGGGGATTAGATGTTCTAACAAGGCTTTACTTACTTCATTGGCTGTGGCCTTTCTGGTGAGTATGGCCTCCACCCAATGAGTTAAATGATCAACCATCACTAATAAGTATTTCCACTTTTGGACTGGCAGCAGTTTGGTAAAATCAACTTGGAGGCTTTGGAAAGGTTTTATAGCCAAGTCTCTTCCCCCAGGTAAGGGTTTCCTCATCGCTTTCATATCTACCCTTTGACAGATTATGCAACCCTTGGTTACCTTTTTGCCAATTCATATACTCCCAGGCACCCATAAAACTTCAAGAACTGTTCACAAACCGCCCTGGTTCCCCAATGAGTCTGCTGATGTATTTCCTCTAAGATATTTCTGGACAGAGTCTTATTCAATAGTTGTCGACCATCTGGGAGTGTCCACTTCTCTTGTTCGTCATTCCTCCTACCTATCCTGTCCAGCTGTTTTTCTTCAGGCTCCGTGAACACAGGAATTTCTGAGTGCTTTTCAGTCTCAATCTGCATCAATTTAACTTCACTACCCTTGCTTCCTTTCTCTTCAGCCTCTTTAGCCAAACGGTCAGCTAGCCTATTCTCTTTGATTTCAAGTGAAAACCCTTCTTTGATAAGGTTTTCGTGTAGGATGTTCTTCTCCTTCGAGTTCAGCAGTCCTTGCTCCTCCCATATCTTGCCAAACATATGGACCACACCATAAGCGTACCGGGAATCAGTACATATGGTCCTTCCTTTTCCTTTTAAGTATTCCAGCCCTCTCATAAGAGCGTAGAGCTCACATATTTGTGCAGAGCAGTTCACTGGCAAAGGGCCCATCTCTATTACTCTGGATGACCGTCTGTCCGCTGCAGCGTACCCCAAACCCCTTCTCCCTTCAACGCATCTAGATGAACCGTCCACAAAGAGTTGTCCTCCATCTTCCCATGGGTGTTCTACAAGATCTTCCCAAACCTTTGTCTGATAGTCCACCAGTCATGAGTTGACTAGACAGTCATGAATTAACCGGTTTCCTGGTTTGCCATAAAGAAATTGGGCAGGATTCCTACTCTGGTCGGTTACTAATGTGAGGTTGTCCGATTCGGCTCATATTTCAGAATCATGGAATTAATGTGCCTGCTGAGCCAGAAGTCCTCTCACGACATGGGGTGTATGTATTCTTAAGGTGCCTCTAAATGTTAGTTTATAAGATTCTTCTATCAGAATTGCTGTGGCGGCTACTGCCTTTAAACAACTAGGCCAGCCCCGGACAACAGGGTCCATTAACCTTGAAAGGAAAGCTACAGGCTTCCTGCTCCCAGCCCAATTTTGGGTCAGCATGCCATATGCCACTCCTTGCTCGGTATTTATATACAGGTCAAAGGGTTGGTTTAGCAATGGAAGACTCAGCACTGGAGTGGTTGCTAACTTTCTTTCAGTAAGTTGAGACGCTCATTATCCTTCTTATCCCACCGTATAGGTCCCTCTTCTGTCAATTTTTCATACAAAAATTTTTTTGATTGTGTGTATTCATCCATCCATATTCTACAGTACTCAAACAGTCAGAGGAGTTTCCTTACTTCCTTCTTTGTAGCGGGTAATGATAAAATCCCTGAGACTCGATCTTGACTTAACTGTCATGCTTCCTGTGCCAGTATGTGCCCAAGATAAGTGCATTCAGGCTGTGCTGAGAGGGTTTTCCACCATGTCTTTTCCATTATTCTCCACCCTTGTCTGTTCTTAATCCCACAGACACTCACTACGTGTGCCATTTTTTTTCCCTCTCCTGCTCTCCATCCCTTCTGTCTCCATAATGAGCGCTAGTCCTACTGACCCAGAACTGCCTTTTGGGTAGCATAGATGACATGCAAACACAAAATAATAATCCTTCCCCTGAAAAGACTAGAAAGTTGGAGGAGATGTATCATATTCAGAAAGGTGCTTGTTTGGGACTGAATTCCAGGTTGAAGAGAGAAGCCAAAACCAGTGATATGGTTACCTTCTCTCTTCTCAGTCCCCTTGTTTCACTGTCCCCCAGGTGATGGTTCACCTTTACCGTGGTCAGTACAGGTATGAATCTAAGGGATTCTTATGCCAGCCCCTTGCATCTTCATGCGTTGAGCATACACATGAAGCTGATATTCCTGCCTTGAGTAGCTGGTGATCCCATCAGGTGAACCACAGACCCTGGGGTGGGGAGCAGAGTGGCTGCCAAGAGCAAGAAAGAGCAGGCAGCTGTCGGTGGTATGATGGATGGTTAGGGTTAATCGTCCCTTCAACCAAAATTGTGGGGATCTGTAAAGGAGGAGGAGGTCAAGAGAAGGCGTGGAGAAAGATGTTTATTCAGAGTTTCCGTAAGAAATAGAGCTGTTAGGAGGCCTTTTAGGGACAGGAGGAGGCCATGAAGAGGGTAAGGAACCTGACCAACTGTATGGAAGTAATGGAAGGGGCAGAGAACTGAGACTGACAGTGTCTGGGACCCTGGTGAGTTTAAGTTCCAAGACCAAAGTAGAACATCCTGGAATTCTTGAAATGAAGTGTAGTAACTGATCTAACTAAATTTACTGTCTTGAAAAATATTTGGAGATTTAGAAATTCTCTCTTCAGCAGGGCAGGAAGTGAGGGGGAGGGGGGAAGTGGGTGGGGATTGAAGGGGGTGTGAAGAGAAATCAGAGATACTGAAAAAACCCCACTGATCTCAGAGAATAATATTTTTGGGGCAACAGAAATTTTTGTTCTCACTGACCTCCTACTGTACAAAAGTTAAGCTTGTGGACATTGCAAGAGCAGAAAAGGTGATTGAAAAAGCCCTCTCCAGCCTTGCCTCTCCTCTCTGTCCCAATTTGCTTTCAGATCTAGCCAGTTCTATCCTCAGTACACTCTCTGTCACTGCAGTGGGTTTTTTGCTGTGCAGTGAAGTTGTGAACCTGAAGAACAGTGACTTCCATACAATTGTCTCTGCAGTTTTCCAAACCAAAAAAGAACAGAGTGAGACCATCAGCCTATCTAAGAGTAGAGAACACAACTTCACTTTTAAAGCCATCTGTCAAACAGCTGGCTTCAGAAGAAAAATTTACCAAGCAGGAGTGTGGACGAACTCATGGTTGTTGTTTTGTTTTTTCCCTTCCTTTCATCTGGCTAGGATTAAGTATTTTGTTTTTCTCTTCTACGTGCATCAACATGCCACCATGGAATTGTATTACTTCATACACAGATGAACAAAAGTAAGAAAAAAGAGTTACAATTGCTCATATGGAACATCAGCTGGGTTGAGGTAGAAACTGCTCAGAGCTGAAGCAGAGGTGTGAGAAGCACAGCATTGTTTTTTAGGGAGGGGAGTGAAGTCAGCAGCTTTCTCTGCTTGTTGGGGGAGAATGTGAAATTTCAGGTCATTCCAGAAGCACGAGGGTGAATTTAGGGAAGTGTTAGAGAATACAGAAAGGAAATTTCACTAGCTGATTCAAGGTTGGCTTATTACAAAGTCATGGGAATCAGGGCTAGAAAAGAAAACATGTTCTATTAAGTCATTCTATCCGGTCCCTGCAACCAACCAGTGTATGCTTCCTCCCATGGGCTTTCCAGGCAAGGTTAACCCTTAGAGAATAATGAATGATCATTGCTGAAGTACAAAAGGAAATTGGCTTCTGAATTTCTTCCCCCTCACTCCTCCGGAAAGGTATCCTTTCCTCTTTCAGGTTCACATCTCCTCTGCCCTTCCCAGCCTGCTGAGAGCCCTCAGTGAGATATCTTCTCTCAACTCAAAACAACAGGTCAAGAAATACTGGTATCAGAAAAAACAAAGATTTACAAGGCGACTTCAAAGATAGATGGTCAGAGAAGTTCTTAATCCCTTAAGAGAGATGTTTCTTTCTTCTCCCACTCTAGAGAAAGCTCCTCTCTGCCCCCCTACCTACCTTTGCAAACACTTAGCAAAGATGATGATTTACCAGTTGTTATCTAACTTGGAGCTGTCGGTTTCCTGAGGACGAAGGCCCAGTGCACAATACAACAACAAGGTCTTACATTTAACTGCAAAGTCCCTTGACACTGCAGCATTCCAGCACAGCAGGCTGGAAAATGTGTTGCAGCTCTGTATAAATTGGAGGGGGGGGGGAAGGGGAAAAAAAAAAAAAAGAAGAAGAAATGTAATGAATTAAATATGGAAATGAATAATACACTCAAGTACAATCCCCTCTGTGTCATCTTGGTATTCAATTCCATTTATTTTATGTTGTCCCTGCATGATCGACTTGCATAGATTTATGTGTAGTGAATGTAGGAACTGTTTGGTTGAGATTATCTGAAATAAAGCTGGAGGCTCAGCCATGGAGGAAGAGAATAGGAAGGGTTTGTAGGGCTTGGGGGGGCTTAAGAAGCAGCCCAAGAACAGAGGGAAGCATGTAATACTGGCATTTGTTGCTGGGGTAATTGTAAGGCTGTACCAACTGCCATTGAAATAAATGCCTTTAGGTTTTGCTAGACCACTGGTTCAAACAAAGGAGAGATCCCATCCGTCATAGCTGCTTCTTCAGGCTGACATTATTTAAGTGTTTATGAGGATATCTAAATGGCAAAATGGAGTTTGAGGTTTTCAGAAGAATGTAGAGCTTCTGTGATGCAGAAGACTGAGCCTGGAGTAACGGAGCTGTCCACCCTCATCCTCCATGTGTGACTTTTACTGCTTTGACATCAAGATGTGAGCAACAAGAGGTTTTTCTCATCTTCTTAATATCCCATTATTTCTAGTGTAGGCTTCTTTGATGCCTAGGTAAAAACAGGCTGTGGTGAATCTCTGTATTTTTCTTCTCGGGTATAGTTAGGTTGCAAAATGTTTTATAGGAGTTGCTGTTGAGTGAATGTTTTCTGAAGCATATTGATCCAAGAACAGGTTAACTTTAGCTGATGAGTTACCATGCATCAGCTGCTCTGCAGTAACTGTCCAAGCACATGCTTTTAAACCTAAGCACTCCCATGTAATCATGTGTGCCAAAATGCTGAAATGTCAATTTGTGTCTGAAAAACTCCAAATGTTTTGTGATTTCATTACATGTTTAGTATTAACTACCCACACAGTGAGGAAATTGTGTCCTGCTTCGCAGTTGCATTTGTTTAACATCAACCTGAATTCTCTCTGAATCTTTTTGTGTCTACTGGTGAAGGACTCGAAAAGTCTGTAAGGAGTCTTTTCCATGCAAAAGTACCTACACATAAAAATATTAAGTCACATTTTGACTAATTGCAGCAGATTAGAGGCTTATGCTCATAGCATTGCTGGACTTGTTTTCTCTTGCAAGGTCATTTTTGTGGCTTTACTTGAACACTGAGATGTCCATATCCTTCCTGAATTGGAGATGCCAAGACTGAAGATATAATTCTTCTAATGAGTTTAATAGTGGCCAGCTTGGGGACAAAACCACTTCCCTGTTTCTACTTGGTAAAGCCTTTTTTTTACACCTGAGTATCATATTAGTCATCAAACACTGCACTGCGATCTCCTGCTGAGGTGGTTAATTTTGATGTTCTTTATGCACAGATTTGTGAGACAGATTTTTGACCCTGAACACAGGGCCTTGGGTTCAACCCTTCCAACTCCAGTCAGATTTCCCTGCTGGAGGTGCCATCTTTTCTTCATTGACTATAGAGGAAGCCTAGGCCAACTATGGTCTTAATTTAAATGCCTTTTAGGGGTAGGAGATGGGTAGAGTTTAATCTCCTCCTTTATTGCCAGAGGTGATTAGTTTCATTTGCCTCCAATAAAGTGCTCATATTGCATTGTGATAATTCAAGCCGGTACTTCTTGTACCCTGCTCCCCAATCCAGCCTGTTCTCTTTCTTCTTTACTGTCTCAGTAATTTGTATACTATCTGCAAATCTCACTATCAGAGATTTTTTGTGTCGTCTAGGTTATTACTGAAAATGCTAAACCTTATTGGTCTAACAACCAGTTTTTGAAAGCATCTTGCTAATAATGCTCTCATTTATGATAGTGCCTCACAGTTAATAACTCTGTGTTGAAAGCTACCACTGAAACACATGTTGGTTGGTCTAGTACATGACTTACTATTTCCATACACTCCAAAGTATTTGTGTCTTAACTAAGATCTCATGAGATATCAAATTATACTCTCTGAGGCAAAACAAATACACTCTACTAATGCCATTGCCTTTACCAAGATAAACCTTTGTTTGAAGAAAGGTGACAATCTGTGCTTCTCATGAGTACTAGAGCAATTCCACACCTCCATACGTCTGTTTCTAAGAGACATTGAATTTGCTGGCAACTGGAGTTTAGCAAAAGTCCCATGGCAAACCTCTGGAACTCAAATTTACTGCCTTTATTCCCCTCAGGACATGTTGGCATTCATGTCCTGTTGTTGTTGGCCAACATCTCCTTAGCTGTCCATATCTTGCATTTCAAAGAATGTGACCCTTTCTTTGAGGAGGTATCATATTTCCTTGCAATCAAAGACTCTTCCTCTCTCAAGGTCTTTAAAAGTTCAGCCCACACTTCAGATACTTGTGTGATCTACCACAATTCCCAAAGCTGAGGGATTTTCTTATTTACTTACAGATACTCGGTGCAGGATGGGTTGGCAGAGGACGACCTGGGAGGGCAGCTTGCTCCCGCTAATCAGTGCTGGATGTATTTTACCTCGTGTAGAGCCATTCCAGTCCTTCAAATTGATGCACAGGCAATAAAGAGTTATCTCTGTGTCACTTATCATATGTTATTGCTCTTGGAACCCATCTTCCCATCTTCTCAGGGTTTGCCTGCCTCTCTCCATCATGTTTAATTCTTCTTGCCAAGGGCCTTGATTATTTTTTTTATCATTGTAATTGTAAGGGCCCATAAAGTTGCAGACCTCCGCTAGTACTGAGTAAATAATGAACGATGTTAATTCTTTTCACTCAAAAACTCAGCCTGCAGATTCTTAAGAGGGAAAATAGTGTCAATGCAATCGCAAAAGCGCACATCATCGCCAGATGGAAATCAATACATGGCATCACTGTGAGAGTCCACATGGTAGCATTTGTCAGTAATTCTCTTCCAGTCTGTCAACACAGTATTCCATCACACAAACAGGAGGAGTATGTTGTGGGTTTATGTATTTGAACCTCTCTGGGGACATCAGTAATATAAAAAGCATTGCCACCAGAGGCTTCTTCTGCACTTAATGAAAGGAAATACATTTTCCTTTATTCTCTCCTTGAGCTTGCGGGGGCTTAGACTCACAGAGCATAACTATACTCTTCTTTTGTGGATAGCAGCACTTGAAGAGTTACTGGCAACTGTGATAACAGACTCCTACCCCTGCAGGCTGAGCTAGGACCAGACTCTTGGTTCACATTGGCAACATCTGTACGAAACCTTAATACCAAGCCCGCAAATCCAGGCACTGGAGCAATGGGATGGTGTTGCCCATGCATAGGACCTCCAGGCCTTGCGTGGAGCTCTCGTGCTTCACCCCTTGGAGGAGAAATAACAGGAACATGTCGTGGCCCATTCGGTCACGGCAAGGGCACAAGCGCTTAGCCAGCGGTGGGCACTCGGCAATGGGGAGATGTTCTGGCAGCCCGCAACTTATTAGTCAGCCATCTTTCTCCACTGGGCTCCAGTGGGAGCTCTCCACAAGGTGGCAATGTAACACCACACATCCCACCATTTCCTCTGGCACATGACTCCTGGTTGAGTGCCCAAGAGTGGTGCCCTTGGTTCTGTGCACCCATGGCGGGTGTGAAGGCAAGCCCAGCTCAGACTGAGGTGAGTACAGGTGGTCTTCCTGACGGTTCTCTGCCAAGACTTCTTGGAGAGAGAGCCAAGTCCAGCTTTGTGGCTTCGACACTACTTGTTGGCCATGGGAAAAGACGAGGCATGAGCCTATGGAGTCACCAGGCTTGGAGAACTATGGTCGTGCTCTTTGGGCAAAATGGCAGGCTTTTAAGAGACCAAATCTGGTATCTTTGTCTTGCTAAATTGTATTTAATTGAAAAAGTGATCCTGCTGCAATATGTAGGATATCTGTGAAGCACAAGATGACCTTGACATGAATGAGCAAGCCAAAAAATGTCTGTCCTAGTTTATACCTGCTTCCTATTAGTTTAAAAGCAGCCAGGAAACATGTTAGCTGAAAATGAGATGTGATCATTGTTAGGTTGCTTATATCTGCTTAAATCTAGCAGCAGTAACAAAAGAAATACAAATGATAGATACATAACCCTAGCTTCCTTCTACACCACACAGGCCAGGATTTTGTGATTATCCCCAGATTTCAGTACCTCCCCTCCAGCTTCTGTTCTGTCTCTTACAATAAAGATTTGCTTGCCAATTTCTTTGAACAGGGGAAGTGAGCCAAGCCAGTCCTGGAAGGGGTTGAGCTGTGTTTGTTGTGCTATGTTTTAGGAAGCCCTTTTTTGATATGTGCCAATGTCCTTTGTCCCCCTTAAGTCTCTTTATCCTTGTGGGGGGTCTCTGTCCTTTAGCTGATGCCTTGAGAAACCCTCTCAGAAAATCTGAGGGGACAGTTCAGGGTGGAAGTGGGAAGGATGCTTTGTCAGCTCCTCAGAGAGAAAAAGACTCTGTCTAAAGCTGAAGTGTCCTGTAGCTACTGTGCTGTTGTCTTCTAAGCACTAGGTATTGGCCATGGATGGCAAGAGGAGAGCTGATTAGATGGATCCAATGAACTCATCTGGTATGGCAGGCTTTAAGCAGTTTGAAGCCTACAAGGGCACTTCCATTTCCAAACCACAAATTATTTCCAGAAACTGGGAAACAAGAGGAGGGAAACAAGAGGAAGGAAAGCTTGCACATGGCAAGCTCAACAGAGAAGAAAAATCCTTTGCAATGAAGTCATTGGACAGAAAGTAAACTGCCCACAAGCCCTTTTACCAGAAGAGTTTGGATCGAGAGTCCAGTGAATAGGAGAATTATACGTAACATGCAGTATATGAACTGTCTGGACAATAAAGAAGTACTGTCCATGGGTTGGTCTCAAAACTTCCACTGAAGCCTTTAATGCATGAGTCAGTCCCAGAGAAGATTGGGATATATATTACCAGAGCTAGGTTAGAGGAAAGGTGAAACTTTTCACAGAAAATAGTTAACGCTTTGCTTAATCAGGCTTGCTAAACTTTGCTTAACTTGTGCAATGATTTCTGGCTCCTCCATATGGCCTTCACCTTTGAGTACTATTGATTAACTAATACCTAGTTTACCATATGATCTGAGTTCCTCTTAAACACCTTTCTCCTCTTTATTCAATGGAGTTTGTTATTTTAACCCTTTGACTGGGAATTTACTCACTCAGTAGGTGGCTGGTACCTCTTCTGAAAAGCTTTGTGTTAAGGAAGCAAGCGACAGAGGCTGAAGATCCTGTCAATGAAAGCCAAACTCTTTTGAACTGTTTAGGCTCTGAACTCTTTGTGTTGTGGTAGGATCTAGTAGGAATTCTTCAGCTAAGAGAGGGGGGCCTGCTCTGAGACACAGGACCAGCACGAAACCAGAGAGCTGCTCCTGCTCTAAAGAACTGCAGCCTGAATAGAAAACACAAAGAATGGGAGGAAAACTAGAGGCACAAAGAAAAGAGATTACTTGGACAAGATTGAACAGTAAATCAGTGGCAAAACTTCGAAGAGTTCCCTTGAGTCCTAATCTGGTGACCTTTCCAGTGGGGCAGTCTGCCTCTGGCTTTCCACTGAAGTGTGCAAAGCGTTGGCTTTTGATTTGCAAATAGATTAGAGCATACAGCACCTTATGCCAAAAAACTTCAGCACAAAGTTAACATTGCCTAACGGTGTCTCGTATTGTTCCAGAATGCATAGAGGATTAATCTTCAGCACAATAAGAAAAATTAATGCAAATTAAAACTTCTGAAAAGTAGGAAATATTGGTACACTGTCAAAATAACCTTAGCTTTTCCCTCTTTGAGAATTGCTGCCATATTAGCTCATACAGAGTGAATCTCAGGGAAAATTCAAGAAACAAGGCACATGAAAGCATCCAGTACAGATTAACATTGTCTTTGTCAGAGCATATCCCATCATGAGAGATGGAATAGGCAGGAGAGGGTTCTCTTAAATTCCTTCATAGCCACTTCCTTTAAGCTCATAGACTTTAAAGCCAGGAAGACCTCCCTAAAATGTCTGACCTTATCTATAAAAACTTTCAGACTCCTTTTAATTCCTCTGTATTGAGCCAAATATACTGAGATTGTCCACAACATCTTCCACAAAGGCACACGTTCAGGTCTTGAGTGCCGGCGTGGTTTCAGACAGAGAACCTATTGTCTGGGGGCCTTGGCTCAGGTCCTCCTTGCACAGTTACCACAAGGTTGGCTTGCTAACCTTGGCATGCTCAGCAGAGAGGATGCATTTTGGGATGCTGAGGCATGCTGGTTTGGGAGAGATTAGAATAGTCCACCTAAAACTGGAAAATGATGCTTGGTTTTATCTATAGCAGAGCTGGGATTCCTCTAATACCTGGATGAATTTAATCTAGTGCCCCTTTTCCTTTGGGGGAAAAAGGGGTCTAGCAGTGACGCAAATAGGTTGCATTTTAGAAAAGGGTTTGGCTCTTCAGGCCTTGCGATCCCTCCTCATCTATCAGCAAGGTGCTAACAGCTCGACTTCCAACATCAGTGGCAAATTGATACATTTATTTAGCCATTTATTTATTTCCCAGAGGGAAAGGGCTAGTAGGGGTCTGTGGATCCAGCAGCACCTGCAGAGGTGCTCTCAGTATAAGGCTGCAGGGGACCTGGTGCTGGTAGAGTGGTCAGTGCTCCCATCGTGGCAGTGAGGGACTGGGTGTGGGACCCCCAAATCTCCCTTGGACCTTGCTGCAAGCACTAAAGACCCATGTATGTTTCAGCTCCTCACTTAGCAACACTTCTCGCTTTGCCTGTCTTACTTATTCAGCTTATAAGCAATTTGGGCAGAGCCTCGCACTTGCTCCATATGCTCTGGGTGTTACATTTAAGCGTGAGATGCTCAAGTCTGGTATGCTGTGTGTATAAACCCTGCTTTTATTGAGCTGGGAGGACGAAAAATCCTCTTTCCTCATCTGCAGCACACTTAACTCTTGTTACCCAGTAAGTAAGAGCTGGGTAGGGAGAGCTAAGGCTCTTGTGCTATTTAATCACGTTTGATATTACAGCCCACTGAAGTGTTTATGGGGAGCCATTTATTAGATGTCTTTTCCCTCTACGTGCTCAGGTGCTTTGAGGAACTTCCTGAATTCCACCCTTAGCAACACTCAGTTGAATCATTCCTCCAGACAAATTTCAGCCCCAGATTAATAACAACTTGAGCCCAAACACGATTCACTCTTTTGGCTGTATGCTGAAAGTCTGGTATTCTCTTGCCTGGACGAGGGCAGCTGTTTTTATCTTTCTTAAAAAGAAGAAATAGTAAGGGAAAGGAAATGATGTACAATGGATGGCAGTCAGGAGCTATTTGTGTAATGAACAATGTCTTTGCAGTTCTTCCACAACACTGGGACTAAAATCCAAATGCCTAAGGGAAAGTGAATGAAAGAGGATGCCTGTACAGCCTACCCATCTGGAATGGTCCCATCTGCTCCTCATCCCTTACACCTCAGGACTTGTCAGTCATGACATGGTTTCATTTTCTCCATCCTGCAGTGATGCAATATCTCTATGTCATGGTGGGAACTGAGGCACAGGCTAGATGAAATGTCTTGCCCCGTGGTTAGTGGGAGGCAGACTCCAAGTCATTTATAATGTTTTCTTCACTTCCACTGGGCACATTTCCCCAGTTACTTTTTTTTTTTTTCAGTGTTCCCTAATGTGGAGAAGGAGGTTCCCTAATGCACCCTGGTATCTCTGAGGGACATGGACACCCACTTCTGCTTGGTCTCTATACTGCTGCTCCCCAGAGGCTAAATGTTGGTCCATGCCCTGCTCTTAACATTCTTCCCTGAATACCTCTTACTAGTTACTGTCAGATCCAAAATACAGCACTGCTTGGACATTTGGTCTTATGTAATGTGGCATTCATGTTCTTACAATGTTTGGGCAGTTCCCTGTTTTTCATTGTGGTCTCCACTGAGCAGGCAAAACGACCCCAGAAAATTTGATGTCAGTATCTCTTGGACATTTTCTTTTCCATGCAGTACTGCCTCCAGTGGGGCTGGCAGTTGACTGAGTTCTCTACTACTCCCTAAAAGGTCTTTACCAGGTATATATTGTGTGTTCAACAAATAACTACTTTTCCCAATAGTGTAAATAGGAGTTGTGCAAGCAAAGGATGTGAGACCCTGGAATCCTGTTTATTTTTAATGGCCCAAGGAGCTGCTACCATCACAGAACCTGAACTTTCAAAATAGCCTGAAAAAGTTTTACGCTAATTATTGCTTTGATCCCAGTTACTTTTGGTTGTGGTTGAGAAGGCGTGTGGATGCCTACTGAGCAGTGGCCAGGAGATGGGATAGGTGTCTGGCACAGGAGAGGGCAGTGGAAAGGAGCAGAGCCACATTGCAGAGCCAAGGTGGTACAGCAATGGCCTTTTGACAGGGATGTGGTTTGCAAAATGTCTCTCTATTTATGGCAGAAGACGTCAGGGCCAATGAGTCCTGGAAGCTCTCGAGTACAAGTCTGGATATGTTCTGTCTCCATGTGCCAGCTCTGCTGAAGGAAAAATGACTGCCACACCACTGTCCCATCCCTCAGCAGCTATTTGGCAACCTCACCCCTGCATCAACACAGCAGCTGGCTTGCCTGCTATCTGCTGACCCTTTTCTTTTCCTCAACCCTTATGCCCTGCATGGATCAATTTTTAGAATTTACAGAGAGTCAGATGTACAGTTGAGAACTGAATGCAGATGAAAACTGGGAAAAGGGGTGAAAGTTGCTAGAAAGCAGCACTATTTATCCCCCATGGCCAGTGTCAGGTTAAGTAGCAGCTCTCCTGGCTCCCTTGCAGTCCTTTGAGCCCCTGCTGAATTTGATGCTCGTTCAAGGTCACCTGGCCACTTTTGGCTCCTGGCTCTGTGCCTCAGCCCCTTGCTGATGGGTGTGTTCTGCAGCACGGTCAGCCAGGAAAGAAGGGGCAAACCTCACTTGCTGGGACAAGTATTTTTGTTAAGTTCAGACCCTCTCTCTTTTCCCCATCAACACTCTTAGATCCACCAGTTTCTTTGACAACATCCTTGGCTCCAAACAGTTTCAGGGGCTGGGGAAAGTCAGAATTTTATTTTGGTGCATCTGTCACCTTGAAAAGTGTTCCAAAAATATGAAGTCGCTGCTAGAAAGGGTTGGAAATTTTATTTCACGTGGGTTTTTTTTCTGTCACAAAAGACAAATATATTCAAACTGCAATTGTTTGTGGTAAATGGGATGGTTTTAACAAATTTTCCAGCTAACAAAATTGTTAAAAGTCTTCTAAACCAAATTTTTTCTTTTTTTTTTCATGATTAGAGCTTTGAAGTTTTTCTATACTGACAAAAAATTTCATTTTTAAATTTAATTCATAGTAGAAGAAACACATTAAATAGCAAGGAAAAGTCCAAATCAAATATTTCAAAATTATTTTTATCTGTACCAATTTTTGATTTGCTCTATTTTTGTTGGGTTTGGGGTGGTTTTTTTGGTTGTTGGTTTTTTTTTTTTTTTTTGCTCATGATCTGTGAACATGAGATTTCTGAGTTCTGAGATTTCCTTCCAGTGTCCTTTCTGATGTGGAGAGGAGCATCAACTGAACTTTCAAAAACTTTTATAAGAAAGGGGAAGTTTTCCCTGCCAAGCTCTAACTACAGCTTGGATATGTCTGAAAACACTGACTGTCAAAAGCTGTGATCCGATTTTACCAGGAAGGGTTTTCTTATGTTGTCACATCCCTGTGTAGCCTCTGAAGAGTGAGTAACAGGGAGCTATTCTTGACAGTTTCCACCTGCGTGAGCTCTTAAACTTTTCTAAAATAGAGCATATCATGTATTGGAGATGGAGATGTGTTAGGGAGCTTGGAGACAGCCAGAAGGATTTGTAAACAGAATTATGTGAGACAGGAGTCAATGAATAAGAATAATGACATGTAGGAAAGGATTGGGAAATAAGTTAGGGATGACTCAGGAGGTACACAGCAAACAATCGCCCATCACTGACAGAAAATGCACAGGGGAGCTTTGAAGCAGAAGATTATCTCCAGTAGACATTCCAACCTCTAGAGGTTTGTAGCTCAGGGACTCCTTGAGCCAGGAGCTTCATCTCTTTGTTTAAAGGCATAGCTAGGATATCTCGAAATACAGAGTGAATACAGAAAAAAAACTAATAATTGTGGCTTTTTCAAAGTTGAGTGGAGCTGCTCACTGGAGCCAAATGAGGAAAAGATCCCGTGGCACCTTGTTTGTTAGAGCATCTTTCTTTCCCCTACATTTCATTTATCCATTATTTGATTTCCAGAACAATCATGCCAGTCTTGTATTTTTGACTTTTACATTTGCCTGAAAAATATTTTGTTTGTTTTTTTTTTATTGTAAGCCTTCACCCTTTCTTCCAGTGAAGTTTCAATTAAAAAAAGAGAAAAGCCAAACTGCAATTTAAATCTTTTATTCTACCCCACTTTTAACCTTATCTCTCTCCCTTGCAGAGTAGTTAATTGGAGAGATGAAGCACTGGGTGGCTTTGACCCTGAAGAATATCGTCTGCTCTTTCTTCTGCTGCACATAAATCTCCCTGGTGCACCTTGCCCTTTGCAGCATGATAAGACTGAGTGACCAGCACACACTCAGCAGAGGAGATGAGGAGGGTGTAAGTACGAATAGTTTCCAAATGACCCCGGAGAAGTGTACGAATTATGTTGCTAACAACCATACTCTACATGGCAGGGATCCAGGGCCCTGTAATTAGATGTGAATATTACAGTTGGCTTCAGAACACTATAGAAATAAGAAATTGCTGTCTTTTGGGGAATTAGAGCATCTTTTTATTGGATGGGAGGAGAGCAGATTGGTGGAAGGCTCATTTCTTGTTTTTGTATTCCAGGCAGTTTGCCCGCTCAAGAGGAAGCTATTTATTGATCTCTGACTGTGAGGGTTAATAAATCTCTGTTCAGACTGGTTCAAACTCTGGCCAGGTCAGTCTGAGGCAGATGATAACTGCTTCTTAACCAGAGGCACTCTCTGAAGCTGCCCTGATCTGGTCTGCAATAAGGAATCGGGGGTTTCTTGATCTTCCCTCAAGCCTCTAGCGTTCAGGTAGTTCGGATTTAATTCACATGGAGTTCTTTTTCTTATTGCATGTCATTGAGGCCAACAGCATTTTTTCCCATCCCTATTCCGTTATACATCCATGCCACCTTTGATGGGGGTGAGTGTCTGCCTGGCAGACAGACTGGTTTCATTACCCCGTCTCCTCCCCTCGCCTCCTGAAGGACATCTTCGTTAGGAATCTCTGCGTGTGGAAATCAGCTTGTGCTCCACACAATATGCCAAAGCCCCCTGGAAGGATTCTCTGAGAGGTCACACGCTCGAGCCTGCCTGTCGCTGCCCACCCGGGGGTGGCCACCCCACCCTGCTGCCTCCCCGGGACTTGCCCTTTGATTCCTCACCCTGAGTGGCGAATGCCTGCGCTTCAATAGACGTAATTTCCAATTGTCTCCATGAGCTTTGGAAGCCTCTCTATCACACCCTGAACAAATATGCCTTTTTTTTTTTTTTTCTCTTTTTTATTTATTCTTCTGAACTCTCTGCTGAATAATCGGTTCTTTCCCCACTTCCATGTTTCTGCTCTAATCAAGGACAGATTCTTGTGAAAATAGATTGGTCTTCCCACCCCGCAATGTGTGTATGTCTTTTTTTTTTTAAATTATTTCCTAGAACTGGTAGATTTGGCTGGCCCTCAGGTCTCTTCTGCTGCAGGAGGGTTAAAGGGAGAGCTGGGTGGCCTGTTTGCTTTCAACTTTAACCATTTCATCATTTGCAGAAAAAATCCTTTGCCCTACTCCTCTTCATTAAGAGGGTAAATCTCAAGTGGTGTAGGAACCTCCACTGAAATGATGTCAGCATCTTTGGGCTCAGGCAATGCCTCCTACCAGCTGTGTTGAGCAGCCCTGAACTATGGTCCTGAGAGGTGCTGGATGCCTGTTGGGTGCTGAGTGCCCTTGGCTCTCACTGGAGATGCTGGGACTCAAGACAGGGACCCTTTTCTCCAGAGCTGTAAGCACACCCTGAAGTATGGAAGCTCTTGATATTGAGTTTCATAATTGAGGACATTGTGTTCCCTGGACTTCTCTATTTCCATGGCCTCCCACTGGGTGTGTAAAACACCAATTCTCACCTTCCCTCGAAGCTGCTGGATGCCTGGCAGTGGGACAGCAGGGCCAGATGTGGTGTCACATCTACAGGAAGGTGAACTTCTGCAAAACCTGAGGAGGGCACCAGAGAAGTGCAGAAATGCCAAGATGGGGACTCAGCCAGCCACAGTGCAGGTGGTTGCCATCTGCAGAGCCCACCACCTCTTCTGCTGGGCTTCTTCTGGGAGGGTGAGGTGAAGCAGCAGGGGGGAAAAGGGTTCTCAGACTATTTTTTGTGTTGTGAAGCAGCTAAGGTCTTATCAACGCTTTCCTCCCCGTCTGATCTGTGATTACTGAACCTTCTCGTGTACACACTGGTTGTGTGTGTGTATAAAAATATATGGCTGTATAATTAGAACCATCCAAGAATATTTGGCTGGAATGGTGGTGAAGGGGTGGGGGCAGGGGGGAGGAACCAGAGGATGTCCAAAAAGAAAAAAAAATTGGAGCCAGAACTTGTAATGGGAAGTGTCAGGTTTGATAAATTTCCCATTCAAAAAAAAAAAAAAGAAAAAAAAAAAAAAAAGAAAAGGTTTTGACATATTTTAAACATTCCAGTGCAGCATTTTTAAACCATCGCCTCCCAGCTTCATTTTTTTTCTTCCTTGCAGAGGTTTTTGAGATCATTCTGGATCAGGCAGAACAGGGATTTGAAGTGTGGCCAATGTCCTAAACACTAACTAAACAGCATCAGTCAGTCTCTTTCTCTCCTTTTCACCAAGAAAGGCTTCCTCTTAATACTGATTGGAGCTGAAATGGTCCACAGGGATATGTCAACTTATATTTGACGAGATGAGGTGATAGTCACCTCTAAGTAAAATGTTTCAATCATCAGTGTATTTTAGTGACTCTTCCCACCTCCAAGATGCACCTACCATCCTACCTTGTAGCAGCTCCCTGACTGAGTCCCTTAACTGAGCTGGTTTTCCCTTATTCTCCTCATTTGCCCATCTTTCCATCTTCCCAGAAAGGCTCCCTGCTCCCTCACTAATGCTGCACAACCTCAGCCTTGCCACAGAACAGAAGGTCAAGGAGATGGCAGACCTGGCAAAAGCAGAGACTACCATACATCAAAACTGTCCAGAGAGGCTCTGAGGAACTGGGACCCACTTATTGAGGATCTAAGACATTATTAGAACCACATCTATCAAGGGAGTTGGCCATGTGGCTGGTACTTTTGCCCAAACTGTTATTCATGCTCATCTAGGTAGAAAGTCCTTGTGCTGGAGCCCAGATCCTCAAAGGTTTGGCTTGACTGAAGAATCAAATACCTAAATACCTTTGGAGACTGCAGCTTTAGTCACTACATCCACAGCCAGTTCTAAATACACTCTGGACAACTTATAAATGCTTCTTTATAAGCTTTTCAAGCTGGACTCTGACCCTGACTAGGTTTGTCCTGGCGACACTGAGCACCTCAGCTCACCTCCTTGCTCTCCCTTCCCCATGCAGCAATTTCTCTGGGGGCATGGCCACCCCTCTTCCCTTCCTCCCAACCCTTGAGCAAAGCAGTCACCTAAGCCACTGTTTCAGTAGGTCACTGTGGAGTGGGCTAAGCAGAGGTTGGCAGTGTGAGCCACAGTCGAACAAAAAGGTAATATAAATTTACATGTATGTTCACATTTAAATAATACATAGATAGCCCTATGTGTTTATATATATTTTAATATACATATTATTTTCATGACAGTGTTCCAATACCTTGAACTAGTTCAAAGCTGGGCTGAAGAGATGGGGAGAAAGGATCCATTCCCGATGTTCTTCCCACTGTGTTCTTCTGTGCTGAGTGACACCACCATGGGTAACAGCAGCTTGTCACTGTACCAACACCTGCATTTGAGAGCAGTGGGAGGGACACACAACATCACTTTTTCCTTCCTTGGGACATTGGAAAAGACTTTCTCCTGTGGGTCACATAACAGCTGCCATCTGCAAGGTTTCCTGCACTTTCCTTGCCACAATCATATACGAGCTCCAGAACTTCCCATTTAATTCCCATTTAATTGAATATATATTATTGTCTTTTTGTTTCCTGTGCCATCCTTGTCACCCTCAAAGGCTATTTATCTTCCCAAGTTCTTTTGCATTAAGTTACAAAGGGCAATCTTGTTAGATATGGTGATAAATAGCAGCAAAAAATAATGCAAGCAAGAAATGATGAGCTGTTAAGGGGCATTACACTGTAAAGTATTCAAATGTTAATAGAATACTCATAAGTGTTGACAACACTTTGCAATCTTGGGGATATTTGAGATCAAAATTTGAATTTATCTATTTTATATTGTGGCAAACTCAAATCTAAACCAAATCAGAGGTCAGAGGATTGATCTGGTACCATCTGAACTGAGAGCAAATCAAAGTGCTGCCATGCCAGGAAGCATTTCCTTGGGGATGCCTGACTGAACTTAGCAGAGCAGAACCTTACCCCACTGATGTGCAGACAGTGGTGATGCTTCCAGGGGAGCCTGACCACCAAAACTCTGCTGGTCCCACAGCCCAAATAAGCTCAGCACTGCAATGCCAGCTAAGAGTGCCTCCATACAGGAGCTGGACACAATGATCCATGTGGGTCCCTTTCCCTCTCAGTATATTCTGTGTTTCTGTGATAGATCCCCCAAAATACCATCAGTTTCTGACCTACTTTTTTCTCCAACAAAACCTTTTCTATTCTTATTTTTCCTGCTCTTTGCCCCGGTTTTCAGCTTGCTTTCCATGTCATGTCTCTGCATGTACATTCAAGGTTTATACAGCTTTTATTGACATTTTCTCATAAATATGGGTTTGGGCTGCAACTCACCCATTACACATTCAAAGGGTACTTGATTGACAAGTCTCTCCAAATCAACAGGAAAATCAGCTGCACGCTTATCTTTTATTTTCTTCTCCAGAGATCTGCTTGGACTCCCTCCTGTGCTGTACCAATGCTCAGGCCTGCTGGCTCCCCACAGACATTTTAGGGGAGCTTTAAGGCTTACCTGCATGGATTTTTAGGTACCAGGAGCTGTGAGAAGCAGAGGGCTGTCAAAGAGCATTGCATCTTACAATGGGGATGCACAAGGCTGCCCTGGAGTTCTCCTGTGAGATCCATGGAGAAGCTGGCAGTGCCAGGGGCTGTGCAGCCCTGCTGTTGGCATGCATGCAACCACACCAAAGAAAACACTGCAGCCAGCTCTGTCTTCAGAGCAGGAGAGCATCCCTTGAGCCAGCAGAGGCAGCAGCTCACATCTGTTCAGGCGGCCACACGAGCTGCACAGCCTTAACACTGCTGCTTCTCATTTATTCACCTGCCTTTTTTTTCCTTTTCCCCCCTCCACCCTCTTGCAGACGGATTTCCCTCAGACAGGACCTCCCCGCGGCCGTCTCTGCGCGTTGTTCCCTCTGCTCAGTTCTAGGCACTGCGTAGGGGTGGGCTGGGGGCTGAGTTTGCCCGAAGGGCATTGCTTTGTACCTACCAGATGTGCTGAATTTCTCACTCTGGCTCCCTCTGAGCAGCCTCCTGCTTCCTATTGACCTTGCTGTAATTTAGATTCTCAGCCCTTTGCCAGTCCCTGCAGCTGATTTGGTCTCCTGGTGTTTAATGTTGGATTTGCCTCTTTGGAGAAAGGTTATAACCACCTTGGAAATACTTGAAGAGCAGATCTTCTCCCTTTTTTGTTATTTTTTTTTCTCCTCACTCTTTGAGAGCAAGCTCCTGTTACGGTATGTGGTAGCTTGCGGTTCCCCAGCTAGCAAATTCTCTGCTGGTCAGGTCTCTATGTGAGCATTTGCGTTCTGTCATTAAGCCTTTAGAGATCTTGCCAGCCACTGGTTTGGCATCCAGTCATTCTCAGCAGGACTGGTTGCCTGTATCCTGTCTTTAGCTAATGCTCTGTCAACCACAGGGGAAACTCAGCCAACAAGATCTCTATCAGCCTTTCAAGGACCAACCGTTCCGCCATGTGGACTGAAGTCGTGCGCTCTGGCCTGATCTATTTATTAAAGGGCTCTGCCAATCAGCAGACCTTGTCAAAAATAATGTTTCCCCTTATCCTCTCCCTCCTTCCTGGAAAATGTTGATGTGAGTGACAAAATGTTTGTTTTCATTGACTTATTCCATGGAAATTTACAGGTTCTTTTGGAAAATGAAAGATACATTTTCAGCTACTGAAGATCTTTCACTTTCAGGCTTTTCAGATTTCCAATAAGAGAAAAATAATTGAAAATTTTCATTAACGGCACTAATCACTGTTAACACACAGATTTAACTGAATCTCAGCTTTCCGGAAAGACTGGTCTTTGCTTAGGTTCACTTGTGATCCACTGGTTTTCCTATCACAGAGGTGCTCCTGCAGGATGGTGCAGAGGCTTGCTGTGGGACACATTGCCACCCGCTTTTCTGGGCAATGCTGGCTACCTCTTACCACCCCTTTAGGACACGTTGTTATCCTGCATTGCTGGTTGACTTGACACATACGAAAATGGTCTCTTTTCTTGATGGAGTCTGCTTGCTGTCTGATCATCTAGATGGCCTTCAAGCATTGTTTCAGAAGGAGTGTTTTTTGATTGGAAGACAGGTGTAATTGTGTGGCTTAAATTCTTGATCTAGTTACCATTTCTTTCTTCCAGTGTGGACTAGGGGTAGTCATTTAAGCTATAACCAGAGTCTTCTTCATTCCTTTGTGTTTGGGAGACCATGTCTGAATGCAGAGGGAGCTCTCCTAGATGCTTCAGACCCAAGACAGGGGGTTTCACTTCATTTAGTCTTTAGACGTGTAGGAGTCTGTGACAAAGCCAAGCAGTTCACCCAGGTATCCTGGGTTTTGATGACAACATGATCCTTTCTTGCTCATCTCAACACATCTGGTCCTGCCTTCGCCTGCCATCACATCTTTACCTACTGTTACCTTCCAGCCCTAAACACAACACACACACAGGATCACATCTTTGTTTCTATCCAGGCCATGGGCTTCCTACTTTTTGGGTCAGAAATTGAGGCATTGCATCGTTAGGCTCTGCTCTGTTGTGCAAGCATGAGGGAAGGTGGAGAGGGTTGACCAAATAAAGCCTGGAACTGCTCCATTAGTGAGATGTGCTCACAAAGCCACTGTGATCACTGGAATTAAGCTTTAAAGTACTCTGAGCAAATGCTGAACTAGCCCAGCTCTGAGAATTGCTTTGTGTGCATGCACACGTGTGTGTTTTGACCAGATGCTCTGGCTCAGCCTCCTTGAGCTTGGCAGAGGGCTCTTTCCAGAAACTGGGGCTTGTTACTTCAGTGCCTGGTGGATTCCTCTGAGCTGGCCTCCAGTTTGTCTGGCAGACACCAGCCAGCCATTTAACCACAGCTGGATTGGTAGGAGAAAGCTTTGGAAACCAAAGAGCCTTGCCCATCCTTGCTGGCTCGGGGAAATGAATCTCGCCCTCTTACCTGCCCAGCTCTGGAGGTGCTCTCACTCCGACACCTCGGTTGTACCACACACAAAATCACCTAACAGCTGGTTGGGCAAACACAGGCAGAGGGGGTTTCCCTTTGGAGAATGCAGCTCTGTCGAAACTCCGAATACCTTGAAATATTTTTAGGATGAAAAGTGCTATTTTTAAAATCCTGAAACAACTTTTTAAAATGTGGTGCAATAGTAATAAGAAATATAAAGTATGGAAGTCCAACTTGTCTTGTCCAGATTAAAAAAAAAAAAGGTAGTTTTTTTCATAGAGAATTTAGTCATATTCAGGTTTTATCCTGCCTTTGAGGAGAAAACCCTTCTGATCTTGAGTGAGTCCAAATTACACTACCTTGCTTTTTTGGTGAAACAAAATATTGTTTCACAGTGAAACTTAATGGGAAGATTTTTCTTTAGGATCAAACCCTATTTATGCTGCACAACTGTGTCATTCAGTTGGAGTTCTCTTACAAAAGCCTCAGTCCCTCACCTGGAAAACAGGGAAAGCCCCATGCAGTCAATGTGACTGATCGTGAAACACGCACATTAAGTCAAGCATGATATCAACGAGGAAAAATAACAGCCCTGTGGGTAGGGCAGTGGTCTTGGACATGAAATCCGAGTTCCTTGTTCCCTGCAAGTGGTCCCTGTGGCCATGGCCCCATCGCCTGAGATCATCCCAGTTAGATAGCGATTATGGCTGTGGCATGGCTCTCAATGTGCCATTAGTACCGACCAAGTGCACCCTGTACGCAAAGCCCCGGCCTGATGACGAAGGTGGCCACAGGTAATGAAGGTGACTTGGTACCAGGTATCAGCTCCTTGATTATAAGGAAATGTGCAAACCTTTTCCTCTTGGCTCCTACTGCGTTACATTTTCCTCTTGACTCCTAGAGGGGAGCCAGAAAAATCCCGCAGTTAGAAGTCTGCTGGAAGCTCACCAGTCGAGGGGCTGGTGGCACACAAGACCTGACAGACTTGGGAGTGAATAGGAGTAAACCCAGCAAGGGTTAGGTGAGGCCAGCGAGCTTTATTTTTGAAGCGGCACAGAGAGAGAGAGGGAAGAAAGGAAGGAGGAAACAGCTGTAAGGACATTTTTGTTGCTGACTGGTCCAAAGGAATGTGTATAAACAGCTTTAGATGTATTTTCCTGAGCATGCTAAGTGTATTTACTCCCCGCTCTAATTGGTCCTGCCTCAAGTTAGCCAGGACTAAGAGTTCCCATGGGAAGTACGCCTCACTGACTCAAGCAGTCTGCAGACTGACTGGTGTTCACAGTGCAACCTGTGTTTGTGATGGCTCCAGAGCTGTCCTTTCTCACAGCCTCCTGCCGGAGTGCCCAGGGCCAGTGTGGATTTAGCCCTGCCCAAGGGTCCACAGGCCAGGTGGCTGTACTGCAGGGCAGCAGCAGGGCCTGGCTGGCATCGGTGCTGGATGTGGCAGCACAGGAGTAAAGGGCTGCATCTCCCTCCTGGGAAGGCTGAGGCAGAGGAAGCTTGAATTTATCTCATGAGCTGGCCACAGCTCAGCTCTTCACTCAACCCAAGCAAGTTGCAGGAGAAGGCTCCATGAGCAGGAACGTGTTCCTGGTGTGTGCATTGCCATGCAAACACCAACACCCAGAGGCATTTCTGCACGTGCAAATGCCCCTGGATGCACACAAAGTGTTTGTTGCCAGTAAAACCCAGATGGACACTTTTTCTGAAGAAAGTGCAAGCAGTCAGCAAAAAAGGGGGGGAAGCATAAACCAGTTTCTCGTTGCAAAATGTCATTTTGATGGAACTGACATTTTTAGCAAAGCCAGTATAAATTTCAATGTTTTGTTTTGTTTGTTTTAAAAAAACAAACACAGAAAATGTCCAAATATGTAATATTGACATTTTCAGAACCAAATGTTTTCCTATTCCTTCCTAGCACAGTTCTTAAAATTTGAGTTAACTTTTTCTTAAAAATACTACAAAGACACCAAAGGAAAAAGAAGGTTTAAGTTCTTCTGAAGTATGTGGGCTTTCCACAAATATTATCTTTTCATTCTGACTCAACACTTGAGCCCATCCATCAAAGTGAAAATGAGATGCCTTCTTTTTGGAAATGCATGTTTTACTCCACTATCTAAGCCAGTTAGTTGTGAAAATGTTTCCAAAGAGCCCTGCCCACCACTGGTGATCTTTTGGGCTGCTGGCATCCTCCAGCCAGCAGACACCTGTAAAATGCATCCTTGGCAGGGTACCAGCACAGTTGCCTTTCCCGTGCAGGAAGCGTCAAGGCAGAGGCAGGTTACAACCCAGGCTATCACCTTGTGCAAAAGAAAGATAAACCAAAAATTTCATCCAGCTGCTGGATTTATAAAAATTTGCTTTCTCTGAAGGTGCTTGAGGGCAAGAGATGTTGAGGAAGGGAGATATTTGAAGGGAGGGTTCCTGGATGCACAGTAGTACAAAAGCATGATGTGGGAGCTGCCACTGCCTTTCTGGTTGCCAAGCCTTGGAGGCAGCAGAAGTTGTTGATAGGAAGGGAAGCACTGGTGTCATTCTGACAGTTTTTAAGCACTGTGTAAACACCAGTGATAAGGATTGATCATGACTGCAATTCTCCTTCCTCCATTATATTGCTTTGGATCTACAAAGAGAACCCAGAGTGAGTGAAAAACTGAGTAGTGGGTTTGAGTTTGGTGGCCTTGGATGCTGAATTGGGCTCAGGATCTCCAGCAAGGTTTGTTTCATAAACATGGTGAGCCTCTGGTTTCCCTTTCACTTCCACCTTTCCTCCAAAGCTCACTTTCCTTCAGTGTTTTCCAAATCCCACAAGTCTCTGATGTGTTGAATAGGGTCCTATTCCCTCAGGACCTGGCAGTAGAGCCTCCCTAAGCACTCAGGAGGTGATGCCAGTCACACCTCTCATTCAGAAGAAAATATTGCCCACAAATTTACCAGGACCACTGAAGGGAAACAGTAGCAAAGGAGAGATGGAAAACTCAGCCTCCAGAAGAGACCAGGTTGCTCCCACCAGGAAAGTTGACCTTCAGGGGGTGTGGTGTGTAAAGCACCACCAACACACGGTGTCATGCATGATACACATGATATGTGCCAGCCGTCCAGGAGTTTTCCAGGAGGATTTCCAGTTTCCAAGAGGTTTTCCAATGTAGAAGTTGATGCACTGAGCCCCAAAGACCTCCTATTCAGTCCCTCAGGACAGCATTAGCAGGGCTTGCTGCCCATGGCCCAAAATTTCTCAGATTTTACAGCTGGCTGGAGGGGTTATGAAAGCCTGGAATAAGTCCAGCCTGCTTTTGACTTCTTTTCCTTGAACTGGCTCTTTCCATGGCTCTTTTTTTTATCTTGCTGTCCATCCCATGACACCTCTCTCTCCCCCTTCTCCTGTGGCCCCTCATCAGCACCAACTCCACCCTTCCCTGAGTGTCCCAGTTAGGAAGCAAAGAGGTAACTACGTGCCAGCTAGGACCTTCTTATCTAGTCACAGGATGTTCCCCTAAGGGAATTTTTGGCCTGGGATTGTGTGTGTATGTGTGTGTTTTATATGCTTTATTTTTATCACAGAAAGGATAGACAGTACATTGTGTCTTCAGTCCAGGAGGTTATACACTAGATAAGAGACAGACTTACTACATACTACAACTGCTGCAGCCTGTTTAGTTGTGTTCCTGAGATAGCGCTGGGAATGTAACAGGTAAACTGCTTCCAACCCCCCTCATTTGGGCAGTGGATTTTGTGTCAACAAATCCAGATCCAAGCAGAGATTTCAATGTTGATGTTCCCGCAGACAGAGAATAAAGTCCACAGTGCTTCCTCTGTTTCTGCCACACTTGTACCTTCTCATGGGCCCCAGTCTCTCAGCTCCCCCATTCTATCCACTCCTCCTCTGGCTTCATTCTTACCTCCTCTGTCCATCTCCTAGTTGGATGTGTTGTGTGGTTCAGTGATCCCCTTGGGCTCCTCCAAGAATACATCCATATTCAAAGTGAAATGAGGGATGTGTGTGTTTAGGCAACAGTGGTGTCAACAACCTCGTAGTAGCACCTGTTAACCAAAGTTGGGAAAGGAAATTAAAAAGAAAATATATTTTGGTATCAAGAGCTAGAATCAGAGATGGTTTATCTGTGTCTACTTCTTGCATCTTTCTTGACACATCTTGGCTAATTATAATGCCAGAGACTGTATACTCATTTTTAAAGGATTAAAGGGTGAGCCACGATAGTGGGTGATCCCCACTGCAGTGATCACCCCAAAAGGTTGTTCCCTTTTTTTTCTGTTGTTTCAATAACAGTGTCCTTGCCACTGAGCCACAGCTGTGGCAGGCTCCAGTGGCCATCCAGGGTCTGATTCACCAGCACCATCACCCCTCACAAAGCTCAGGGGCACACAGCCACTTCCATGAAGCTGCCTCTAGTTCAGCAAGGGAGGTGTTGCAGAGCCTTTGAGTCATCCCACAAACTCCTGCCCTCCTTCACCTCCCCCCAAAGCCTTTGTCTTATGCTGTGAAGTTTCACAGCATGTTGCAGCATTGCGGTGCTGCTTTGGGGATGGTGATGCTGGGTTTATTTTCTCAGGAGAAAGAGATAAAGGTGGCACCAGCTACTACCCAACACTAAAGCTAAATTAGTAAATTTATTGTTCTTTCAAACTTAAGGGACGTGACAGGGACTGGTTTGGATTTTGATCCAAAGCTTAGCAAAGCTGTGACCTTTGCATCAGCCTGACAATGAGCAATTGCGGCCATGTTGCCCCAGCATCCATCAAATGCAATGATTTAGTGGCTTGACTGGCATAGCAGAGATAAAAGTAACTGTAACTAAACATTGTCACAAGATGGATGTGTCCCACTTAGAAAATATTGTCTTAACTTAGGCTTTAGTTTCTGTGAGGTGTTTCTGGGTGTTTCGTCCTAGTATCCTTTGCAAACATTACCCAGACTTTAATGAATGTATCTTTGTGAGGTAAGAGCACACCATTATCCTAATTTCAGAGTGAGGGATATAAAGCACCAAGAGATTATCAGAAAAGTATAACCACTCCTTGTGTTAACTAGCATGAGCTATATAAATTTCAACTTCCCTGATTAGCTTTTTTGTAGCTCTTTATGCAGCATGGCTCTGGCTGGCCCCAGGTCCAGTCCCAGAGGCTGACAACCTTTGCACATCCAATCTCTCATGTCTTTCACTTGGCAACTTGGGATGAGAGATATGCAAAACATCTCTCAAAGCTCTAATTCCCTAACCTGTGAGGGCTTGACATTGCCTTCTTGCTGTCCTGATGCTTCTGTTCATGCCACAGATACTCAGTATATGCTTAAGTTTAAAGTAAAGCTGACATCACCTCTGCAGTGTTATTTTCAAAGACTCCTGTGGTAAGGCTATTACACATATCTTGCAATTAGACCATTACATGTATCTTGCAAGATTTATTATCACTGGCTAGATCAAAGAAATATATCAAACAAATACCAGATTGTACCTACGTCTCCCTCTCCTTCCACAAAACTCCACACTGATTGTTCCAGTGCTACTCATGCAACACGACTGTGGGGCAATGTGGTTTCTCTTCTCAAGGTTTTGGATGGGGAAAACCAGAGCTGCTAGAGCACAAGTCAGCAAAATCCACGGAGTTCTTTCAGCCTTCTCCATCTGCATGTGTCCTTAGTCTCAGCCATCTGCTGGGAGTTTGCAGGTTGAGGAGGTGGGACAGGAGGATGGTTCCTGCCCCATCACACTGCTGGGTCCAGTTTGAACATCTCTGCAATAACTACACTTCTACTTGAGCCCTTTGGCAGCTTCTTTCCTCCACCTCTGGGAGACATGGGCAGAAGGGACAGATTTGGTTTTGATTTTTCCTTCCTACCAAAATCCCCATTTCTGGTTCAGCTTTTGGCACAGCTTCTCGCTGGGTGATGATCAGCTTGGACAAAAGAACACTTGCAAGGTACAAATGAAGTTCTGAGCAATGATTTCTGCCACTCTTAATGCCTGGCAGCTAGTCAGAAGCTTGTCCCAAGTCCCCCAGCCTCACAAAGACCCTCCTCACCCACTGTGAGGTTCCCTATGGCTGGCTGTCACCATGTGGCAGGGCTTTGCAGGGGCAGCACCATGGAGCTGGCAAACCCACAGCTCAGGTAAGCCTTTCTCCTCCAGCACTTTACAGCTCTGGGACAGTTAAAGCTTGCACATTCCTGAGGCTGAGCATCCCAGAGTGGTTTTGGGAACAGGTTATTCTGCCTTCTTCTAGCTTGCTTTTATATTTTCAGGCCTCTCAGCTGCTCTGCATGGCCAGTAGGAGGGCTGGGGTCTGCTTCTTCCAGTATGTGTGGTGGGAGTGAGTCCCTGCTTTACCATACAAGCAATAATTTGTTGCTCTCCTTGGTGAGGAGAGACTGGCTGTGTGCCTGGGCAGTGGGGCTGGGACCCAGTGGGTGCTCCTGCCAGCCAGGGTGTCAGGCAGGGTAGCAGAAATGCTTTCGTTCCAGCTAAGCGGTGTTGGAAATGTGTTTTCTTTTCATCCTCTTTCTAATTTTGGGCCCTGAAGTCAGTGCCCAAAGCACACATACACCCGAGTCTAAAGTCCAGTAGGCCAAGACAGATGTGTCATTATGGGGACTGTACAAACAGGAGCAGGATGGGGAGAAAGAGGAGCCAAACAATGGAGTCTCCCTTCTTTCTGCCCAATATTTATTGTGATTTTCATGTGTCTGTCCCTGGCTACCCTCAGACATGTCCATGGCAGGTAGGGTTGAGCCGCACCTTCCTTGTTTAAGCCACACCTCCTCTGTCCACTCTATTTGACTGTTTTCCCCCTTTTTAAATGTATTTTCAGATTTTCCATGATGGAAGACAACCCAAGGAGCATCACTATGGCTGCAACACAGCACACTCCTACCTGTTTCCAGATGTCACTACATCTCCCGTCATCTGTGCAGCACAAAAACAGGACCAGAAACACAAAAGCTGTTTTTTTTTGCTTCATGGGGGTGGGATGAGGAAAGAGCCTGCCCATCCACAAACTCAGCCATCCCTGCCTGAAGGATGCAGCCCCAGGACAGGATGCAACCAGGCAAGTAAAAAGCCAAGAGCTGATGAATATTTTGCAGGCAGACCTGAAGGCGTTTTTACGTTCTAATGGAAAATAATATTTGATACTTTGCAAGTTAGTAGTAACATATTTGATCTATGTGACTTTTTCTGCAAGGCCAGCAATGATATCACATTATTGATGGTATTCTTTGTACTCTGTCCAATGTCCTTATTCGCACCATTTCCCATCTCTTATTCCAATCACTGATGAACTGCTCACTCCTTCACCCACACATTTAAATGGACAAGAATACAGATCAGTTGGACCTTGAAAATCAAGGGGTTTGTATTTAATATATTTTCACCTGTGAAGCAAGACAGTGATACTTGCTGAAAGTGGATGCTTCCACAAGGAGTTTTCTCCCTCACACTTCCCCAAAGAAGAGACCCCTACCCACCATCTTTCACCACTTTGTGTGTCTGCACAGGCACTGGGTACTGAACAGAGGTTGTGCTTGCAGCCTTGCACAAAATATATTCAGCGCACAAAAAAATTTTAAAAATTATCACGTCCTGAGAAGTTCCCTAAACATTCTTAAAATAGATTTTTCCATCATTTAGGGTCTCATGCAGAACCCTAGCTGATGAGGTCTGGGAATCTGCTGTTAATTTGCTCATTAGGAGGTGTTTTTACAGCAGCTTTCAGCACTCATGAGTTTTGTACTCTTTCTAAAACACTCACTAAACTTCCAATAGCAAACTGCACGAGGACACTAATGCCCTCCAGGTAGATCCCATTGACCCCCCCAAAATCAGCACTCAATCCAGAATCCCCCATGGTCTCCTTCTGTCGATGTGCTGCCAAGGCAAGAATCAAACACGTTCACGTCCCCGGATACGCCGCGACTGAGAAGTCCTGGGCTCAGAGCAGATCTGAATGAGCTTTTACCTGCCTGTCCCAGGAATGCATCCCACTGCCCCTGCCAGCCTGCGTGTGCCCCAGCAGCCACTCCTGGGCTGTGACGCACGCGGGGGAGCAATGTGGCTGGGAGTGTGGTGGGGAATGCCGAGGATGCCACAACAGGAAGCGCGGAGACATAACATGTCCAAGTGGGGTAACTGAGGCAGACGGAGCAGGAATGCGATTATGTGACCCCCCCCCCCCGCTCGGGATTTGGCTGAGGTGCCGGGGAGTGCTGAGCTCATTCCTCCGTCAGAGGGAGGAAGAGAGTGGAGCGGGGCTTGCTGTTTGTGTTTTATCAGATAGAACCAAACGGCATCAGCAAACATTGTGGTTTGGGGAAAGATGGATTTCAGCACATTACCCAGCTCCTGCTCTCTGTCCCAAAGTACAGCTAGTGCAGGGAGAGAGAGCAAGTGAAAGTTTCCAGGGGCACGCTGGTGTAGGAGAGGGAGCCACCTGCAAAGGCTTGCCAGGAAGCCAGCAGATCCCAGAGGGTCAGGGTAATTCAGGGCCCTTTTAGGAGCTCATTCTTCAAATGATCAGGAGTTTTCCTTTGAAAGAGTTTCAGGTTTTAACTTGAAAATACCACTTTCTCCAAAGTAAAACTGTCTGTAGAAAAAAAAGTTTCAGTGTCGGCGAATGCAAATAGTCTCTCATCAGTGGTTTCAGCTCTGGAGAATCCTGCACCAAAAGTATTTTAGGTTCAGTGATAGTATTATGAATATAGAGAATATGGAGAAAAAAAGACCTTGAGACCCTATTAATAAATCATCTGAGCGTTCTCTTCTAGGTTTTGCAGGTATCTTAAGTGTTTTATGTGAGGCTCAGAAAACAGAACTACCAGTCCATCTGTGTAAAATGGCTTGCTCATTCTTCTTCTTTCTCAGCCCACCTTGGGATTATTCCTATCAGCCCCTTTGCATTTTATGCAGAACTTCCCAAGTTCCATCACTTCATTAGGAAACAACCATATCCAGCAACACTGGCAAGAGTAGGAGCAGCTCTGAGGTGCTCACAGAAAAGCTGGGAACAAAATTTTCAAAAGTTTGGAAAACAATTCTCATAGTAACTGGTTTGGGCCAGTACCTGAATCATCCCTCCTGGCAGATCAGAATCAATAAAGGAGACCT
Source organism: Vireo altiloquus (assembly GCA_013396875.1). Lineage (NCBI taxonomy): Eukaryota > Metazoa > Chordata > Aves > Passeriformes > Vireonidae > Vireo > Vireo altiloquus. The sequence continues at coordinate 294,485 of VZRF01006999.1, forward strand.
CATCAAAACTATTTTACACCCCAGATGTATTTCCTTGGAATGACTCCTGCCTTTTCCAGGCTGCACACTGCTTATAGGCTAAATCAAGGTAGGTTTTTTTTTCATTACCTGGCAATACTGCAAGTCTCACATGGGTATCTGAGCAAGAAGTGAGATTGCTTCCAGTCTTCTACGCAATTCAGAAGTCAGGACGTTTATTTACGTTTCTAAAATATATGGACCGTGTCAGAGCTCTGAACTCTGCTGGAATCTCTGAAATGGTTCATTATGGGTTTCAGTTCACATCGGAGAGGAGGATTCAGGTGACTCTTGGTGCATTTGGTGCATTCATATTCCTGTCCTTGTCCTTCCTGCTTTTAAACTGTCACCTACCAAAAACATGCTGAGGTCAGGATTCAGCTGGTGGCCTGGCTGGTGGGAGAAGCTAAAACTGGCCTGAACTTCCCTCTTTTAGCTTTGCATGAGCTAGGGAGTGCTGACTTTAGTGAAAACTTGTTTTTATCAGTCTTCAAAGCTGCTTGCTTGTTACTCAAGTGGCAGAGAGACAGTGGAATCCAGCTGGTTAAAGTCACTTCTCTGACCACAAACTTTGACCCCTCCCCAAATGCTAATTTCTAGTGCCAACCAAAAAAGGATTCATCAGCCCCTCTTCCCCTATCCCTACTCCTGCTCTTTGATAAATGTAGATATTGTAACTCTTTTTCTTTCTTTTTAATCAATTTATCCAACAGTCTCTCTTCTCTTGTTGTTATGTAACTATCAACACTTGTACAATCCAGAAACACCTCAGAGTACCTTATTGATTTTTCTGTTTCTACCAGGCTGAGGTTCCTAAACAGATGGCTGAAGAACACACCCAGGCTCTGGGGTTTAGTGTCGAGTTGAGCTCTATGGACCCTGGGATGTTTCTGAACTGGTTTCTTCGAGAAACAAGGGAAGTCCCAGGGATTGTTCAGCTTGGAGCAGTTCTGTTGGCAGAATGCAGCCACAGCCAGGCAGCCAAAGGATCAGCTGTGAGTACTCTGAGTCCTTTTCCCTGGAGGGACTGACCCAGGTGAAGGTGAAGGATGGCAGGTCAGGCTGCAATGTGTCCCCAGTAGCCCTCAGCTGAGTTCAGCAATGCAGCTGGGTGTGCATTGCAGTAGCCCTGAAGTGTCTCTCTGCTGACAGCTGAAGCTGATGGTGCGTTGGGTCAGACATTGCCTTTGCCCAAGCACCAGTCGGTGTGGCCAAGATCTAAGGCAGGCTCTTGCTTGAGGCCAGGCTGAGAGAAGAGGCAGGGTTGTGCCCAGCTGTGCAGCCCTTCAGCAGAGAGCCAGAATTTACAGCCCCGGCCACAGCCGTGCTCCTGCTCACAAGAAAACCTGCAAGAGCCATCGGCTTGAAACTTGCCCATGGGGAGGATGATTCTCCTCTGGCTCATTAACTCCTGAAAAGACTTTAACCAGGGCCAGCTTGCAAAAAAACCCCAACACAGGCTTAATAACACAGAGACAAGAAGACAGCTGGTTAGCTATAACTAGTGTATTTAGCTACTTCCCTAACCATTGTCCGCCCTTATTAATGGTTAAACACTCTCTGTGTCATTGTTTGCTGTTTCTGGCCAATTCAAACTCTTTCAAGTGGGAGGAAGAGTGAAGAATGGAGGGAAACCAACACCAAAGGCCTGCTTATGTTTTGCAAGACACCCAATTAAATGGCACCTCAGATTACCTATAAGTGTCATTTGCTTTCCTGTTAAGAGACATTTATTAGAATTCAGAAGTCCATGAATGAGCAGAGTTCTTAACCTTATTTTGAGACTGGTGAATATGTACTGTGCCTAGCTCCCATCCTTCCTACTTTTGTGGTGTCTTTCCATTATCTCCACAGTATCACAGAGATTCAGTTTTCTCCTTATCTCTATGGTGTCCTGAGGACTTCTTAAAAGAATGAGATCTGACTAACTTGCCCAAAGTCACACAAGAAACTGGTAGCAGCACAGAGGATTGAGTTGAGGATTTGTTGGCATGGCAGGTGGGTCACCATGAAATCCTTCTAGAGCACCCTAAATGTCACAGCAGCCCTTTGGCCTTGGGCCCCTGCCCTTCTTGCAGGGGTTGAAGCTGTGCTGGATTCTGGCCTTCATGGGGTTGGGTGCCCTGCCCATGACCCATACCCAACCTTTGCCTCAGACTTAAACCAAACTTTACTTGACTCTTCAGCTGAGTTTGAAAAGTTCTGTCAACATTTTTTTCAAATTTCACATTCCTCTGCCCTCTTTGGGGTTTGACTAGAGATAGAGGCACTGAAATACCTTGAGGAATGCTGTCTTACAGTAATTTCTGACCCTGCTGATTAACCAGTCTTTCTGATTCTGGTTAACTCTGCTCATTTACAGGCCAAAAACCCACTTGGGCAAGATTCAAACACCCAGGCCAGCAGCTTCAAGTGCTGTTATTCACAAGCGATCAGTCAGAAATCCCTCTGGTGAGTTTGGTGGCACCGACATCAAAGGTACAGCATTTTTCATTGTGTGGCCACACTGACGTCACCATTGCAGAGCCTGATGTGGGACGGAATGAGCAGACCCTGCCAGTTTTCACTGCCTGGATTTGGCAGCACACAGAGGTTTCATGATGAGGTCTACTGGAGGTGAGGTGATGTTGGACAGCTGTGACAACCCCTCAGTCAGATGTGGCACTCAATAACCTGACCTTGGGACAACACTGAGACTTTCCAGGAGTCCATTGCTAAACTGCCATGCTACTTAAATAGCTTTGTGCTTTCTTTTTCTTTTTCTTCTTTTTTTTTTTTGCTTCATCTTGCTCTTTTGTCTGACAGGTGGGCTGGTTCACAGGACCGTATGCTGGGAAGATGGTGAATGCTCTTCCATGCAAAGACATCCAGTATCGTCTCTTGGGCTGTGTTTCCTATTCCAGTGCTGATCTATGACCATAAGCTCCTGCAGATGCTGCTGTGGTCCTTGTCTTGCCCTGAGAGTTGCCTGAGCCTTGGATGGGCTGAGGGAGGTATGATGGCATCAGGACCACCCAGTGCACAGGTGGCACATGTCCTTACAGCACTCAAGCATCCGAGCAACAAAACATTATGCAGGAGATAATGAACCTTTTTCAGACAATTAAAAAAATCAGCCAGTGACACTTCAGCCAGCCAGGATGGCTTGAGCAGCTTCCTACTCCTGCCATTGAGATCAGGCCCTCCTTGCACTGCAAGAAAATTAACTGAGGGGCAAGAGGGAGGTGATGGTGAACATCTGTTCATGAAAGATCATTTAATCAACTGCAACAGCAAGAATGGTCACTGCTTCAGCTTCCCAAGCTCATAATGCCACACCACTTCTCAGGGTTGTGTTCTCTCTAGGACAACACTGCCAGGATGAAAGGGCAGTTTAGTTTCAAGCAGATTATTGCTTCATAGCACAGGGGATACCAGGACTTCAGGGCTTGAGTCTGAGCTTGACAGTCCCCCCTACATATCAGGTGTCCTAGTCCAGCCTCCAGCCCTCCCTCTGTGCCACAACAGTATAAGAACAAGCCAGAGTTACTGCTTAAAGGGAGAGCTGGCTGATACCATTTTGATGGTGAAGTACATGCATCTGGATGAATGCTGTGTGCAGCAGGACCCTCTGTTTCCTGAGGAAGAGTGAAAGGTCAATTATGGAGCATGAAAGCAGTGATGCCTCCAGTGGGACTGAGAGAGCACTAGATTCCACATCTCTGCCTCAGGCAAAGAACAGGAAAGTCCTTAAGGAGGCTGCTTTGCTTCCTTGTTGTTTTTTTTCCTGCTTCTCAAAGGACACAGGGTGAGGTGAGTCCCAAGATTGTCACCTCCCTGCAAGCAGCAGCCACAGCACCTCCACCATGCTCTAAAACCAGATGAAGATTCCAGGTCCATTGCCTGGTTGCTCTCACGGAAGATGCCTTGTAGAAGCCTCATCAGCTCCTTCATTTCACTCCATAGGAAAATCACGATGGAGAACAGCTGTTTCCTTATCTCAACTGGCTTCTCTTTCTCCCTTCTCCCTCCCTGCAGCTGCCCAGGTTGTTTATTGACACCTCCACCATAGTGTCAGAGCCAGTGCCAGTGCGCAGCAGAAAGGGATCTCATCCCTGAACCATGAGAGATGGGAATGAACACCATTAGGAGGTGGGAGCCAGCACTTTTCTTCCAGCAGGTACCATCCAACCTTGATTTCCACCATCCAGATCTGCAGATCAGTGTCCTGAATCAAGGTTCTTCCTTGACTCTGATACTTCTACCCAGATGATCATTTTTGCAGATAAAGAATTTTTCTAACATGAAGAAACATATGAAGAAACAAAGACCCAGCAAACCAAAATATAACTAGTGCCCAGCTGCCTCTTTATCTGGCTGTTCTTTATTTGCACAAGCTGAAGAACTTCATGGTGCCAGGAGGGATGTGATAGAAGTTCTTTGTCTCATAAATTATTTTGGCCCAGTCTTCCCCCAGGAGTTGGGACTTGAGAGCAAGGGCTGGCAGCATGGGTTTTTCTCCCAGCTTTGGCACTGACCTGCTGCATGACCTTGGACAACTCACTTCACCTCCCCTGAGCTTCTGTTTCCCCTCCTCTCCTTTGTCTGCCTTGTTTATTTGGACTGTCAACTCCTAGAGAAAGGAATTCAGCCTCCCTGGCTGCTTGAAGATTGCATAGCATGACGGGAGCCCAATCAGACTTGCTTCTGGGAGGTACTGCAGTAAAAATGTTCAAAATTATGACTAAAAACCAGCATTTGCTAAACAATTGTATGGGAGTTTTTGCTTATTAAGTGGCATACATGAACTAGCAGAACGTCTCTGGCAATTCAGAGAGCTTGTCCAGGGGCAACAACTGTTTTTGTGGGCAGCAACTGTTTTTGTTCCTTTTCCATGGCCACACCGAAGACCATATCTACCAACCCCATAAATATTGACATCTTCTCCATGTCGCAGCTGCACAGTGGGAGGAGTGGGAAGCATCTGCCAAAGGAAAGGGAATGTTTGTTGGAGGTAATGAAGAAGGCTCCTGTTGGAGTCCTCCCCCTCACAAACATCTGGGCAGATAACAGTTCTTGTGAGAAAGGTTGAAAGCGCCGGGGAGGCCTGGTGGAAAGGGCAGGGAAACACTCCACTTTGGAGCTGGTTAGCACCAAGGGCAGAAAGGTGGGGAGAGGCTGCGGGGGCTAACGTGGGCCCTGTCACCCAGAAGTCAGGGATGGAACAGACAAAACCGAGGCCACCAAAAGCCTGTGGGGCAGATCATCTTTAGGTGAAACCACAAGAGCCTTGATTCCAGAATATACCTCTTTCAGGCAGCTTTGAAATTCATTTAACCCTATGGACGGTATCAGAAGGTGTAATGAAGGGTTTGCCATTGCATTCGTGGCTCTTGAGGAGACTCCATGCTCACCCGCTGGCTTCGCCTCCACTCAGAGTCCCCCTGGCAGTGCCACCGCTGTCCCTCAGCCAAGAAGGTGCCCTTCTCTTCCTGCTGAGTGACCCACAGCTGGTATACAAGGACATCATGATATGGCAAGAATCACATCGTTTGTGCTACATGCCACTCCACAGATATAGCTGAGAGCAAATTGTTTCTCTAACATGCCAAGGATGCTTTCAGAAAAGCTGTTACCCCACTACCCCTTCGGCAGCAGCCCTGCAGCCTGACAAACTCCACTGGAACGCTCGGCTGCTTTTAAAATGTCTTGAATGTATTGCATGTATTGGCCTGTCATTGGTTTTCTCAAGCCCCAGCGATACAGAGGGGTCTGCTGGGAACAGTGTGGAAAGCAGCTCCTTAAGTGATGCTTTCCAGCTGACAGGACTGGAGGGCAGGCACTACCTGCTATTAGGGGAGAAAGACAATCCAGTCATTAATCCATCAGCCAGAAGCTGATGCAGAATTGTTTCCCCCAGTGCTGTTTTCCAGTGCTTTGTCCATTTATGTCTGTGCTGGTGAAGGTCCATCCCCTGCCTGCCTGCCCCCGCAGGAGCATCCTTGTGGGGTGAGTTCTTCCTACCCTGGCAATGCCTGGGAGTGCACAGGGGCTTTTTCTTTCTCCAAATATAACAGGTGGCATAAAGAAGGCAAACAAACATAGGAAGGATGATCTAAAAGAAAAAACTCCACATGGCCTTAATTCCCTACTCCCCACTGCAACAGGAGCTTTGGAAACTCAAAAGACAGATGAGCACACATGGAAGAGTGATGCTCATGGAGTGAGGATCTCCCTGTGCATTGCCACGGATGGTGTTTACAGATCTGTGTTCTGCCACTGCATCCAGCTTGCTGCACAGCCTGAGGCCATCACCACATGAAACAGGTGAAGGACAGTGGCTGCATATTTAAGGAAAACATAATAAAAGAAGAAAAAAGTAATCTGTTTTTCACAGCTTGCAAGTTGCTGTTAAGTAGTTACTCCTTTCCATTGCAGTCGCTGGGGCTCAAAGACCACCACGGACATGCAGTTGCCAGGGTCTGAAGGGCAAAATTCCTGTGTCTCAGTCTCCAAATTCCTCAAATAGTCCCTCCAATTTTTATGTTTTCATAAAGGCATGGCCTGCTGCCGGGTGACCTGGAAGAGGCATTGCAGTGCTTTGTCAGCACACTCACCTCACTGCAGAAGCTGAGGACCAACTTGTCTTATTAATAATTTAAAAAGTGGGGAGGAAAAAAAAATAAAAGGCACAGTTCTGGCTAATTGTAGGGGGGGGAAAATGAGGTCAGAGTTCATTTTTTTCTCTGCTGTCGCTTCACAGTTCACTGGCTGACAAGTAAAGCAAGATAAGAAGAGACTGGAGATAGTTCAGGCAACAACCTCCCTCTCCCAAGGAGAAGTGGGGGAGTTTCAGGTTTCTGATACGGATGGAGAGGCAACTGTGCTGGATGTTGAGCCACAGGGCTTGGCAGGAGCGATGCCATAAGCTACTCCAAGAGGGAGCAGGGGGGTTTGGCATGGTGTACATGGAGTAAGCATGTCTCATTTTTTGCCACCCCATAAACGTGCTGACGTTGGTGCTGCTTGCAGGGAAGTCTGAGCCGAGAAGAGCTGGGAGCCTCCTGCCATCAGCAGCCCTGCAGGATTTCAAGAGGATACATTTGATTCAATCTAAGGCTCAGGGTTTATCCACTCTCCATTTTTTTTAAATTTCTTTTTCATTTAACATCTATGCAAAAGTATAGATTGGAGAGGAGAGCAGAGCCCTGGTGCTCCTTCCTGCTCTGACACTGGGCTGATGATACAGCAAAGCCTGCCAAACCACCCTTCCCTCCTTCTGTCCCCTACGGTCGCTCCCGCTATGAGCGGCAACTGCTGGAGTAACCGAGACCTCCTCAGGAGCGTGAGATCCAGAATCATTCATTTTATGGGGCCCTCCTGCGAGAGCAAGGGATTTGTTACCCTGATTCCTGCTGGGGAAGCGCTCCCACAGCCACAATGTGAAACACAATACAGCACGGACTCTGACATTCAAGCTGGGTTATTTGAGGCAAGTTTGTTGCACGGGGCCTGTGCAGTTCAATCCCAGCAGTAATTATCCAGGCTCCTTGCACTATTCTGGCCAGTTAAATGGTAACTCTGGCCTAAAATCACAAAGTCGCTGGGAAAAGCCGAAGTGCCGTGCTTGGCTTTAGGGGTACAGAGGGAGGAAGCGGGTCAGGAGAAGGAATCACAACCAGGGTTGGCTATTTAGTGAAGACCCCAGTGCTGGGGACATGCTCTAGGGATGGCGTGCTTGCCTCTGTGGGCATGAGCAGTGGACTATGGCAGGTGGCTTGGGACTTCCTTCGGCAGTGGCACTCAGGGAAATTCCAGTGTTGTTGCTAGAGGTAAGCTTTCTGCTACAGAAATTGAAGTGATGCCTAAAACTCCTAAGGTCAGGCCAGGGGATCACAACAGCCAGTGAATCTATCCCAGGGCTATTTAGCCTAGGGGAAGTTATATAGAGGATGTTGCCTTAAGGTAGGATGAAAACTAAGGTCCTGAAAGTTTTTCCTTCCTCAAGTGAGCATGTGTGGAGCAGGCAAGGATTGCAGGGGAGGTGTGAGGTGAGAAAGATGTTGTCAGACTCCTGTGAGAGGTTAGCCTGGTTCCTGAGGGTTGCACAAGCCCCCAGCAGCAGCACTGGTGGTGTGGCAGAGCTGAAGGATGAGCAGGTAAAAGGCAGGTGGGCCATTTGTGCCAGACCCCAGACAAACATGAATAACCTCCAGCACAGACAGTTCCACCATATGCTCCGAAACAGGAAACAACTTCTGAAAAACCTTGGAAGGCTAAGACGAGTGAGAAGGAATAGTGGATAAAAAGGGCTGAACAGAGGACTATAAATATCTCCAAAGACAGGTTCCCCAGCCCCTCCAGACAGGCTACTCACTCCTTTCCCTCCCAGCCCTATTTTCTACTAATGCCAGATAATTCCTAATTGCTTTTGCTTTGGGAGTAATGGCATGTCAGGATGTTTTCCTTTTTTTTTTTTTTTTTTTTTTGTGGCAGGGACAGCAATCAGAACCCTTCTGCATTTAGACATGAAGGAAGAGAAGGAAAACAGTCTTGTTTTCAATAAGACAGGGTCTCTTCCTCCGTTGCTCAACTGCCCATTTGCACAAGGCTTTCTGGCCCCGTAGTAGCCTGTTTCCCTGGAGAGTACAGTCAACATGGGGAGGCAAGGCAGTGTTGGAAGGTAGCCTGAGGATAACAGGCGTTATAAAGAGGAATTTTTTTCCCTGCTGTTTTTGTTTGTTTTACCACAGAGGCTCAGAGGAGCTGGCCAAGAGCCTCACACAGCAGGTGCTGCCTGGGAATGCAAGGGGAGCAAAATTCCTACTAAATGGAAGCATTATTTGACACCACTGCCTTTCGCAATCTTTTTCTTTTGTTTCAGACAAACTCCAAGGCCTCCTGGGCTTTGTGGTCAAAGCTGAGTTGGACTCTTCTGCAGGGGAGGAAAGGGAAGTAGTAAGGGTGTCCCCAAACATGCCAAACACTTGGGTGACAGAGACCAAGCCTTCTGGAAACAATACTGCTGGGTTCCCACAGAAGTAGCAAGAGGGCCAAACAAAAAAGGAAAATCACCTTTGGCACCCTCACAGCAGTGTTATACCTTTTTCCTTTCTTTTCNAGAGGATGAGCCTGCACACCCACACCAAACATCTTTTGACATTTGGAGATCTACAGGAGTGGGTTGCAACTCTGCCCAGCTTGGCTATTGTCTACCATGGCTGTTGCAGGACTGGAAAAGATAGTAAGTGTGGCTAAAGGAAAGCAGGATAACTCCTTCCTTTACCAGAGGCTTCCCCTCTGGCCCCCTCCTTCAGCTCCTCTAATTTTCTTTTGGACTTCAGCTCCTTCCCAGCAAAACTGGCAGAAGCCACATGGGGCTCATACATCAGCAGCATGGGATGTGTAACTATTTCATAAATGATAGATCAGTGTTAAAACCCAGAAAGAAGGAAGTCAGAATCTTCCAGAATTGACAGGCTTTGCCACAGATTTTACATCCTCTACTTTTTTACAAGCAGCCAGGCTGCCTCTGTCCAAATGCTTTCCTCCTACTAGCAAAAAGGTTTTCTCAGAGCAAGACTCATTTTTCATAGCCTTTTGGATAGTCTCTGTCGCCAGAATGACCCCACAGAAGTGATAGCTCATTTCCAGAAGCCTTGAAAAGGTGCAGCAACTGGCCATGCCTGTGTGTTCGGATGCATGTCTCATGGTTGTCCTTGAGCAAAGGGACACTGCTGTGGTTTGCTCCACACCTTGCATGCTGGCATTGCGCTCACCGATGGAGCCCTGGGGTGCTCCTCCGAGGCTGGTGCTATTAATATTAATGATTTTCTCCCCCTTCCACACCCTGTGGTTCCTGGGAGGCCAACAACCCCAGCCTGGATGCTTTTAAATAATGCTGTGTGAGACACAGCTACATTCCTTGGCTGTAAGTCTTTAGAATCACCCACCAGCTCTCCAAAACAAGTTCAGAGCACGACTTTCAGCCACACAGGCTGCAGGGCTCTTCAGGCCCAGAGGTAAAATCTACAATATCAGCTACACAGTGGATAGGTGGTACCCACATTCCTGCCATTAACGTCACTGGCATTTCTCCCTGCCAGCATCCAGCTATTGCATTCCTCAGCCCAAACAGCAGCTTTCTTGAATTTCATGTACTGCAAAAGATGGAGAAATCCATGTGAGACAAGTATCTGATTCTTCCCAGCTCTTCCACTGCTATTTATTGAGTACATTAAAATTAATGAAAACCAAAGACATTTGAATGGAGGGCAGAAAGTCATAAAGTTCAGAAAATGAAAATTTAAATGAGCCTTTTTTCAGAAGGCCATTTGTGTATCATTAAAATTTCTGCCCACTCAGAAAGGAGAAGGAAGGATAATGCTAAGCAAAACCTAAAAGCTTCTGGTGTAAATTTGCAATGGTGAGAAAAGTATGTCCTTGACAAATAGCCAGAAGGGCGAACTACTGCCGTGATCAAGCTCTTCATGATCAGGAGTTCCAGTGAATGGTATAGCTACTGAAAAATAGAAAGGATGTAGAATAAGGCTGCACAAATAGTTTCAAGGATGGAAAATACGCCTTGATGATGTGAGACATCTATCTCTATCTCCATGTCAAAAGGGGGTGGGGAGAGGGTAATAATGTACAACACATCTGTGCAGAGAGATGGGTGAGGTATTCAGAAGTCCTTTGGCAAGGCTGGTCAGAGCCCTTGTTTCAGCAAGAAATGTCAGTCTGGTTTTTACATCAGCAAGTTCAATTTCTGTTCATTGTTCTAAATGAAAGTATTTTGAAAAATATTTTTTTAAACATCCCGAGTGAATTATCTTTGTATTAGTTCAGGACAAATGATAATGCAAACAACAGTGCAAAAAAATTTTAAATAGCTAAAACTGAAGTAAAGTTGACTCAAAAATACTTCTGATATATCAGCTTTTTGTCCAGATGCCAGGATTAAAAAAAACCCAACTCCAAAATTTGAAGGATGTAGCATGCCAGGCAATGCCGCTCAGTTATGAAGCAGAGAAAAGTGTAAAACTGATGGCTACATGTGAAGCCAAACAAAAGCGGATTAGAAATGAGGCACATTTTCAAATTAATGTGAGCTTCGAAATCAAGTAATTTGATGAGTCTCCAACTTCTGATGTGTTCATAGTCCCGTATGTTGGTATGTCCGGAGCTGGATGCTTTTCTGGAAGATGCAGCAAAGCTACTGGGCTTGGTACTGGGCTAATTGACTGCAACTGAATGGCTTTGAAATATAGGAAGTCATACCAGATGTTCTCATGGTTCCTTCTGGCCTTAAATACTGTGAATCTATGAATGAGTTTCTGAATCTGCGAAATCCAAAGTCCTGAGAATACAAACATATGAGTAGAGTTATACTTCTGGCCTCCACATCAGAAGAAAGATATTGAATGTGCATTGTTGCGATAAATCAAAGAAGCAGCTAAATCAGAGCTGTAATAAAAGTCAACTGCAGATCTTTCTGCAGAAATTGGTCATATGTCATGTGAGGACAAAGTTTGGAGATGAGATTTCTCAACATCTGAAATGACTTCTTCTGGGAGCAGCCCCTTCCAAGCACTGTGCTGGAGATCCTCCTCTGGAATTGGTCTTCTGTGCCACACAGGAGCTTGTTTGACAAGTGACGATCAATGAGGCACTGAACGCTGCTGACCACAGTGTAATTGAGATGAGCATCCCTGCCATGAAAACCAGCAGTGAGACATTCAAGTCAAGAGAAAGGGGTTTTGTTTTTCTGGGCTTCCTTAAGGGGAAGCATGTCAAAACTGAGGAAACTGAAATCCATAGTCAGCAAGAAATCTCACTCAGCCATGGTCTAAGCACAGTCACACCAAACATGTATCCACCCACTCCCCTGCTCTGAAAAAGTAAGAAGAGCAGCAACAACAACAAAAAATATCAGAGGAATTAGGATACTACTGTCATTTAATAACACATTTAAGTAATCTGATTCATTCTGGGAGGAAATCCTCTGTATGCCCCATAACTGGATTCAGATGACATGAGTGTGAGTCTCACCACTGAAATTTCTTCTTGCCTGGCTCTGAGCATCTCAAGTTTCCTGCCCTCACAATCTCTCTTGGGTGTGCCTCTGGTTGTGGCTGGAGAAGGCATCAGAGTGGGCAGGACCCACCTGGGGCCCACCATGCCTCATCAGCACAACATGGGATGATCCCTAAGATGCATGGTTGGCCTCTGGGACGCACATCTCCCTCCTTCATGCATGGAGGGTGCTGGAGCCTCACACCACGGGCCCACTGCTTTAAAGAAAACCTTCGAGAAACAGACACTAGGTTTGAATGAAATGCTCAGAAAAAGAGCATGTGCTGCCAAAATTCTCCAGTGAAGCACCCTTATTATATAATACCAAGCTACATGTGTCGTGCAAAGTGCTGTCTGTCGTTTGCAGAGGGCCCGCTGATGCTCTAACGTCGCCGCCAATGTCACGCAACGCTGGGTGAAGCGATGAGCGCAGGAATGTCACCAGGAGATACATAATGCCAATGACAGTGGAACTAATGTAGAGGCGATTATCCTTGCATTATTCAACGCTTCCAATTGCTCTCTGTTTTAAGTGGCTATATGATGTAATAATATATAAATACTGTAATGAAGGGTTTATTTATAGCCATCCTCAGTGTTGCTGGTGGAAGTATTAATGCGTTTTTCCCACGCTATGTTCATTGACCGCAGCCGAGCAACCCATTTTTGAGGGACTATGTCAAATAGTGTTGTGAACAGCTAATGCAGCAAGGGAAGTAATCAGCATTAAATATGGGAATGAAAAAAAAAAAAAAGAAAAAACAAAGTAAAGAAGTGTAGGTGAATGGAGGACATACCTCAAAAGGAAAAAAAAAAAAGGTTGAAATTTCTCTAAAGCTGGAAACTGCTTTCCAGCCTGGGGACAATGGACTCTATGGAGCAAAAGACACTTACACCTAGCTCTCCTTTAAGACATGAGAACGCATGGAAGGAGCAGGGGGAGTGATCAGACCTTGGACCAAAAGCAGTGTCAAGTCTCCGAAATAGGGAGTGATGCCATTCACACTGCCAGAGTTACTCTCGATTTCAAACAGCGCTGGCCTTAATTGAGCTTGCATTCCTGTATAATCCTCCACATCCTTCAACTTTCCTAACCACCCTGGACCCACCGGTAGCTTCCAGATGTTTTTTCCTCCTCCCTGAGGATGGTATGAAGAGAAAAACAGCAGGTCTTGAATGGTTGAAGGTGCAGGGATTCAGAAGGACTATGTGGCTCTTGCAGAAACACACAACTCTCCCATTCCTACGCTCCATCTGCAGAGAGACTTCCCTTTCACTGTAAACACAGTAAAAATGGGAAAAAGCGGAAAGAAAAATTTTTCCTTGTGGGAGAAATGTGTGATTTCATCATTGTGAAGTGTGGGCTTCTTGGGGCATGTAGGAGAATCCACAATTACCTAGAGAGACAAAGTGCTGGAGATGGGGCTTGTGGCCCTCTGGCCTGCCTTCCTCCTGTGCTACACCAGGTCCTGACCCAATCCTGAGCCCCTTCAGTTACGTAAGCTTCATTGCTGACCTAAGAAGAGATGCTTTTCAGAAATCCACCTGCATCCTGCATTTCCCCTATTTAGGGAGGAGCATTCCCTGTCTTTGACTTGGCTCATCATTCCTTGCAGGGTGCACCATGTATTTCCTTTAATGGCTCTTTTGAGTGGTGAAAACAGGGCCAGACTTGTAGAAAAAATGTCAAAATTTCTCCACCCAGATTAGGACTTCCCCATTCATCTTTCTTAAAATTCGACATTCCCAGAGCATGAAAATCCTGTGTATCCATGTGTGGGCTTTTAGTGTGAAGCAGAGCAAGAAATGGGGCAAGAAATGGAGTGACAGCAGGAGGGGATGTATCTTCCTCCACTGCATCGGCGTGCTGCCAGCAAGTGCAAGAATCTGCCTTTTTTTCCCTGTTTCACAACAGAGCTGCACTGTAAACAGCCTTCATCACACAGGGAGTTCCACTTAGAAATGGGTGAATGCTAGAAAAATACTATTTACAAGTCCTCCCTCAAATAAAAACCATGAGTTTATTTTGGCACCGACAGTGAATCTCCTAGTGATTGCTTCTGGCAAGTGCTCAGGCAGGTACAACAACACTTGCTGAAATATTCAGGGGATGGGGACATGTTGCAGATACTTGTGTAAATGTGAACTGTTGGGCAAACTCTTGTGCAAATCTGTGCAGCGAGGGGTTTGCATAATTGGTTTTGATTGCTGCTTGTGGGTTCCAGACTCCTTGAATCAAAGCGGAGAAGCTCTGCCGCATGACGGAGGTAAACAGGGACACACGCAGAAAATCACCAAGAAGAGCACAAATGAAAATTAACAAAAAAAAAAAGGGCAACAACAAATAGTTGAACTGCAGTCAGGCTGCATAGTTTACAAGCAGCCCAAAGACTGAGAAACGGCCAAAGAAACCATTCACGTAATAACGGCGTGTCAAACACATCTGTAAAGTTCCTGTAGCATTTGCAAACAGCGGCCCAAGTTCAACAGGACTTACTTGGAGCAGTTCATGAGATTAAAATCAGGCAACCATGCAAATATCTTACTGGAACAGGGCCAGGAGACAGGACTACAGTTGCATGGTTAATTGAGTTTGGCAAGCAGTCGCCCAGCTATATTTCCTCCGGGATCGACATGTGGGGTGGATCAATTGATACTGGAAGAATTAAGGATGGGGATTGCAGAAAAAGGAAGAGCTGACTGTGTGGGCTTGCCAAGGTGTGCAGGTGGGCTAATGTTCAATAGGTGGCACCTATGAGCAGGGATCCAGGGCTGGTGTCACCTTGAATTGCCCCCCAGCTGCCAAACTCTTCTCCTGATGCAGCTGGAGACTTAACCATATGCTGGCTGTAACTGGTGTGTCCACATGTGAAAGCAATTTCAAGGCTGGAAGGGCTTGGGTTCTGTTTTGTTTGCATTGTTCATTATCTACAAATGCAATTACCAAGGGATAAATTAAATTAGGTTGTAGCATTATTTTGAACATCTTTTCTGGTTTGCTTTGCTTCAGATTTTCTGAGAGGCCAGTGTTTGCAGTTAGAAGTACAACTTGGCAGAAGTACAATCAGGAGTGAGCAACACATACCACAAACAAAACCATTAAGACCATTTAGAAAATTTTTGCAAAAGACAATCAAGTGTTACGGGACTAATTTCCCACTTGGTCACCATGATTTTATGTCAACATTAACACCACTGACTTCAGCTGAGCCCTGCAGGCACAAAGTTTGTGTGATGGGGTGGGAAACTGGCCCCGTTTAGGATTATGTATATTGTATTATTTAAAAGACAAAGAAACAAATCCCAGGAGTGTGTAAGTATGCTGAAGTCTCTGAATGTAGACTTTTCCCACTGAAATCAAAAGCAGAGCATCTGTGTACTGGGAGGAATGGAATCAGGTGTCCTCGACCTACCATTGGCAAGGCATGGCCATCAACAATGCACTTTTTGGAGCTGGATGTAGAGTGTAGGACAGGATAGATGCTCTGGAAAATAGACGACTAAAGAGAAAGGTGTGTCTTCCTCCCTGAGAACCTCCTCCCCCAGCCCCAAATACCTTCTTATTTCTCATTACTTCATACACTCAGATCTATTTTTAATGCTCCCAAAATCAGCAGTACAATGCTTTTTCTTTCCGTATGTGTGTGAATATAGAAATCTGAAGAAAGACAGAAGGTTTTCTTACCTGGTTGATCATTGTTTTGGTTTTTTTTAATTTTTAGGTCTTTTGGAAGTGCAATTATATTAGACATGTTGGGCTGGCCACTAGGATGAGTAAAACAGTTTGGGAGAAAAAAAGGTTTGTGAGTATTTCAGGATAATTACTAACAATTAGTCCCAGAACCAGAAAAAAATATAAAAAAGGAAAAAAAGGAAAAAAGAAAAGCAAAGAAAAGGAGAGAAGAGCTTTCGCCTGTTACTGATTTCCTTTTTGGTTGCAGGGGCCATTGTTTGTTTTAATGACAGGAAAAGAGAGCTGTCAGAAGACATTTGCATAGTGCAAATAGGGTCACAAATCAGAGGGGCTGTGGAGATCATGTAGCAGTGAGCCAGCACCCATCGATGCGCAGCTACAAGGATGAGGTTGTTTTCTGTAGTAATGGGGAAAAGCTGATAGTTTTTCCACATGCAGTTGAGGGCTCAAGCAAATTTGGGGGAGAAAAGCTTCCTGCTTGTGGCAAGGTCCACTGGGCTCTCATGAAGGCATTGCTGTTTGTTTATTTTCCTAGCTGTGTGCTTAAGATGCATTCTTTGAAAATTTAGCTGATGGGTCTGTTTGTATAGACTGCACTGCTGGTGAGTTGGACCAGGGGTTTGTGTTCATTTGGGAAAAGAGAAAGAATCCTGGCCATCAGAAATGTTTACTATATCAGGAAATGAATTCACTACTTGAGGGTTCCAATGGATATAAAACAAAAATTAAAACAAGAGCCTTGTATAAACCCACTTTGTATTGTCTCCTGCATAAACAGCCCCATACGTGACAAAGCTCGGAGTGAGTGAGAGAGGTAGTTTTATTGGGGCATGAGGAAGCAAGTTAATTGCTGTCGTTTTTTGATTTTCTTTTTTTTTGCAGATGCTGGTGAGTTTGAAGTGAAATCTGGTTGTCTTTTCTTCCTCCCATTCCAGGGAGAGCTGAGCTTTTGCTGAGAAATAACACTAGGCAAAATGACTTCAAGCTGTCACCATTACACAACCTAAACTTTATTTCTTCATTAATGCATTACAGAGCAAAAAAACAATGAGAGCACTCCTCTGGAATGTGTGTTTACTGAGCACAAAATGATATGTTTACTGAAATAGCAGTTGCTGCCGGGTTACCCAGTGGGAGAGAGCTTTCTCTTACCACACCGGTCCGAGATCCCGGTGTCGCTCTGCTCCGCGGCCTCCTGCACCAGTGATTTCCCCCTTGCCAAGAGGGTCCTGTGGGAAAAAGCAGTGGTGGTGCTGGCCAGAGCAGAGGCTTGGCATCATCCAGTGGCACCTTTCCGGTGGCTCCAGCAAGCCCTGGAGGAAAGGAGAAAAAGGAGGGGGATTTCAAGGCATCCCTTTCTGGAAGAAGCACGAGTCAGAGGAGAAGGGGCTAAACTCAGGTTTTCAGGGTGGGTGTCAGCACTTCTCTTGGTGTGGGAGCAGGAGAAATGCTTGGGGCAGAGGGCAGGTGCTTGTGCTACGTGGATGAAAACTCCCTCCCCAAAGAGTGGACAGAGGTGGTGGCTGGGGACTGGCAGAGCAGCTCCTGGGTACAGCAGCCCTGGGGGGATGTGCCGCAGGAGGAAGGGTGGGAGGGCTGGCGATGTCCTTTGTGATCACAGTAAGGAAAACATCATTCCTGATGGCCAGGATGAGATGGGCATGCTGCAGATGCCCCAAACAAAACAGCAAGGGCAGGGAAGAAAGGGAGTCAGATAGACAAAGGCAAATAAAATCAGTGATGGAGCTTTCTCCTTTATCCCAAGAGTCAAAGCAAACCGTGTGTGTATTAGTACATGTGTACGTATGCAGGTGCATACACACACACACCCTCATATGCTCCCAGTCTCATAAATTCAAAGGTAGTTTGTTCTTTTCTCTTTATTCCACTAGGATTCAGACAGCAAAAAAACAATAATTAAGGAGCTTTTGCTCAGTATAACTGCCAAGCAGACATCAGGTTGGCTGCAGCAGTATTTGGTGTGGATATGGCTCTCCAGTGATTCATAACCAGCCCAATCGGAACAGGGTTCATCAGTGCCCCAACCAACAAAAACACAACCGCAATGTTTTCAGTTCTTTCCCTTCTCCTTTAAAGAGAAATACACACACACATGCAGAGGGAAAACAGAAATAGAGAGTGCTTTCTAACCTGGTACAGCATATCACACTAATTAAGGGATGCTGTTATTCATGCATCATTCATGACCCTGCCAAAACTGGGAACAAACAGTCCTTACAATCTTGATACGACTGTCTGAGCTGAACTTTGCAGAGTTTTCCAATCTGAAAAAGCCCAAATAGGAAACATCCTTCCCCACTGCTAACTCCTGCAACTGGCAGCATAACGGGCAGTGTCCTTACCCTGATCTGCTTCTCTATTGATATTTTGGTCCAGCATTGACTGCAGGGCAGGTGAAGGGGTCTGCAAATGTCATGTGCTGTCATCATTCCACTGGGTTGCAGCAGAGACCTCAGAGGTTCCGTGTTGGGCCAGCTTCCCCCGTGGTGGCAAAGTCCTTGGAAACGAGGCGGAAGATGAACCCAGACACTGCCTTTGCCCTGGAGGTAAAAGCATCTCCTTGCTGGGATGGCCTTTGTTCTGGTTACTGCTTTTTGGTGTCTTGTTTGACACCACAAGGACAGGGGGCACTGCTGCCAGGAGAGCCAGAGGCATCGTACCTCCCCCCGACATTTCTTAGTGAGGTGTGAAGGAGAGTTGGGGAAGTCAAAGATTCAAAGAATCAGTATTGTTGGAAAAGACCTTTAAGATCATCAAATCCAACATCAAATCCTTCGAAGTGTCTCCAGCTGCGTCTGAGAGGGGCCAGGAAAGTGTGCTACTTGTAAACGTGCCTTGAATGCATCTCGGCACCACACTGAGAAGGATTGACAGGAGCTGCAGAAAGGCTGAGTAAAATTTTCCAAAATACCTAAGTGATGTGGAAGCCTCCTGTCCTATTTTTAAAACGTGACTGAAGCACGTGAGACTCAGAGCCTTAAAGGTACCTCTGCAGATAGCTCCTGTGGATCTGGGCACCTAAAAGAGCGCCTCCATCCCACTGCCCTGGTGATCCATCCTCCACACTCGGGGGTCCTCTCCCCTCTCAGTCACATCATTTCAGACCCTCAAACCCAACAGGAGGTCACTTCTTCTGCAAGTCCTGCAGGGACCTGCAAAGACCTCTCTGTCCATCCCACAGCAGAAAACTCCTCTCTTTCCTTCCACTAGTCCCACCAGGGATGCATTTTACTTGGGTTTTGCTTCCAGCCATGCTGCCCCTAGGGTTTTTTTCCTCCTTCTCTCCTTTGCTTTTCCAGAAGCCCCTGCCGGGTGGTAATTCCTATCCAGCCCAGCCAACTTCCATCTGGGACCCGACCCTCCCAGCTGCTGTGTGCAGGCACATTGCTCACAGCAGAACTGTACCTCCACGATAGGCAGCAAGGTGACTTTAGCTGTGTCTTTTCCTGCTGGCCAGAGGGGTCTGTGAGCTCCAGCCCGGATGGCTTGGCCCAAAATATCTCAGGCTGCTTCCTCAGCAATGAAATGTCTCCTATTTATTGCTGCTGATTATTGCTAATGACAAAGGCAGGTGGCTGGGGACGGCAAAAGGAGAATGGCAAGGCTCAGTGAGATGGGAGAAGATAAAAAGGTCAAAAAGCAGTTATTTTAGCTGCCGGCTTTGTGCAATTTTGGAAGCAGAGGACTGTTTGCATTAGATGTAGAAAGCACAGGTTTTAGCTGCAACAGCACACTCTTCCCACTCCGTGTTTTTGCAAAACTTTCTGCCTATTTGTAGCACCTCCTGCTGTATTGCTCACACCAGCCCTCCTTGCTCAAGAAATATACTGGAGCCATACGTTGGAGCCGTATGTCTCATCGGCATAGTGAGACTCGAGCAGAATGTATTGCCAGAGGCAGAAATACTCTCATGGATGCAGCCAGTAGAATAGGTGGAAATTTTCCAAATTTCTTTTTGCAGAGGGAACATTTATCCCCATGAAAAATGTGGAGGGACTGAAGGGAAGGCTTAATAATGACTTTTATGACACGTCCTTTCCCATTTCTAACTTCTTTTAATTGTCTCTTCTATCTTACAATGCCCTTGTGGAGCCCCTATTCTCTCACTGATGTCAAGGCAGAAACAGTGAGGAAAGAAATATTGTCACCCAAGCTGCGGTGCTGAAAGCTCCTTCTTGTCAGCACTGATACAAATAACCATATAGATACCAGGACATGCTCCTAAAGTTTCTGCCATTGCGCAAGGGCCCTTCTGGCCTCTCAGCTGCTGCTGCAGTGCAGTGCTCCTGACTTCCCAATGTCTCTCCCGAGAAAATCCTTTCCCTGTGGACCAGGAGATGGCATGGAGGGTGCTGTTTCACTATGGTGCTGCTGTCGGTGAGGATGAGGATGGAGTGAGAGGTAGGTAGGAGAAGATGAGGATTTGCAGAATACCACCCTGGGCACTTCAGCTGACACTCAGCAGGAGTGCCCTCCAAACACAATCTCTGCAGTGTGAATTCACCTAATTTTTAAATGACAGAATGCCTACTCTGCTTTACCTTGAAGCTGCATGGTGCTGGGAGAGCCACTGATGATTTGAGCTGGTTTCTCTGCACCCAGTCACCTGCTGAACCCGGGGGACCACCACACACCCTTCCGGTACCATCAGTTCCATCCCTGGTGGTGTGACGCAGCACTGGCCCTCACACCAGCGAGCTGAGGCCATGTGGAAGCCACGATTGCTCAGATGAAGGCCTCTGATAAATATCCACCCTCCCACTTCCCTGCTGCATGGACCAGATAGCTGCAAGCCAAGGCCATTACTCAGCGTATCATCAGGTGTGTAGCTGTGTCCTGAGCACTCCAAATTGGCAGGGAGATGACTATTGGAAGGAAGCTGAAGCCAAAAGGGCTGTGGAATCTGGCCAAATCTGCTGTCGATTTTAAAGCTGATTCCGCTGTTCCTCCCATGGAGCAAAACAACCATATTTTTCATTTTGCAAAGGACAAAGCTCATCAGGGCTTTATTTTTTTTTTTTTTGGGCTTTTTTTTTGGTTGTGCTTGCTAGGAATTTATTGAATGCTGTTACATTATTCTTCTTCTGTCAGGAAACAGGCTGACTGCCCTCCCAAAGTTTGGCTACTGAGCAGCTAGGCTGCATGGAGTTTTTTGGCCACTGGTGAGGCTACTGTCTTAGATGGTGGCCTATGAATGTCCTTCAAACACTTGGAATCGAAGAGCTTTGCTGTCAGCTTCTGGAAGTTCCCCTATCAGTGGGAGGTGAGTGGGTAGCACAGCTTTTGGGCCCAAAGAGAGCAAAAGCCTACTACCATAAAATCTGTAACGCAGCATCTGGTTTGGTTTATACCCCATGTGCTGCATTTCAGCCTCGGAGAAGGGCCTTGAGCTGCTCGGGATGTGTGCTGCGTGGTCCAGGGCTGTTGGGGAAGGTGCCCCATTCCCCAGCATCTGCAGCTCGTCCCACAGGCTGAGAAATGCATAGTCCTTTGGTGGGAAATTTGTAAAGCTGAACCCTCCTTCACTATTCCTTCAGTGGAAAGTATGGGAGGAAAAAGCCAGCAGTATTTTCTTGGGATGGGAATGAGCAGCAGAAACAGGTTGCGAGAAGGGACAGTAGTACAAACAAGAGCAGCAAATTGCTTTCTTCTTATACTCCCTTCTCCTAGTTATCCATTATGATTTTGCACCTGACCCATCCATCTCCATATACAACAAAAATTTGGTGCTTGGCCACCTGCCAGCCATCCTCTTTTTGTGCTGGAGTGGGTCTCATTCAGGGGAAAATTCCCCTGCCCTGGAGAAACCGGAGCAAGAAGCAGTTTCCCTGGGTTTGTTCCATTATTCATTGTTATCCTCCCCTTGGGCCGCCCTGAACAATTTCCTTCCCCTCCCCTCCATGCACACCCTTCAAATGGTTTTAGAATATGGCACTGAAAAATAAAGTTTAAAAAAACCCACCAAATACCCAAGGCATTGAAAACATTCAAATATATTGCTCAGCTCTTTCCTCCCTGCACCATTGTCTTAGGAGGGCTGGCATGGGACCAGACTTCTTTCTTATTACCAATCTTAACTATTCCACTGGGCATCGAAAAATAAAGCCCTATAAAAGTCACTAATTAAATAAGTTCTCCCATCTGACCTAATACAAGCAACATGGGAGGTTGCATGATTTTTATTTTTTTTTAGTCTTTTTTTTTTTTTTCTTTTTCCCTCCTTTTTGTAGAGCCCACTTTTCTGACGGGGATTCGTTGTTTTTCTGGTAGGGGAGAGGGATTTCAAGGTCACGGAATGAATAAATGAAGATGGTGCTGGCCGCGGGGAGAAGCGAGCACAGCGAGCACGATGAGCACGGCAGCAGCCGAGGTGCTTCCTGCCTGCCCGGTCCCTTCTAGCGAGGACAGGGCTGCAGTTGTCCCTCCTTGCGGCTCCTGAGTGTGTGCTTGGCCTCCCTGCTTTTGTTTGCCGTGGTAGCTGCTTGTTTTTTTAATTATCATTATTATTTTCTTCTCTCACGACTCAAGAGTGGATGATTATCTCATCTGAGTGTCCCCCGCCCCAAGGCTCTGTGGGGCTCCTTGGCCCTGGGCCTTGCGGGATGTGGGCTCGCCCCAGATCAAGTGAAACAGAAAATTAACGGCTGTATTTCCTGTTATTCTTGGGAATTTTAGATGGATTAGTGAAGATAGATACTCGCCACGCTCAGCCGTGGGGGTTCCAGTGCTGTGTGCCCTTGCACGCTTTTTCCCTCTGAACCTTGAGTGTGAGCCCACAAGTGGGAGGAGTTGGGCAGCTCCAGCTCGCTGCCCACTGCCATGGCTGCATGGGGCAGTGCTCTTTCCTTTCCTCCCGACTCACTTGCTAATGAGCTCCCCTCTTGCGAGAGCATCCTGAGGTTTTCTAACAACAGGAAGCGGCGCGCTGCCTGCCCCGGGGTCCGGCCGCGTGCGGGAAGAGGTGTGGCTGCCTCCAATTTCGAGGAACACCAGTGTCATGACCTGCCCCAATCCCAGCGTGCTTTCCCCTCGGCACCCGCCCTGCTGCCTCCCAGCGCTGTTACCCTTTGTTTCACTCACTACCTGAGCTACCCAAGGGATTGCAAGCGGCATTCGCCCTGCAGAAACAGACATCCTGGGGGACAGGGCTGCAGCTGATGAAGAGTGGCAGGTAGGGATAGGGATGCAGAGTCCAAGGAAAGGTACAAATGTACATTTCTGCTGTGGCTGCCCTGGCTGGCGTTGCCAAAGGTCCTGAAGTCTGCAGGGAAACAGGTGCTGAAGGGTTCGAGAATCACCAGAGGATTTCCCAAATCTCTTCACTCTTTTTAATGCAGAATCTCTGGCAGTGTAGGGTCTTGTCGTTTAATGAAGTGATGGATGGGATCTGCCCAGCCAGACAAGCTCTTCATCTGGAGAGCCAGGCAGTGCAGATCCCTGGGGACATTTCCCAACAGTCCTGATTTAGCTTATTCTAGGCCATGCAGAGAATTATTAGCTGCAGGAGTCTGCCTCTCTCCTCTCCTCGTTGAGACTACTTTTCCTATTTTAGCTTGATGCTTTGCTTTTCCCCCACACGAGCTATTTATTCTATAGCTTTTACACTATAAAATCTAGGAAAAATAAACAGCAGCTGAGAGGGGGCTGTGGCTATCAGGGAGGGCAGGGATGGGTGCATAGAGCTGGGAGAGGGTGGTGGGAGGCTTGCCTAATGCTACCTCATGGAGCATGATCCCTGAGCCAGGGCCATGGGGAAGCCGTGTGGCATCTGCCCAGCTTTATTCCTGTGGCTGTCGTGGTTAAACACAGATGTTCCTTTCGAGCCCAAGGTAGCAAAACAAAACAGAGCCACCTCATGGAGCCAGCAGGCTCATTGCTTAACCCATGGAAAGACTTCACATGATTTTTCTGTGACCAGTCACTTCAAATCTTCCGTGAAATGCCCCCTGGCCATTAATGTTACGCGAATATTCCTGTGTACTCATTTATTAATGAGAGTCCTGTGGAAATGACAAACCCTAAACAAATGCAGGAGACTGTTCATAGAACAATTATATTTGCTTTGCACCAGCTTGCGGCCTGGAAAAAACGTCCCTGAATTTGGATCATGTCAATCTAGTCATGAGACAAATATGTTGTGTGACTTGGCTTAAGTGATGGGGCTCTCCACTGGCTTTCGGAGCGCTGGTGATCGCTTTTGGGACTCAGCAAGTTCCAATTCAGTTGACACTTCACACAAGTTGCATTGTTTTTCTGTGCACCATCTGTAATCTCAAAAGGCTTCCTGCCTCACGGGTCTTGTGCTGAATATGTGTTGGAAAAGTATCAAAGATACCTGCTCGGGCCTCTTAGGAGATGATTTCCAGAAATGAAAAGCAAATAAACTGCAGACCTAATGCCAGGGTAAGGACAGCATGGAGCAAGCTCATCGCCAAGCTTCCTAAGACATCCTGGTGAAGGCATTAGCAGGATCTACTCGATGTTTTACCCTGCAACCCAAGGGGGAAACCCTTCAAATTTCCATGTTCTTCTCTATGAAAAACATGAGCCACATGCACTGTCACTAATTTTTTGCCTCAAGAAGGTTGATTGGGAGAGAGGCCAAGTCTTGAGTACAGAGAGGAACAGTCCTCCATCAATAGCAATGGTCACTGAATATTTAAGATGATGTCCAGCATCATAGCACACCTCAAATGGGAAGATCCGTGGACTTGGCCTTCTCTTTGGTGACTTTCTCTGGACAGCTGAGGACCCTCGTTACCAGCTTTCATTGTGAAGTTCCCTTGCAATAACTGCGTTCCTGCAGGCTACCCAGAAGGGTAACTTTTATTTTTCCATGGGTCTTGCTGTCATTTAAGGCTGACAGCAAGAGTGGGTGTTTAAAGGCTGCTCTGGGAAAAGGAGAAAACAAGTCACATTGCTTCTCTGGCCAAGAAAGGCCATGGATAAAAGATAATAATTTACTCTTTTGCAGCTGCTTTCTTTGGGAGGCATTGCCTGTCTCCTGCAAGATCTTGTGCTTCATGGTCACTGCAGTTCAAGCCTAAAGGTTTTTCGGTGGGAGAACTTGGCACTGGGTGGGGTGGTAGGAATTAGTGTTCTGCAGGGCAGGAGAGGGCTGCAGAGCTCTTGGTAAGTAAATAAACCATTTGTTATTGAGCAGAAAAGAAAATTATAATTGCCACAAAGATTTTTCTGCAGGAAAACATTGTCAGCTCATGATGGATGGCCAGGTTTAAGGCGAAAGGGAAACTAAGTGGATCATAAATATATTCTAGCTTACCCTCTAACAACAAACCTCCAGGAACAGCTTTTGGGTGGTTGGTGCTTAGGGACTTTAAAAGAGAAAATAACTGAGATGTCTCCTACAGAAGGCATGCAAATGAATCAAACTATATTACAGTTGTGTTTAAGACCTCCATAGAGAGTACAGAATATGGGGTATTGTCTGGCATTCATGCATAGCTTAAATACATCAGTTCAGCTGTGTATTTGCATCCAAGTAAATCTATAATCAAAGGCTTGGTAAAAAGGTCTTGTCTTTCTTCTTTTTTTTCTTTTTTTTTTTTTTAATGCTTCAATGGAAATACCCCCATATTTCTAGCTTGTTAGGACATAGTCAAGAAGGGAATAATCCATTACACACTTCATTATTTTCCAGATAGCAGAGGAAATCTCCTAGGAATGTAAAGGGTTGTATAATATCTGAAATCAAATTACATGAATTTTGATAAAGTGTCAGCATTTGCAACTGGTATGGCTAATGCTGATTTTTGGGGAGCCATCATTCAATCTGCATCTCAGTAGCAAATGAGATGAGGATTGCCTTATAAGCAGCTGCTCTGTTCATTTTCTAAATAATACTACAAAATATGGTATAGATTGATACCTCTTTTTTACCTTTCCTTATTTGCAAATCAAAGCTTCAGAATTATCCTTGATATTTTGCAGCATCAGCCTCCAAGATACAGAAATGTTGAAGTAAATCCCTACACACAAGCAGCATTCGATGGGCTAAAATATTCTTTATGGTAGTCTTAAAACCAGAATTACCCTGTACATGCTGAAATTTACAGTGGTGCATTAAAGCCACGACAAACAACCTCTGACAAATAATTTGGTCGTAACTCTTATTTCAGTACACATCATGGTGAAGTAGTACAAGTGGAAAAGGATGCTGTTGGGCAGAAGTGGACACCAGATTTTAGTGCCAGAGTCCAGATTTTGGCTTCAACAAACAAAATGATCTTAGCCTATTTTATGGGATTTTTTTCCCGGGGGGGGGAAAAAAAAAAAAAAAAAAAAAGTCCTGTCCTTTTTTTTTTCAGAAACTCTATATTTTATAATATGTTTGAAACTTTAGAAGAGACTGGATATGCCTTGTCTCCATGAGAACTACTTCATTCTGATAGATTTAGTGGAGAATGTGTCTGTGCTCCATGAATCTTCCCCTAAGAAATAGCTGAATGTATTGTTTCCAAACACTAATTCTCTCAACTTCTTAAAATCCCTTGGCACTTATTATATTCATTCCTCACAAGCAGTAGTGAAAACAAATGTTCTTTGTGTAAACAGATTTTGACAGAATGTGGGAAACTTAAATAAATATGGTTATAATATGGTATAAAAAGCAACATCAAATTTGAAGCAAACTGAAAGTGCATGGGTAAAGAGTCTTGTCACTCATCTTCAAAAAATATCCAAACCCAAATATATCCCAAGATGTATTAAAACAGGTAAATATCAGCTCTGAGGCTCCCAACTGCGTCATATGTTTGAAGACACAAGAACTGTGTAAATATACAATGTTAAGTAAAACAGTTGCTCCAAAATGTCCTTTCACGTAAAACATGCTCTCGTATGTGTTATTCCGCTCCAAGAAAAATGAGCATCCTACCAGTGGTGTTTTCCTCAGCTGGCCAGAGGTGTGGGGCGTACCTCTTCCTTTGGGGTGGGCAATGATGTCATAGGGCTGATGGAAACTAAGGATATTTTGAAACATTTACGTGGCTTATTTAAGTTAGGAGAAAAAAAAAAAAAGGTACTTACTCCAGAAAGCACACCGGCCGCAAAGACTTTCTATGAGATTGGATACCCTGTGTGGTTTTCTGAGGCATGAGGCCAAAGGCCAAAAGAGCAAAGCCACCCAAAAAGTGTCATAATTACCCTTTGGGGCAATGGCTGCATGAAATGGAACTTATGAACAAAGACAAGGAAAACCCATTAAGTAATATTATTGACATGTGTCTGACATCGCCAATAGCCAATCAGCACTTGCCACTTGTGCTCTGGATTTCTGAAATCATTTCTTAGTGGAATAAGAGTGTTTCAATTCATAATGTCTTTCTGCAGATGCTAGAGGATGCAGGTTTGCCAGCTGTTCACGTTCCCAGCCTGCATGCTGTTAAAAAATTCAAAGTTTCGTTGAAGCAGAGTAGTAGTCCTCTGTTATATCAGTATTACAAACAAGTTTCAGCTTCATGCAATAACATAAAATTGCCATATATCAGCATTTCCTAAGCACCTGTCCCTGACAGAGGGAAGAAATGAGAGAGACCATTTTTCCATGCAAGATGTAGAGCTGCGGGGACAAATATACCTTTTGATTACATAGTGCAAACAGACTTCGGTGCCAATTTCAGAGGCAAAATGAAGGAAAGTAGGGTTCAGACGATGCTACAAGCCTGAAAAATGTGTCTGGACCACATAAGAAAGGCATAAATGGAAGATTTGTGACTCCTGAGGTTTTTAAGCTTTAGGGTCCAAACGGCTGCTTTACTTCCATGTTTAAGAGCAAAGCGCTTTTAAGAAGTGAAATCAGAGCTAAAGGAGGATCAGCTGAGTAATGCAGATGTAGAACCAAAGCTGGATACCCATTTACAGATTTACAGGGGGGTGATGTGGTGGTCAGGAAGAGGGGAGTAGTCCTGAAACTAGGCAATTATCTCCCCTCCAAAACCCCTTCTGCTCACCTGCATCATGACATGGACACAGATTCTGTTGAGCTGGATGTAGAGAAAACATTTTTCTAGAGGACAGCATATAAACAAAGCATGCTCCCACTGCCTGGGCTCAGGGAGGAAATGGACTCCTCTCTCTTTGCATGTACAGTGAGGTGTGAAGATACTGATGGTTCTAGAGAGTTTGATCCTTTTTTTTTTTTTTTTTTGCAACACTGAAACTCTGCACATTTAAAAGTACTTCTTTTCAGTGCTCAGAGCAAATCTGCATTTGCTCAATTTAAGGAAGTTGACCCTGCTTTTGAGAAGCAATATAGTATTAGTAACTCTAAAATTCAGATATTAATCACAGCTAAAAGTGACACTTTAGAAAGTGCGTGACTGTTCATCTTTTGGAGGTGTTTTGGATGCATGTATGCTGGGTGAGTTGTACTCTACCACTTGAGTCGGGATGGCCAGTGAATCACAGATGCTATTTCTGGGACTTTTACTGAGCCTTCTTTATACATATGTTGTACTCAACTCAGCACATATCCTGATGGCTTTACTGTGTCCTTTTGATCACTGAATCAGGCTGCATGGTCTGATGATGTGTTACGCACCAGGACCGCCTCAAGCACAACCTTTCCGTCTTGCCTACACAGTTGTGGTTGGTGAGATGGCTGCAGATGGAGTCGGATGAGATCTGGCATTCTTTGTGGGAGTTTCTGCTTTTCCCTGTGTGCCAAGTAAGACAATCTAAGGTCTCCTTCGTGTAGTCAGGCATGCAAGGCACCAAGGAAGGACACGGCCCTGCAGAGCAAAGCAGATGTGGGTGTGAGACCTTCCCATTTCCTCCACAGGGATGCCCAAGCAGACATGGACCCCATATTTTCATGCCAAGACCCTTCTCTACCTTACCGGGGCTATATGGTGAAGGGTGGCAACTGCTCGCCCGTCAGTACCCCAAAGCCATCCTTCCACAGGGTTTCATGGAAGGGAAGGGTCCCTCAAGGGAGAAGGCTTTGGGCTGCTTGGCAAGGTGAAGAAAGCCAGCTCTCGGACCACCTCATGGTGGGAGGTGGAGTTGTTTATCAAGAGCTTGCCTGGTGCCACCCCTTTTCATTTTGGACTGAGTCAACCCCCTAGACACCAATGAATGTGCTCTTGTAAACAAACACCATGGGTTGTTCAGTTTTTGTTGTTGTTACTGCTGCTGGTGCTGTTAAATGTTTTTCTTCCGTTTCCAGATAAAACTGCTTCGCCTTCAGAAAACAGGGCAACATAACCTTTGCAGACACTTGAGCAACTTTTAAATACTCTTGGTTGGGATAGGACCCTTTGCCTTCCTGGTGAAAGAGGCATGACCATGGGCAGTAAATAGCTGCGGGGCAGTGGAGAGGACACAGGAAAAGTGCATGAAAAATATAAAAAGAGAGACTCACAACTCTTCCTTGACCTCACCACCTTTGGTGGCATGTGGGAAGAGGTGCAAGAGTGGCGTCTAGTGGAGTCCACAACGCCTTGTCTGTCTCTTTCATGTTTCCGCTCTATTTTCCTCTTTGTTAAGTGATTTTTTTTCCCAGTATTCTGCTCTTCCCGTGCTTGTGTAGCCCTGGTCACACTGATAGCTTTCCTTTGCCCATGGCTGAGCATTAGTGGTTAAAAGCAGAGCGTGTCCCACCAGCTGGTGTATGGTTGGCCCTGGAACTGATGGCTTTTGAGGGATGTAGTGTCCCCTTCACTATCACCAGAGTGGGTAGGATGCCTCTGGCCGCAACACTAATGCAAGTCTTTGGTTTTCCCATTTTGTCCTTTCCCTCTCCCTCTGTCAGATCTGGTGGCCCAGGAAAATAAGTAAGCTGTGTCTTGCTCAGATGCCGGATGCTGCTCTGCATGAGGAAGGACTCATCTCTTTTTCTCAAAATGTCTTTGCATGTCCTTTGTTTGCTTGGCCACACCAGTAAATTGGAAGTGGTGGGGTCATCTCAATAATCAGAGGGGATTTTGCCTTTGCACATCCAAGTTTGGAAGTTGAGTGTTACAAAACTGCAGATGACTAAACTGATCTCATGGGATATTTCCTTAGGTGGCTCCCTTCCCGTGGGTGAACACGCTCCCAAGGGTTTGTTTCATTCATGCATTAAATTGAGTGACTTCACTGTTGTTAACTGCAAAAATACAAATTTTTCTGTGCTTACTACAATAGCTCAGCCACACTGGGATTTTTGGTAAAGAAGAAATTACACTTCACTTTAGGGTCAGCCAGAAAAGCTTCTTCGCCACCAGCTTTCCTCTTTTTCCAGTTTTTCCCCTAGAAGTCATTGAAGACAAAGAACCCCCAGTTCACACAATGCTTTTGGCATCAGTGGACTCCTTGCCACGCATCGAGCAACCCTGCAGCAGGATGGCAGCTCTGCATCCTGACACAATCAAGTGTGAAGGTGTAGGGACATCAAGAAAAGCAAGCTGCATATTCCTCCCCCTTGGCTCGTCTCTCCTAGCACTCCAAGACATAAAAGTTGAAAGTTAAGCTTTTGAGTTACCAGCAATTTCCACTTTGGTGCATTATTGACTTTGCTGCAGTGCTTTTATAAGCCTGTTTATAAGACAATAGACAATGGGAGAAGTTGCTGAGGCTCCCAGTGGACATATGTTGACAATAAACCCCTGTGACAGAGGTCAAATGTGTGTTCCCAGAATAGCAGAGGGTAACTTGCTGCCTGAGGAGCGTCACACTGCAAATGAACCGATACAGAAGAGAAGTCTGATTGTTTGAGTATTGAGTCAGCTTGGCCCAAGAAGACTTATTTTCCAGAAGATCTGATCTCTATACTTACTGCGAGGATGTGACAACATGTCTCTTCCATTGGTAATGCTTATGTGTATGCAAAGGTCCCTGTAGTCATAGATAGAAAGCTGTTTGAAATGATTTGAAGTGTAAAGAGGCAACACCGCCCTGAATGTCGTGTTCTTGACCAGGTGCCCCCGTTGGTGGAAAGGCTCTCTCCAAGTGAGACACGAGAGTGAATCAGACAGCAGTTTCATGTGGGTGGGGTGGCTCTGCACAGTAATGGGGGAGTGAAGAAAATATAAAATGCTGTGTCCTATTTTTAAGAAGTTGTAACTTAGCTTTACTTTGCCCTTGTATGAAGTCTCCTTGGGCGGGAAAGCATTTTTAACACATGGTTTGCAAAAATAAAAAAAAAACAACTGACCCAGTGGAGATTTCATCTTTTGCTGGCCATTCCAGCTCTTTGCAGTTGCCAGAAAGAATTCAGAGCTTCTTTTTTTTTGTGGCTGCAGATACATTGATTGTGCTCTGATAGCCAGAGGATGGTAGGATGGCTGACTGAATAGGACAACACGTAGTCATTTGTGTCAAAGACTAATTGCTGGCAGGCAAACTGCTCGGGTTGGGTTTCATGTTTGGGAGTCTGTCACACCAAGCTCTGGTGCTACAGGAGCTGTG
This sequence comes from Vireo altiloquus, assembly GCA_013396875.1. Classification (NCBI taxonomy): domain Eukaryota; kingdom Metazoa; phylum Chordata; class Aves; order Passeriformes; family Vireonidae; genus Vireo; species Vireo altiloquus. The sequence continues at coordinate 325,683 of VZRF01006999.1, forward strand.
CTGTCTCTGAGGTTGTCTGCAATGTGAGCAAGTGTGTGAGCACTGAGGGGAACAAGAAGATTCCCACAGGCTCCAGAAGCATTTTAGCAAGCAGAAACTCTCTCCTTGAAAAAACATGAGTGGCAACCTACAGAAAATACATCCATCTATAAAGTGATCCAAAACTGGCTGCAGGACAGTCCATGTCTCCTCCCTGTGCCATCTCCACAGCAGCAGGGAAGTGAAGTTGCTAACATGCAATGACAAAAATTGTCCTATGTTTAATGCCTATTTTTACTCTTCTTGCCTCAGTTTTTCCTGGCACACAAATGGCTGAAAGCAAAGGCACCGCACCCCAGCATGGTGAGGGATATTACAGTGGGAACACAGGCCAAGGTTACAATTAGATTCTGGGTCTCCCTTGATGGACATCACAACAATTTTATGACAAACTTTGTCTTATGAACACCCAAGAAACAGGTGTTGGTTTCTTTTCGTTCTAGAGCCCTTTAGTGAGCAGCAAGCAGTGGAGATTGGAACCTCTGTAGAGGTCATGTTGGTGGGCTAAATACATTTTCTTTTGCAGAATATTGTGTTGCTAAAGCCAGTGGAGCCACTTAAAGACCCTGAGACGTGAACAGTGACCACAGGGCCAAGCTAGCAGAGGACACTGCACCCTTGCCAACCCATTATGCTGCTGCACAGCTTGGAGCTCCATTCCACTTGCAGACTGGGCCTCCAGTTCAACTGGGCATGGACTGGGGTGTGGAGAGTGACAGGGTTAACGGTACCTAGCAGAAAAACTGGATGAATGGTGTTGCCAACCAAACCAGTAACTTCAATATTTCCCAGCCAAAATACTGATTCCTCTTGGTTATTGAATTTCTGCGGCCAAATTCACAGCTCACCCAGTACATCGATGTCTTCATAGCAACTGTCTCATTTTGAGCAAAGTTCCTTGAGGGTTTGTTTTTTATTATTTTCAACTGTTTGGACTAGAATATATAGGTGGTAAGATAATTAATACATCCCTGGAAAGATGTATTTGTTCCTGGAATTCCTGTTCTACTTTGATGAATTCCACTGCTAGTGGTAAGTTTTGCCAAAAAAAAGGAAGCTAGCTGTGACAATCATGATCTGGACACTCCTTTGCTGGTAGAGTAACACCCTGAAGGTCTTGCTGAAGGAACAATTTATTTAGCTCTTTTAAATTATCTGCATGTCTGTTTGATGGGGACAGTCACTTTCTTGAAGTTTTCCCTGTCCAGTCACATAACACTCTCCTCCACTCTATGCAATCCATGGGAGAGGAAAACCTTTACAATGCCATGCAATCTAGTTATAGCAAATAAGTCTTCATACCTTCCTTAGTTTTTATGTCAAATCCTTCACATAAATGCCAAAATCCTTGGAGGAATGGGAAAAATACCTGTTAGAATGTCAAACAAAGCAAGTGAATTAGCATAGAAGGTAAATACAATCTGAAGACACAGCTAAAACCCTGTCCTGAAAAGAGGTTACCCATCTTCATCTTGTCTGAGTTGGAAATAATATTGATATATTTCTTCCCCATTCTCTAGTAAACAGGTAGCAATGACAATGTTTTGCAGCTATTTAGACATTAATAACCTAAGGAATAATAGAACCATAGAATGGTTTGGGTTGGAAGAGACCTTAAAAATCATCTGATTCCAACTCCCCTGCTGTGGACAGGGTCTCCTTCCACTAGACCAGTTTGGTCAGAACCCATCCAACTTGGCCTAAAGCACTTCTAGAGATGGCTCTGGAAGCGAAGCCCCATCAACAACTTCTCTGTGCAACCTGTTCCAGCGTCTCACCATCCTCCAAGTAAACAATTTTTTGCCAATATCTAATGTAAAACTACTCTCAGTTTGAATCCATTTCCCCTAGTCCTGTCACTACAAGCTCTTGTAAACAGACCCTCTCCATCTTTCCTCTAGGGTCCCTTCAGGTCCTGGAAGGCTGCAATTAGTTCAACCTGAAGCCTTCTCTTTTTCAGGTTGAACAACTCAAATTTTCTCAGCCTGTTCTCATAGGAGAAGTGCTCCATCCCTCTGATAAACTTGGTGGCCTCCTTTGGACTTGTTCCAATAAGTCCATGTCTTTCCTGTGCAGGGGACCCCAGAGCTGGATGCAGCACTACAGGTGGAGTCTCACCAGAGCGAAGTAGAGGGGAAGAATCACCTACATCAGCCTCCTGGCCGTGATTCTCTTGATGCAGCCCAGAACATGATCCCTTCTTCACCTGTGTCATTCATAAGGATATTAACACTGGTGCTCATACAGACCCCTGAGGGACATTACTTGTCAGTATGTCCATTGGCACTCTGAGCCATTGGTGTGACCATACAGTCATCTTCTTATCCATCTAGCAGTCCACTCATCAAATCCAAGAGAAGGATGTTGTGGGGCACCATGTGAAAGGCTTTACAGAAGTCCAGATAAATGACACCTGTATTCCTTTGTCCACTACTGTAGTCACTCCATCATAGAAGGCCACTATGTTGGTCAGGCAGGACTTGCCCGTGGTGAAGCTGCACTGGCTGTCTCGAATTGCCTTCCTGTTCTCCATGTGGTTTAACATTTTCAGCAAGGACTTTGGCATTTCTCTTGAACCGTCTTGGAAGGGGGAGGTGAGTGAAGAAAACAAAATCGGTAAAGTCAGTATTGTATCATCATCTTTAGCCACAAACATTACGCTCACAGATCTCTCTTCTCACATCCAAAATGGACTCCACTGATATTTTTGTTTGTGGGACACTGCTACAGGCAGCAGGTGTCCCACCAAAGCCACTTGCCTCATATGCTAAGTGGTCCTGTAAAGGAGAAAAGTAAAATCTTCCTCTACCTCACCAATGCTTTACAAAGTTGCTCAGGAAAATTTGAAATGCATGAGGCAGCAGCAGCCTCACGTTAACTCACAGACTCCAGTTATTATGCAACCTGAAGCTTTCCTAATTTTGCTGTCCTCAATAATTCCTGCCGACACTCACACATCCGAACACTGTTGCGCACGTGTGCGAAATCCAGGGTGATCTAACCTTTATTTTATCAAAATGGAATGTTCGGTTTGCAATCAGCTGGGAAAAAAGTAATTGCTCCTGACTGTAGCAGTTCCTTCAAACCCACATCATGGGACTTTGATATTCAGCCTCTTGGAGAAGGGGCACAGGGGTCTGGTGCTGGTGGACACCTTATTGAAAACCAGCTTTGTCCACCACTAGACTCAATGTAAGGATGCCACTCAGCAGTGACCAGTGACCTCACCTTCAGCTGTCTTTTTGAATTCTGCTTAAGAAAACACAATCCTTGGTTTGCTCATCTTAGATGCTCCATTACTTTTAATGTTAATTATCTGATTTTTGCCCATCTGTGGCATATTATTGTACAAAAGCCTCTTTAGCTGTTCATGATAAGGTGGCTGGTCATGATAAGGTGATCCTCCCAATTGATCAGACTATGCTGTTCTTCTTTTTTTCTCCTCCATTAGCAGTGGAGAAAGTGAGGAAGAAGATGGGTGAGGCTCTCTTGCACTTACCAAGTGAACATGAAATATTATTTCTTGAGGAGTTTTGCAGTTGCTTTGAACCTCCTAAGTTCCTGAGGAGCCTCTAAGCTGGTTCTGCATTGCCTGCCATGGCAGTAGCTAAACCTGAATTAAAGCAGATTCTCCTTCCAGGAAACTGAGCTGGCAGCAAGGTTTCCACAGATGAAAACTAGAATTCTTCATGGTCCATGAGCCATGATATATTTGGGTGAACTGGTTCCTACTGGTTCTTTTGCTGCTGTCTCAAAATCATCTAGTTGCCTGCTGTGTTACTCACCATTTGGCTGAAGGCATCAGCCCCTCTATTCTGTCCTCACCTGCATCTCACTGCCGCCTGTTGGAAGTTATTATCTGTTTTGATGTCTGAACTGCCTGGGCGGTTGCTTTCTGAGCTACTTGCAGTTCCTTGCCAACCAATCTGAAGGGGCAGCATCCTGCAGCAGGAGAGTGGTTCAAGATAGTAAGTTGTCCAGCTGGCTCAGTTGCTTTTGGAAGATGTGTGATCATGCTGTAAATAGAACCATTTCCTGTGCTTTCCTTCCCAGACTTTATCTTGTTTATTCATGTGAAAGGTACCTGGGGAATATCTGCGCCTGGCCTCGGTTTTAATTTGTGTGTATTTCAGCAGCGTCGTGTCATTACATTGGTGCAACATCAGATTTGGAGGAAATTCCTGTGGGTGACCTATTCTTGATAGCCCTTTAAGTGTGGCCAGATGGAGCATGACCCACTGGTGGCCACACATTGCACAGTGAGGAGCACATGTTACTGTGCGTGGCCGGGAATATATCAGAATTCTCATCACAGCTTGCTTAATAGATGGTTTTGCTCCATGATGCATAAGGCAGAGCAACCAGCTAAAAAGCTGTAGGGAGTTTCTTGGAGGTCTCTGGTGCACTGATCAAGTGAGGAGCTGCTCTCTGTCTCCTTTCTTCCAGAGATGTTTGGGAAGACTTAGGTTAGGCAGATGAGCTGCAAGAATGACCCTCTATGGCAGCACCTGCAGTGTGACTGCATGTTGATGGGATTTCTGCTCTACTCTCTCATCCCCAGTCATTGTGGCTTTGGAAAACTGCATTTCACTGTGCCAGTTCCCTGTGTGTCACCATGTGGCACTTGGAGCATGAGGTAGCCTTGCATAGCCATATCTAAGGCATCCACTTTATTTGCATCTTCCCTGCAAGGATCTCAAAACACTTAATACAGGGAAATTTTCTCAGGTTTTACCAAAGGGCTACCTAGAGCCAAAGGACAAAATGATCTTTGCAGGAGCACTTTCAAACCAAGCTTCCTGAATGCTTTTCCAGGATCTGTTAAGGAATAGTGCTTACATCCGTCAGTCTCATCTAGTTCTGGTTCTTGTGGCCACTAAATATTTTTTCAGTGTGTGACTGAGAACCCTCCACTTTAGGACTCAGGAGAACACTTAACTCATGACTGCTGCCATTCCACCATGTATCACCATTAACTTCAGGCAGAACAGGAAGAAAATGTTCTGAGCCACTCAGATGGTGAGTGGGAAGCTTCACCAAATATTTAACTGGGGCAATCCAAAGAGCCAAAGGATGGCCACCACCCACTTTGGGAAGCAGCAGTGGGGTGGTGAAATGCTCAGAGCTGCTGAAGGGTGCGCCAGTATTGAGGCAGTCAGGGATGCCTTCACCTCCATCCAGAATTAGAGGTTCAGGGTTAGAAGGAAGCTGGTTTGTGTGAGTGGCCCTTGTGAGCACAAGGCACGAGATAGCCTTGGAAGACTATTTCCCATTACATTACCACCTCATATAAAGTGTTTTTAGAGAAAACCTTGGTTTCTCACAGCCATTTAATAAAGCTGAAGAAAGGAAGATAGAGTCCTGCAGCATGTTGGGGAGATGGGATTAGCTGATATTCAACCACTCCAGCAATGCACTTGGCTCAACACTCCACAGCCTTACACGATTTCCACGGCCTGAAGATCTCCTGCAGCTGGACCTATCACAGTGGTTTGTCCCAGGTGATCATAGCAAAACACAACTTCACTTTCTAGGATTAAACTCCAGGATTTCCTTGCTCTTTAGCAAGTTGCAGCTCTCTGGAGTCGGCAGCAGCTCGGCCAGATCCTGCTTTCAATTGCATACAGATGTAAAATGCAGGGTAACGTGGTGGCTCTGCTATTTCCCCTGGGCTGAGCTGCTCTGGGGGATGCTGTACCTTTCCCCACCCATTGGGAGGCCAGACAGATCCCCTCAAAAGAGCACAGCGACCCACTCCCCAGTGTTGCACTGGGACCCTGCATGCCTCCATGCTGTCTGGCTCCTCCACGGCTGGGAAAGGCTTTGGATGGAATTCATTCATTGCAATCAAAACCCAGCAAGTACTGGAAGAAAGTTCAAATGTATGTGAAATAGCTTGTCCAAAAAGCTGGCAAAGGCAGCTTATTTTTCCTGTCTTACAAGAAGTTATGCAATCAAGTGATTAATTACCCGTGGCACAGTCTGAGGGGTGAAAGATTAATATTCCTGGAGACTGCTGCTGTTGACCTTGTGTTATACCCAGGATGGGAATAGCCTGAGCTTCCCAGCAGAATAAACCTTGCCCAACGGTGAGATTGTCTTCTCACTATAGTTGAGTGAAGAGGTTAAAGTTTTAGTTTTCTTCTAAATTCTGTCCATCCAGCAGGAAATAGTACCATCAAAAGTCTCCCGCCCATCTCCTGGAGAAAAAATAAAGCTCAAGTCTTTTATAATTCCAGGGCTGTGCCTCAGCCAGTGGAGTGGGAGCCCAGCCTTGGACATGGGCGCAGCTGGGAAATGCTGTAGCAGTGCTGTATGTGTAAACCACTTTCCAGACAACACTGGGGACCATCACAGCTAGTTCGTCCTGGGGGGACGAACCTCAAATTCAGTCACAATTGTAAACATTGGTTCTTGCCCGCACAGAATGCTCATTAATGCACATTGTAATATTACTTCTTTCCTGGGGGAAGAAATCCTGGGGTGTGACAGAAGTTAATTCTCTGTGCGGTTGCAGCACTCATTCATTCATGCTGCTCATCATGTGCAGCCCAAGGGTGCCACGTTTCTGTGGCGTAGGAGGACGTGCCTTCTCCAGCACGTTGCTCATCCCACCTTTCTTTCTCTACGCATTCCATGTGCAGCAATCACTTTCTGCTGGAAATACAGCACTGGCTTGCTGTCAGCAATCTTAGCTTACACCACAAGTTATCTGGTACTTTTCTCAAAAGGTTGCTTTTCAGTAGCTTTAAACTTTGCCAAACTAAGTGTTCACTTCAAGATGAAGTTATTTACCCAGGGAAGGGTGCAGCAAATTGTCAGGCATTTTAGTCACTTGATGTGCAAGGAATAAAGTGCAGCTTTCCCTATATACAAAACCTTGTCCACTTTGCTATTAAGTGTCTTCAACACCATTCTTTGGAGTGTATCTTATCATATCCTGCCTCCCAGGGCTGAATTTGCAGTGCTAAATACTCTTCTAAGAAAACAAATGCTCATTACTCAATTTTAAGCTATACTCAGCGTAGAGAGAGGGAGTAGAAGAAAGAGCTTGTACAATTTTTCTTTCTCAGGTGGTGGTTTTCATCAAAGCAACTTGGCATGTGAAAGCTCCTAGTGAAGGAGAGAACCAAACATAAGAAAGGAAAGCAGAAAAAACAGGGCGGGGGGCAAGGGGTTACTTCATGTGCATTAAATAAAACCTCCCATAATCTTTGGTCTTGTGAGAAGATCTATAGTGCTCGTGCCAAATAATTCCTCCCAGCAGCAAGACTGGACAGCAGAGAGGCTTCTGGGGCCAGTGGGTGCCTCTCAGCTAAAACAGATGGAAGGCATGACACCAAAACAGTGAGACGGTGAATGGGGGCTGGGTGGAGGGCTTAGAAATGGACAGTGTTAGCAGCCTCCAAAAATGCTGTAACAGACCTGACTTGGTGCAAGATGGAGCTCACAGCTCCTCACGTACTCAAGGATGGCACTCAAGATGGCATGACTTGTGTCTCACTGCCAGTCTAGAAGGGCTTGTGCCCATGGCCTTTTATCCTGCCACTGGGCATCACTGGAAGAATCTGTCTCCGTATTTCCTCTCCCATCAGATGTTTGCAACACAGTGATAAGATTCCTCTGTAGCCTTCTCTTCTCTGGGCACATCAGTCACATCTCTCTCTGTCCCCCCCTGCATGATAGATATTGCAATCCCTTAATCATCTTTAGGGCTCTTTGCTCAGCTTGTTCCTGCACATCCATGTTTTGAACAGGGACACCCAGAACTGGATGCAGCTCCCCAGGGTTGGATCACCTCCCTGGACCTGCTGCCACTGCTCTTCATAATGCATCCCAGGATGGCTTAGGCATTTTTGTCATGAGGCCACATTGCTGGTTGATGGTCAGCTTGTTGTGCACCACGACATTAAGGTCTTTTTTGGCAGAGCTGTTTTCCAGCTGGCTGATCATCTCCTGATTCGTACTGCTGTCTGAGGTTATCCCTCTCCATGTTCAGGACATCACATTCCCCTTTAAACATTGTGAGATTCCTGTTGACCCATCCCTCCAGCCTCCTGAAGTCCCTCTGAACGGCACCACAACCATGTGCTCTGTTTCTGTAACTTGTCAAGGGTGTCCTCAGACCCATTATCCAGGTCATTAACGAGGAAGTTAAATAGTGCTGGCCTCAGTATCAGCCCCTGGGGTGCACCACTGGTGAATGACTGGTCTCCTATGGGCTACATGCCACTGGCTGCAGCCCTTTGATCCCAGCATTTCAGCCAGATTTCAAGCCACCTCACTGTCCCTTTGTGTCATCCATATTCCATCAGTTTGTCGATAAGGATGTTACAGGAGACAGTGTCGAAAACGTTGTTAAAATTGGCATAAATAACATGCACTGCACACTGAGCCACTCATCTCATTGTGGAAGGCCAGGAATGATTTCAGCATATCAAATTCACCAGAGTGTGAGGTTTTGAGAAACTGGAGAAAGGGAACCGCACCTCATATCCCTCCGGCCTTGGTTTTCATAATAGTTGGAGGGAAATTGGTGTTTCAGCTTTTGTTGTAACTAAGAATGTCTGTCTCCCTTCTGGGGAGTTATGTAGGAAAGGCAGAATTTACTGTAAAAGCTTAGTTATGTGTGCTAGAATTTTAGTCTCTGCTTTGGCATGGATTTAGAAAAATAATAATCATTTAAAAATAAACCTAGCTATTGTATTTAACCTTGGCCCGTGCAGCCAGTGATATTTTGTAAGACGTTCCAGCTATCCAAAGATTCTTTTCACCGAAGCTTCCCTTCAGGAAACAAAATAAATTAATGATACAAACAGGAAGCAGCTGTCTTTTCCTAAATAATAATTAAAATGGGGTCCCTGTAGCAGAGAGAGGAATAAATGGGAGGGGAAAGACCTGGAGTATTGTTGGTTTAATTTTGACCAGCCTTCAGAGGATAGGCTTAGAATAATGACACAACCTGTGAGGCTGGGAGGACTTATTTTCTTATGAGCCATTTTTGGACTTGAAAAACAGATAAAGGTCTTCACAAGGGGCAGATGAGCAAGACAAAGGAATGTTGCTCTCTCAAGGCACACAATCTGTCCTCTTTCGGTAGTATTCACATGGAAAGAAACATTAATCATCGTAATCATCGATGCTGTTCTTCAGAGGCTTTCATCTGCTATCAGCAATCACTAGGAAATTCCAGGGTGTTCCTGATGTGCTTTTTTTTTGTTGGTTTTTTTTTGTCTTTGTCCCAGACTGTTGACTTGACACAGTTCCTTGAAATTCCACATTAAGAAGGAAGAAGGACAAGAGAGCTGGAAATTCTCGTCCCCTTCCAGCTGGCTGGGAGGAGGAGGTGGCGGCAAAGAGTGTGGTGGCTCCTGCTGTGGCCCCAGAGCTTGGTCTGGTCAGGACTTCCAGATGTGGAGGGCCCTTGCCCCTGTGGGCTTAGCAGCTGAGCCTGTGGGTGACCGCAGAAACATGTTGGCCAGAGGCGAGGGAACCGCAGGAGAAAACTATGGCCAGCAAAAGCCACAAGCAGCACAAGAGCTGCCACTTTTTATCTCTCATTACCACTGGGTGAAGCAGCACATTGAGGCAACGTGGGAGTGTTAGGGAAGGTGCATTACCTAACAACGTGAAATCACACTTCATTAAAATTTAGGTTTAAGTTTGCTCCTTCTCAGAAAATAATGTCAGTGTGTAACCATTAAACACGGCCCTGAGAGATGACTTGGGATGCACCTGCAGCTGGTGTTCTGCCATTTGTTCAAGTAGGTGGGACTGGGTAACAAGTGGCACTGGTTATAAAAGGAGTGGCTTAATGGCAGTTTTTATGCCTGCAACTGGAGAACCAAGGCAGAAAACCTGTGCCATAAACCCAGCGAGTTAGCCAGTGCCACCTCCCAAAATACATGGTGAGTGGAACAAACAAGGCTTAAGATTTATTTATAAGATTTCAAGAAAAGAGCCTTCTGCCCACTCCCAAACATATCAGAGTTGCTGGATGTAGCAGGGATTTACAGGTGAAAAAGAAGATGGAAGAAAAAAGGATGACATGCCTTATGATTCCTTCTGTTATTTGAGGGTACCATCAGACTATCTTAGATTTTTAGAGGTGTGGAAACTCCAGAAAGGCCTCATGTCAGAGGCTTGTGTCCATGAATCAGAGTTGGCACCAATTTTGACTTAAATTTTTTTAAAACTGTTTGCTTGTAAGACAGGAGGCAGTAGGGCATCTGGACCTGAAGAAGATTTTGAGACGGTCTGTTTACTCTGGACTCAGCAACCTGAATATCTGTACAACCTTTCTTCCATCTTTTTCTCATTGAATCTTATCTTAAAAACTGGTATTCTCTGAGTGAAATGAGCAGTAATATATGTTCATTTTTAACTGAGCACAGCAGTCTCCTACCAGTCATATATCTTTAACACTTAAAGGGACAGAGTTAATCTTGTGGCAAAACTGCAAACACTTCTTTTAGCAGCAGAGACCTTAAAAGTGTAAGAAGGTTCAGCCAGGACTGTCTGAGACACTTAACAGCCTTCACAAGGTCACAGGGAAAACTTTTCCATGGAAAAAAATTATCTTGAGTTACTTTTAGATAAAGATGGTGTACCCACAGTCACCAGGGAAATTCCCATTGATGTTCCCTCTGTGAGAAGGGAAACCTGTTATGGGCCTCTGAAGGAAAACATCACATTTCAGCATGAGGTTTTTGTGATTCTCTACTGGAAGTACAGTTCTGTCCCTGCTGTAACAACCCCTAGTAGTTAAGACACAGACTCTGCCTCTTTCCTGCCATGAGGCACACTGGAAGGTTAACGAGCCAGGGATTCTCCTTCAGATGCTCAGAAGGAAGGCAGGTGAGCTGATGTGTTTTGGGCAAGCACAGCTGTTAAGGCAGAAAACTTCAAGGATAGCAAAAGAAGTTAGGAGTTAGTATTTCCCCATGGTATGGAAGTGCCTCCATAGGGTCCCAAGAAACTGAGCAGAAGGCAACGTGATCACCTTTGCTTTTGCAGATGCTTGCACACAACATTTGCACACAACACTTGCACAAGTGAGGTCCCTAGTAGTGGCAAACTTCTAAAATTTGGAAGAAATTTTCAAGAAAACATGTTTTAATCAATGTTTAGATTCACGGAGTACACACACACCAAAAAAAGAAAAGTATTAAAAGGGAGACATATGTCATTTGAGGCCTCTTGACTCCCGACAGTACATGTGCCCTCATTTTTAGTTTAGACTAAATTAATCTATTAAGGCACAGGAAACCTAATTTCACATCTGACTCTTCTCAGGCAGATGCTGGAATACCAAAAAAGGCAGCTAGATCTTTATTACAATGTACAATTCAAGGGAAGTGAGAGGTATTATTCATGTGGGTGTGACCTGATGGCCATGCTGATTCACTCTTCCACTCCAAAGCCCTCCCTGTCCTTCCTAAGCCTTGCAGTCCTTGGCGCCTGCCCTCACAAGGGTCCTTATTTGGTGAAGAGGGCTACATATTTTGGCCTACTCTCTTTCCTCCCTGCTACAAGTTATTGTTTTGGAAATGGCTCACAAAGGGGTGGGTTTTTGTGTTTTGGTTGGGTTATTTTTCTTAAACATTAGGGTCTAAGCTGCTAAGAATAGCTTCTGCCATTATTTGAGCAGCAGCTAAAAGTAATAAGAGTATCAATAATGTGAATGTCACCTGGGGCAGAAATCTCACTACACCAATTGCGACAGTAGTCTACTTTTGGAGATCTCCGAGTGGAGTTCGGCTAATTTTGAAACTTCCTCAGCAGGGATCCACAGTTGGTGTGACAAAAAGGATAGCAAAGTTAGGACCATAACTCTGCATCAAGTAATCCCTGCAGTGCTGCAAACATGCTGATATTTGGGCATCATTGACCCCAGCAAGTTTTGAACTGCAACAGAGCTAGGGTTTTTGTTTCCACAACAGATGGCTTGCTATGAAATCTCCAAAATCTTGAACTGATGTATTCATCTCAGAAGATAGTTCTTGCTGTAGCCATGCATACTTCTCCCTCTGTCTGGGAGAGAGAAGAGAGTCAGAAAGCTCCAGGTATAAGTATTTTCTTATTATTCTTCTTTTTTTTCCAGACCATTTTTTCCTAATTCCCCTTCAGAGGTCACTGCTATTCTGATTGCTTTTAGTTTGCAGAAGTTTTCAAAGCCACAGTGAGAGACCCAGGACAGGAGAGCAACTGAGAAGAGGTGAAGGGAAGGCTAACAAGGCCACTTGCTTGTTATTCAAAGACTCATCTTTCAAATACTGTTTTCCAGGGAAGAGAAGGGTGAGAAAGCCTCTGACTGTTATCGCTACAAATAAAGCCTTTAAAACATATCCCAAGTAGGATGAATAAAGTCCCGAAGCAGTTTGTCTGAGATATATGCAGATTTACATGTCTTGGCAGCTTCAGCAATTTTTAACACAGATGTCAATAAGGACTCAATTTCCATAGCCAAACTCAGGACCAAGTGGTGACCAGAGCAGAATTATAATTCACTGCAAACAAACAGGTGGGTTCAGAGTGGTGTTGGCACTGTTTGCTGAGATGGGGACAAATAGGGCAGCAAGGAGGTGAGCGGGGTAGCAGTGGCCGACACTGATGTTATTGCCAAACACTCGAGAGCACCAAACCTCAAGAGTGAGTGTATTTCAGGCACTGCAAACCTGAAGCTGCTCAACAAATCTGTCTGCCAGCAGTCAGGGTCTTCAGCTGCTTGGCCAAATGCAACCTGGAAAAAGGTGTGCATGGTGCCTGAGCTGCGGTGAGCAGTGGGTGAGGATGCTTGAGGGTGGTGAGCTTTGGGAAGGAGCCATGCAAGAGCCCATCTCGTCTGTATGTGAAGGTGTGTAAGGACATAAAAACAGCTCCACTGGGTCAGACTAAAGGTCTGTCTAACCTAACATCCAGACCCCAACAGAGCCCGTGAGTGGAAGCCTAGGGAGAGCAAGAACAAGGGCAAGCATATACAATACTTCCCCTCAGTGTTCTCCTGGACTCCTACTATTTTCAGCTCAGGAACATCCTGAGCCAGACAGAGTTTCTATGTGTTTAGTAACCCTCAGAGGATTTCTCTTCCATGAACTCTCCTTGAATCCATGCAAGCTTCTCATATCCACAACATCCTTTGGTAAGAAGATTCACAGATCTACTGCCTGTTGCGTGAAGTACCATCTCCTTCTGTTTGTTTTTCAGCCTGTCACCTAATAAATTCATGTAATGCTGCCTGCTCTTGTACAGGAAGAGACAGCAAAGCCTGACTCCTGACATCCCTGCTCCCAGGCCACTCACAAGCTCAGAAACCTCTCTCATATACCCCCCAGTCATTTATTTTCCAGCCTGAAGATACCTGGCTGAGTTGGGAAGGACGCTAAATCCTAATGTGGAACTTGCAAAGAACTGGGGCTATTTTATTGTCCAGCCTCATTTGCCTTCGGACTCCAAAAGGTCTTGTTGCGTCTCACAGATGCGAATGAAAGCCTTCAGCTTGCTCAGGGCTTGAGTTTCAGCTCTAATCCTGCAAGCACCATGCATTGGCAGAGCTTTGAGAATATAAATAATAGCCTGGACTCAAATTCCAGGCAGGAACAGTTCCTTACCATGCTGTACACATGCACAAGCCATTCCTGGAAGCTTTCCATGATCCCATCCTCCCTTACACCTCCCCAGTTTTGCCAGCATACTCCAGCTTCTCTTCCAGGGGTCTTGCGAGGTTATTCATGTCTACAAGCTGCACTTTGTAGACAAAATCATGGCGTTTCTGGCAGTGACCAGCAGCTTATCCTTTTCTGTCATTGTGCTGGCATGTAAATCCGTGGTGAGTGCCCAGGGAAACCAAGAGCCTTCCACCTGCATAAACATTACGGAGTACCTACCAAAAGCATAGCATGCTCTCCCCTGCGTGTGTGTGTCACTGTGACCTCTGAGCACACCATCTAAAATAACCCCATACATGGAACCAAGAATAGAAAGAAAGGAAGGATGCATTTTATGTAAATGTAGTCAGAAAGTCTGCAAGACAAATTGCTTGAAGTGGTTCAAAAGATAAAGAAATATGACTCACTTCCAGAAGGAGCTGTTTTTGCTGGGCTGGACTGAGAGCAGCATTGTGTCTTAGGCATGTACATGGTTGCCCTACTGACATCCACAGGGATGGGTTGGACACCCAGGAAACTGTGTAATGGGCATGCAGAGCAGGTGTGCTTCGTGAACACTGAGGGAGCTCTGCAAGCAGAGGATGCACCTGTTTATCTGCAGTGCAGATTTACTCATAATATTTGCAACCAGTGGTACTAACATAAGGATTCTCATCATGCTCTTGACAGAAAAAATTCTGCGAAGCACCTTTGTCTAGGCAAGCAGAAACTGCCTGAATGGTTCAGAGCAGTGCTGTATTTAATTAAACACTGTAGAGGATGAGGTAAAAGTGTTCAGAGACTAACAAGCTGCTAGCAGAAGTCTCTTCTGCCCCTCAAGTTATCATCACTTAGCTCCCCCGAAGCATGAGGGTTTAGTGTTGTTTATCAACACTTCCCCTGCGAAACACAGCTCTGTGTACCCTTATTTGTCACACAGGCAGCATTCTCTTCCCAGTGTTTTTCTTTCACTAACTCCTTGCAGCAAGGAGCGATTTCACTGAATTAATCTGTGGCTGTTGACGACACGGTGTATTTTATTTCAGACCATCTTTCCTCTCCATGCGTCACTGCCTGCTGAAACCAGGGTTGCCGTTGCATGTAGGAGAGCTGAGAGATATTCTTCATGTGCAGCTCCATGGCATGTCCATGCCTCACTGTGCCAGGGGGACAGCAGGGGCAGGTCCTTCCTCCCTGGCCAGGCATGCAGTTCTGGCAGCATAACTCCACCAGGAGCCTGTTTTGGCCCACGTGTGTGTCTGAGCAAGACCCAGCTATCATTAATTGCTGGCTGCTTTGAAACAGACCAGAGTCTGAATTTTCCAAAGCCCTGCTTCCATCCACATCCATTGAGGACAGGAATGCAAGTTCACCTGGAAACCGCCTTTCCCTTTTAAGTGAGAGCATTTCTGAGCGGGTTAGGTATTTCCCATCTCTAGATGTCACATTTTTTCCACTTACTCTGCAGGCAGCACCAGGAGTTTCAGCGAAAGTCTAAATCCATCAGCGCACCAGGAAGTGCAGGAAGCCAAACACTGAAGCTTCTCATCCCATTTTCAGCAGAGGGGTCAGAGCTGTCTCTGCCCTGTGCCGCGATGACCGATTTACCGCCATCCCTTCAGCGACGGGACAGGAAAGCGCTCGCAGACAGCTCCGTCCCCGGCGCCCAGCCCTCGCAGGGATCTTCACCCTGGCGCGGCTGCAGCCACCGAGCTGCGGGCGCTGCCTCCCTGAACACGGGGGCTTTTCCTTTCCGTCTTACCTCTGCCACCTCTGAAGATGATGGGTGAGCCAGGCTCTCCCGCACATGCCGGGGCCGGTGGCAGGGTGGCACAAAGCCGGCATTGTGCATGCTCGCCGCCCTGAGAGGCGAGCTAATTGTCTTTCCCAGCTTGGAGCAACAATTTGCTGGCAGCCAGACTTGTGTCATTATATAACTGGAGATAGTCCGACTTGTAAACGGATCTCCAGAACATGTCTCTCTTCCCTTATTTCGGAAAAAACAATAAACGCGGGTCTGGCTGACACCTTGATGCTGCTTGCAAGGTCTCTCCGTTAAAGGAAGAAATCAGTCCAGAGTATCACCTCCTCTCATCCGAGGCAACGGGAAGTCAGCAGGGGACTCCCAGGAAAGGCAGGAGCTTTAATAAATCTGGAGACCTTCAGGGCTCCTTCATCTGCACCTCATGCAATGCAGCAGGCTTTCCTCTGACCGGGAGAGGAGCTGTGCAGGGAAGGCTTTCGATATTTAACCTGGAGGAACCCAGAGGGTTAAAGAGAGGGAATTTGATTTCCATGCTCACTTTCTCTCCTCCCCTGCCCAGCTCTATCCTATGCTAACCGGCTGGCCATAAGCAGGTGAGAGAAAGACAAAAGCCATTCTCACCTGCTTCCATTTGCATTTCCATGCATGACTTCCAGGATGGTGAGAGATGCCCCAAGGCATCTTCTCCCAGTGATTGCCAGAGTTGAAGCTGAAGGGCATCATGTTGTCATGTGTGCTTGTGCTCCTTAGGCTCTTTTTTCCCTCCCCATTGTGGCTGCTCTGCGCTGGTGCCTGTATCCTCCTTGTGAAAGAAAAGAAACTACTCTCCCTTCCTGAGTTTCATCTTTCTGTGCTTCTGCACGTGGTAATATCGGTGGATAAAATTTATACTCTGAAAAACTGTTTCTCACTGACTGCAGGAAACAACTTAATTGTCAAGTTAACTTCAGTGCTGGGCTCCCCAAACAGCTGTTTCACTGACTGAGCTGAAACAGGGAACGAGGAAAGGGTGTCTCTATTCATTAGTCTGGAAACTCTGAATTTTCTGCATAAAGACTAAAAAGGGTGAGAGGAAAGGGCTGCTAGAGCCTGGTCAGAGCCTGCCTGAAAGCAGGTGTTTGCATAAGGACTGCACCTGAGTATCCCAGCACCAGAAATGGGCTGTATACCTTGTAATGATTCCTCCTTGTCACACCTTTCCTCTGCCGAGCCTGTCTCCACTGTTTCTTTCTTCTGCCTCACTTTCCCCGGGCCTCCAAAGCTCTGATGATCGCATCCCTCCCCCAGAAAGAGGATAGAAAAATACGGGGAGACAGCTGCTCTATTAAAACTTGGCATCTGCTAGCTTTGCGCGTCCATCTTCCTCCACTCCTCTCTCCCCCACTGTTTGATTCGATTTCATAAATAAATACCCTGCGTATTGACGTCAGTGTAGGCCTTGAGAAATAATACTCCTGCCGCTTTCTCTGCTACGCACAGGGAACAGAGAGGAGGGGGAGGAGGAACAGAAGCAACAACTTCTTGGACGATGAAGTCTTAATATTCTCCTAATTGCCTTCCTCCCTTTTCAGCTATGCCACAGCTGCCATGAAAAGAAAGATTACCATTATCAGTGTGCCCTTGTGGCTTAAGATGGGACAATCAAGTATCCAAAATTCCTGTCACTGGTGTTGTTTTTTTTTTTTTTTAGTGAGGAGGAATAATGGGGAGGAATCTGTTGTAGAAGCTGGAGGGGTAAACACCATAGGTCTCTGTGCTCCTGTCTTAGGTTACAATGTAAGATGTAACCAAAAGTATACTATCACCAGCTGTTAAAATCAGGTGGGGCAGTGTTCTCTATCTCTTCCGTGACACATCCCTGATAAATCTCTCCGGAGGGATATCTTCTGTTAATGGGCCATCCAGCCTCACTGCAGGACTCAAAAAATTACATCGTCCCATGGTGAGATGCTTTGCCCAGGGGTAGGAACCAAGGATTCCTACCTGAGGAATATATAACCTAATATATATAATATAATATATATTATACCTTGGAACACCACACTCAGCCCTCACCTACTGGATTCCCAGAGGACAAGAGCTACGTACTGGGCCTTCAGAGGAAGACCAGACCCTTCTACAGGATCACCACTTTGACAGAACCACATCTATCACTTCAAAGAGGACTGCAGCCACCCCTTAATCAGACTGCTACTGCCATCCTGCCTGTCAGCTCAAATCCTGACTCTGTCAGGTTAAACCAGTGTTTCTGTATTGTTGTCTTGTTACATATACTAGTAAAGAACTGTTATTCCTATTTCTCATATCTTTGCCTGAAAGCCCCTTAATTTCAAAATTATAACAATTCATAGGGAAGGGGTTACATTTTCCATTCCAAGGGAAGGTCCTGCCTTCCTCAGCAGACACCTGTCTTTCAAAACCAAGACAGCTCCTCACATGGAGCGTAAGAAAATTGTGCCCAAAATGCTGTCACCTTGGTGAAATGAAGGAGTTGGTTCCTCCATCCAGGGAGAGAAGACAGAAGACAGGGTTGTCATTGGAATAGGTGGGATCATAGGTGGCTTCATCTGGTATCTAGGAGGTGGTTTCTAGCCACCAGAAGTGATAAGTCACCACTGGCCTGCCAGTAGAGGCAATGGGACAAAAAACTTGTATGCTTTGGGGGAAGATGTCTACTAATATTTTTTTTTAATAATATTTGTTTGCAATGACAAGCTTTATAATAAGCTCCCTGGCTCTTGGCGGCCTTTCTAAATCAGTTCCTTTCAAGTTTGACACAGCTGAAGCATGTGGTCCTGTACAGAAGGAGCACGACCTTCATTTAAACAAGCTGGTCGGAGAACAGGGAGGCAAAGAGACTGTGTCAGTACTTCTCCCATGGAAAAGCACACAAATACATTGTTTTACATTGTAATCATTGGCATTATTTCACCTCACGGACTTAAATTGTGACCTATGCTCTTTCTAAAGCTGGCCAACAAAGAAGCACAAGCATGTTCAAGAGCAACATGGGAGTGCATTGAAAAGTCAGCATAAGCTGAATTAAGTCTCAGTAATTTTGAAAACTGAAACAGGTATTTTGTTGCTGGTGACAGGGTGCAAGCTCTGCACTTGTCTCTGCTGTTCTACCTGTGAGTTACTCAGGTACTTGAATCATGTCTTTTTCCATAGAAAAGTGTGATAAGCTTAATACTTCCTGGTCAAAGCTATGTGTCATGTTGCCCTTTGTAGAAAACACATGAAGATGGATATTCTACCATGGGGCTCTCCTCTGATTGCTGTTGTCTGCTGTGCCTGGAAACCCAAACCCAGAGCTGCGAGCAGCCAGATGAAGACCAGAACAGCCCATTTTGCATGTCAAGTTTGACCTCCCATGTTGCCCAAGTCAAAAAACATCCTAGTTCAGAAATTTCCTGCCTTCAGGCTATTGCTGGTCCCTGAGCCAGAACCTGGCAGGTTGGAAACCTCAGCTTTCAGTCTGCTGTTGGCAGGTACAAGAAGAAGTCAGGGAAAGAGGCTCTCGCAGGGCTCCCTGCAAACTCTGACATGATTTTAATGAGTAAGTACATTCCTTGGGTCATGCACAGCTGGGAGCGCAGGAGCAAAGCAGGCCAAGATTCCTGTGAGGACTTGTGCCTTTCCAGCAGGTTGAAGTCATGTCTGCCACTGCATGCTGCCTGCTGACAGCCAGAGCATCCTTCAGCAACCTGGGAGGGGCAAGGAGAGAGACAGTGCTGGCACCTTGGTGGCAATGGCAGACCCCTCCTGGGACATGGGGTCTATTTATCTTTGAAAATCAGGCTTACCCCTGTGTCTGCACTGGAAGCATTGGAATTGCTGTGCTACGCCAGCCTTGGGGTAGTTTATGACTCACCTGCTCTTTAGAAAATAAAGCAAAGGGGGCAAAATTATCAGCTGCCAGGAGGTTGTTAGAAGTGCTTTGCTTTACTGATGCAGCATTACAAATGAAAAGCACAAAAGGTACAGAAAGCGTCTGAGTCTTGCCTACTGCTGAGTGCACATGAGTGAAATAATCCATGGTACAACAGGACCTTTCTCAGCTCTCCCCATAGCCACATAAAAAAAATCAGTGGACAATAATGAATGCAACAAGGAAATCAGGTGATTCTAAAAAACAGCAAACATGGTTCTTCCCTTCACCTGGTGCAGCTATGTCCTTCATTTAGTGCAGCTAGGTACATCACAGAAAGACTTCTGAGAGCAGGCAGGATTAAAGGGATGAAGCTGCTCTGAGATCCAGAGGAAGCAGTTTGGAGGCCCAGTCCATTGTGATGGCACTAGTACACCTCACTGAAAACTAGGTAACAGCTCAGCTGCATTCTGGTTAAAAAAAACAAACAAACAAACAAAAAAAACAACAAAAAAACCCCAAAGAAATAATGTAAAATGGGGGAAAGAAGGAAAAGTAACTGTTGGTTAGTGGCTTTTTCCCCCTGTCTCCTATCCAGACAAATCCAGAGACACTGATTTATGTACCTTGAAAATACTGTGGCCGCTTCCGTACAGCAAGCTGAATCTTCCCTCTTCCCCAGTACCTCAGAAAATGCCCTCCAAAGAGATGTTTTATGCAAAAAAACATTTGTCCTTTGCTGCCTGCAGAGCTATATGACAATGCTGAGACCCAGGGGCCTGAGCTGGGGCTGGACTAGGATGCAGGGTTAGCTTTCCCAGTTGCTCCTGGGTCTCCAAGCAGCATTTAGGACTTCTCTGCTGAAACTATCCTTTGCTTCCTCACGCTCTTGCATGTCAGCTGAGCAGTGGATGGAGGTCCCTGGAGCAGCTTGGCTGGTGGAGGTGCATTGGGAGCTCGGATGTGCCAGCTGTGCCTCTCCAGGTATCACTGCCAGTCACTGCTGCAGCCTCCCATGCCCCTACAATCCAGCAGCTAGGCACTCAGAGCTGGGCCTGCGTGTAGGGGCATCATTACAAAAATCAGAGCCAATTCTGCTCTCTCTCTGCCAATTCTCTCTCTCTCTGCCAATTCTCATCCATCTGAGAAAACATGGCAGTTTTGGGTTTGTTCTCAAGCCTGCTGTCTGAGATTTCCAGGCTAAGACCATGACTTACCTGCCACCTTGCAAAGAGCCTTTGCAGGCAACAGAAGATACTTGAGACAAAGCAAAGGTCCAGTGTCATCCAGACTCCCACCCTCTGGCCAGGATGATGCTCAGAGGCAGCTTCTGTCTCTCCTTGCAAGTAAAGGCAGTCCTCAACAAGCCAAAAGGCAAGATGGCACATTTTGAACAGTCTCTTGATATCCAAAGAAATGAGCTGTTCTGGTCTGGCCCCATGGTGACTCCGGGCTGGATAAGGCAAAAAAGGAGGGTTTAAGAAGAACCATGCTTGGAAACACTATCATCACCCTTATGGTGCTTCCAGCTTTGCTGCTTTGCTTCCTGGGGAAAGCAGCAAGAGACTCAGCTGAAGTTTTGCTTACATTTTATCATCTCTAAATACCCCCCCATGACAGTGGCTTACACAGCAAAGAGCAGAAAAGGACCGAAGCTCCCAAAGGCAAAGTTTCCAGCAGTGACAACCAGAAGGTGCAATGAAATCAGTCCTTGCTCTTCATAGGGACACATTTTAATGCAAAGGAAACCCATGCCAGGTCTTGGAACATGGTCAGGAAGGCAGACACATCCTTTCTCCACCTTCAATAAAATACATGTCCAGAGGAAGCAGTCAGCCCTGCATCTGTATAAAACTCTCCCTGACCAACCACAAAAATCACAAGAGAAAATCTCTGTGAAAAAAAAAATTATTTGCTTATTGCAGATTTTAAAAATAAACTGGTTAAAAACATGTGTTTCCAAGGGTTTAAATCAGCAACTCCAATTCGGAGATGGAAAATCTCTTCCAGCCCAAATCATCTGGGGCAGGAGGTTGGGCTTGGTGAAGCCCTTGCCCCGCAGCATGACAGAGGTCTTGGCCATGCCAGTGGGGCTGCACAGTGAGTGTGGTGTCAGACTGATGTGCCACTTCAGGGATGCTTGGGCACTGCTTTAACCACAGTTGCTCTACTACTGAAGTGGAACTGCAGTGTTTTACCTTCTCTTTGCCTTGGTGCATGATGGTTATATGTGATGAAAAGAAGCTCTTTGGGATTCCTGAAAACTTAAAGAGAAGCTATATCTACTCCGAGAAACCAGAGAAACACCATCTATCAGGAAACCTAACCTAAACACAACATATCTTTGCTCTTTTTGCCATCTTCAGTTCCCATCCAGCTTTCAGGTCTCTGGAAACAACCCAAACTGGTAAAAGCTTAGCAAATCCCCACAGCTGCTGGGAAGCACCTCCAGATCTCACCAAGAATCATTGTGCAGATGACTGGGGCTTTCAGAGGGACATCTGCCACAGGATTGAGGTTTAAGGGCACCGCATGCTCTTGCAATTCTGAGCTCCAGAAGAGGAGCTGCAGCGCACACTGTTCCTCCACAGGGAGAGGCTCTTGGCGTGGCCTTCTTCCCACCCAACTCTCACCCCAGGAGCAAAAATAAATGAAAGTAAAAGTCAGGCTTCATATTCTGGATGGATATTTATTTGCTTAACAGATTTTCCTTTTTTTTTTTTTTTTTAATTTTTCTTTTTTGGTACAAAGCATCCAGGAAAGCTTTTACTTCTCTTTTTAAAAAATAAAAACTAAGTTTTTTTAAAAAAAGACACATGAAAAGGAAAAAAAAAAAAGTCAATTATTTGCAATTTCTCTGTTTTTATTCTGCCTTCCCACCCCACCCACTTCCCTTCCCCCCCCACCCCCAAATTTGGACTGATTTTCATTCTTTTCCATATATATTTAATAAAATAAATAAAGGATTTTCTTTGTCGTGTATTGCAGTGCCATTTTTTTTTAAACAAAGGCTTCATGGCTCAACATTGCAAGGTAATAACAAACAAAAGGATTATACATTAAAATCTTCCCCCTCTCAAGACTGCCCCTAGCCCTCCCCTCCAAACCACGAAATAGAATACAATTCAAGTAGTCTTTTTTTTTTTTATGTTTTAAATGTATGGATATATAAGACAAAGCAAGTACAGAACTGGTTAACAGTGTCCCCATTTTATTAGCAAGTGAGAGTATATTAGGGAGATGTAATTGATTCCCCCCCTTTTACGGTTCCTAGACAGATAATATATATTATTTTAAACCCAACCTATTTTACAGCCCTCTGCCCACCTCTCAAACCCATCCGCTCACCGAGTCCCGAGCCTCGAGCCAAAGACTTGCCTTTCCCCCCATCCCGTGCGGCGGTGCCAGCCCTGCGGCCAGCCCGGGGCAGCTCCGGCCCCTGCTCCTGCACAGCCCCGGGAGGGCAGCGAGGGGAGCGGGGCAGGGGCGCGAGGGTCCAGTGAGAAGGACAAAAAGGGCAAGAGAAGGAAAAGGAGACGGCAGGGCGTGGAACTGCTGCTTCCGCAGGTGCCTGGGGTAAGGGCTGCCGTCGGCACTCGAGCAAGGGTGGGGAAGAGCAAGATTCCCCATGGCTCCGGAGGCTGAGCTCGGCCAGGGGGGTCCGTGCAGCAGCAGGACCTCGAGTTCTAACGGGCAGCACCTTCACCATTCAAAACAGTTTGTCTCCAGAACAGTTCCCTTTTAATCTAAGTTGCGGTGGTTGTGTTGTTTTGTTTTTTTTTAAACAAAAAAAGGATGCGTGTCGATGTATTTCTGTGTGTGCGTGCATCTGTGTACATGAGTAACAGCCAACTAGCTCATATGGTCATGACCAAGCTATATTTCAGAAGAGAAAAGAAACACATTTATCACACTTTTCCTAAAACGAAAAGCTAAAATTTCAAGTTCAGTATTCGCTATCTTGTCCTTCCCTCCCCACCCTCCCTTGCTATTTCTGGGTTTTTTCCCTTCCAACTTACTTTAGCACCATAACACATTTTAAACATTACAATCCCTCTTCAGATACTACACAAAATGTCCCATAAAAATAGTGCTTTTTTGCCAAAAAAGTTATATAATATATTATATATATAAATCAACTAAATCCGTGGCAAATGTGCAATGCAGACGCCTCCTCCATTTAAAGTGAGCATCAGCTCACTTTTTTTCTTTTTTTTTCTTTTTTCCCCTTTCCTTTTCCTTCTCTCTTTCTTGCTTTCTCTCTCCTCTTCCTCTCTTTCTCCCGTCATCGGTGATTTCAAAAAGGTGCAAGTCGATTTGGAATCTTGTAATGAAGCACACACACAAAAACGCAGATGGGGGCTCCTCGGAACTTCTTCTCAGATACATTTTTCTTTTAAAGGTGCAAAAGAAAGTTACAAAAATAAGAAAAACCAAAAGAAACAAAAAAAACCAAAAAAAGAAGAAAAAAAGTGGGGTGGGAATGAGGCAAAAAGTTTTTATCCCTCAATGTTTCTCCCCGTTCTATTGTTTTTTCACTTTATTGTCAAGAAAGACACGGAATGGACTCTTCTCGAGAAAAAAAAAAGATTAAAAAAAGAATTTAACTTCATATCCTTTTTCCCTCTTGCTCTTTCTTTTGTCTTCTGGCGTTGGCACCGGGGATGTCACGCGGCACCCAGCAGCAAAAAGTTCAAGTGCCAAACTGTCCCTTCGCAAGTACAGGTTTGGAAATACTGGGGGCGCGGGGGAATGAAACAGGTGTGGGAAACGAAACAACCCTCCCCCCCACCCCAAAAGGAAGATGCCGTGGGAGGGGTGCCGCTCGCCACCGCCGCCGCCATCCCCTCCTTGCTGTGTCAGTTGTTTGGTTGGGGCCGGAGCGGCGTGAGGGTGCCCCGCCGCCCCGCTCCTCGGCTCAGCAGCCCCGGGGACGGAGGGGCTTGGGGGTCGGGAATCGCCAGTCCTCCCGCCCTCCCCCAGGAGATCAAAAAAATCGAGACAGCTGGTCAGGGTTCATTTCTGGGGGCCAGCCGCTTCTGGGGAGGCTCGCGCCGCCGGGGGCCTCTGGCTGGGCAGGGAGATGAGGGGACGGTGCAGTGCCCTGGCTTCCTCGGCCGCTTGCAGCCCCTCCGCCTGCCACCGGTACCGGCGAGCCCGCAGGAAGTTGGGCACGTCCCGCTGCTGCCGCTGCGAGCTCTTCTTCTGCCACACGTCGTACTTGGAGTACTTGCCGTGCGAGGGCTTCTGGAAGCTCTCCTGCAAGGAGAGGGATAGCAATATTAGCGTCCACTCAAGCCTGCCTGCTCTCCAGATGGGGATTCCCTTCTTGGACCTCTATCCTTCACATGGAAATACTGCCTCATCCCTGGAAACAGTTGCAGAAAGGTTGGACAGGGCTGTGAGCAACCTGATCCAGTTGATGCTTATTACAGGGCGGTTGCACTAGATGACCTTTAAAGGTCGCTTCCAACCCAAACCATTCCATGACTCTGTGACCCAGCCCACCTCTGGTTCCCCACCTTACTAAAAGCTGACTCTTGGCAGGCTATTTGGCACGACTTGCCAATGGTGGCTGTCTCTCAAAAGCTCTGCAGAAACATCAGACCTTGCAGCTGGGGTTTGTCCTCTCCACCCACAGCCTTCCCATCTTTCCTCTCTCTGTTTATTTCAGAGGAGGGCCACCATCCCTGCGCAGCCTCCTCACCTTGCTGAGCGCTGGCAGGCCTGACAGGGAGGTGGCAGAGAGGTCACGCTCTGACTTGACGGACTTGGCGCAGTATGTTTCCAGCAGAGCCAGGTCGCAGCTCCGGAAGCAGCACTCCTCCACGATCCCCCGGTTGATCCGCCGGTTATTTCGTCCCACCGGTCTACCTGCAACAGCAGAGACCCTGGCGTTAGCCACCAACCTGGGCTGGACCCTCTCCCCAGCTCCACAGAACCTGCTCCACCTCCAGCCACCAGAGACTGGTGGGCTCCACATGCTTCAGAACCAGCAGCGCTCCTCGCAGACCGGCTGACGTGCAAACCAGCCAAGTCTCACGTTAAGACTTTCCCAGACAAATGCAATTGATGCCAACACGCGCCTCCAGCAGCAGTTTAAAGGCACTTTAAACGATGGGTTTTATCTCCCTCCCGTATCTCTGGCATGGGTGGCCTCCTCGGGTGCAGCTGAGGCGAGGAAGCTCCAGCCCAGCCCGACTGCCGGCGCTGCGCCGATTACTGCGACCGTCTCCGATGTTGATCCTGGCAAGTGAATTTTATTAGAAAGAAGCAGCACAGCGTTGCGGCTGCCAACCTCCCTCCGCCGGATCAACACTCAGGCAGGTGAAGCGAACCAAGGCGGCTAAATTTTACCAGATGGGACAGCTCTGAGACAGCTGCAGAAAGAATACAAGCCTCCACACCCGCCAAGAATAGCTATTAAACTTAATCTTTTAATAAGGGTTCCTCTCCCCTTTCTGCCTGCAGAAGGATGCAAAAGCCCATGTCTAGTGCAGCAATGACCGAGTGCATTTCATATCACTGCTTAATGATGGCCAAAGCGCTCAGAGGAAAAGCTTACATCAGTTTTACCGTGTTTCCTCCCCCTCTTGAAGGAAAAGAGACGGGTAAAGTTGAATTTCTGATGCAAAGCAAATTTGCTTGGGAATTGCGACCTCAAAATGTAAACTGGCCCAAAACAAAAGGATTTTCTCTATGCATTTGCATGTAGCATGTTAAGCTCTTGTGCTGTTTGTGGGATTTGCAGCCAGGCTTCTTGCACACTGCCATGAGCACCTCTTCCCAGTGCAAGGTGCTCCAAGGGAGGGAAACAGAGGCCAGCGACAGTGGGGCTTGCAAACAGGACTCGGTACCATATCCCAGCCAGGAGATTCTGGGCATGGGAAAAACTGAGAGCGAGTGGTACAAGTGCAATGCCTAATGCTCACCATAGCGTGTCCAGCCCTCACCTCCCAGCTGGCCTGCAGGAACACACACAACTGTCCTCGTTGGTCCGGCGCATAACCCATGATCCCCACCCCTTGCACTCCTGACGAAGCAGGCACTCAACTATTAGGCCTCAGTGAAGATCTAAGGCTGGCTTACATGGAGCTGACCACTTTCCCAGGAGGGTATCCCACCCTGGATGCCCACCCAAAGTGCGACGGGACAAAGTGCAAAGCACAGGTCTCTATGCATACAATGCAACCCCACATGTGAGAAGCAGCTCCAGATGTGCAGCACAGATATGCATGTGGGGTGCAGTCCTGTGCGTTCAGTGCAGCCCCACATGTGCAACGCAGGCGTGGAAAACACCACAACAGTGCCTCACTGCTGGCTCTGTAATCGCCCTGGCAGCAGGGTACCTGCTCTCTATTAAAATCAGTCATGTTCCCATCAGCCAGGAGCACTCTGGTCCATGCTGGTGCACTTCCACCACGCTCAGAGGTCACACAAACAAACACAGCTTTGGGGTGCTGGGTGATGGGGCAGCTGATCCATACCATGAGACCCCCCTCTGGGAGTAATTTCAAATGCTTTGTTTTCCACATTAGTCCACCATGTGCCACCACCTTCCTTTTCATTTTCTCCAGAAGAATTTCAGGCATGACCTTTAACCAGGCCCACAGGGGCCTTAGAAGGATTTTTCCCCCTTGGCAAAGGTTCATCCAAGGGAACACTGTTAGGAGTTTAACTTTCTCTCTTGTGGTCAACAAACACACTGGATTGGGCCCTCCTCTGAAAGGCAGGGCAGGTGTGTTGGGTGCTCACAGCTCAAGCAGTGCCTGAGTAGGCAGCCTGAGCGGTGATGGCCAAAGGAGATGGGGACAGGAGCCAGCTGGGGCTCAGCTCCTATCAATCCCAGTGCCCAACTCGATCCACGGCAGGCTGCTGAAGCTTTAAGCTGCTCCACAAAGGCATCCTGACAGGGGCAGAAGGAGCGTTTAGAAGGGAAAGAGAAAAAATTCAAGTCACCCCCTCTTGCTAGCACATCCCCTAAGGGCTACATTCACACTCCCGCTGAACAGAAGGTTGCACAAGTGATGACACACATGGTTTGAGGAGAAGTTGAGGTTTTCAAAGGTTACATATCTCCTCTCAAAAACAGAAGTTTCCCACTTGCAGTTCTGTGTTTGTTTGGAAAGAAGAGGGGAGGAAAAAAACAATGAGGAAAGCGGGACTATATTCACTGCCGTGCCATTGAGAGCAATTTCTGCCACGGGTATGCACGGGAAGATCACGTCAGTGTGAGTTTGCAGATGCCCAGGTGTGGCACCGCCAGGGTGAGCTCCCAGCAGGGACCACCACTGTGGTACAGCCTCTTCCTCCCTGATTGCTGCCCCTGCCTGCCTGTCAGGCACATGTGTGGCCCCCAGCCCCAATGTGCTGCCCTTTCTCTCCTGCATAAAGCTGCTGCAAGCCGTTCCCCTTGCCGGCACCGCTGCCAGCTCCTCCGCGACTCTCCGATAGGGCATGTTTCCCATTACATAATTGTCCGTACGGACCTCGCCAAATGCCACTACAATCCTCCCGGGAAGAGTTACTTTAGGAAAAAAAACAAGCAAACATAACAAACAGGGATTTGGTCGCAGAAAGTACCTGGAGACAACAGGACATTGCTGGCTAACAGCAATATTGCTGCTGACCTGGACTGGGAAGGGCGTTAGTTCCGTAACATAATTTACACAGGGACTAAAGGCTGAATTTCCTGGCTTTTGCCCAGGGGTGGCATCTCACTTCACTGCCACTGCCAAACCCAGAGAGGGTTTTGCCGCTCTGTCCCTTGCCCGCAGGGGAGAACTGTGTGGGCAGCAGGCTGCGGCATCACCGGGGCACGCGAGCCACTTCCCATCACAGCCACGACCGCTTCCTCCTGAGGAAATGCGCTTCCTTTCGGCCTTCAATGAATGGCTAGGCTCCCTTTTTCCCCAAACTGTGCTTCACCAAAACCTTCCACAGCGCTGCTGAGGGGCAAGCCCTGAGAGGCAAAGTCCAGTGATGCAAGGGCCAGCAGTGTGAAGCCCTCCAGCTGCCTGGGGTTGCCTAGGTACGGGCTATCCTTACAGGGTATCCCCAGCAGCACAAAGCCAAACCCATTCCTGGGGGAGCCCAAAGGCCACATACCTGCAGCTCAGCTATGCCACTGTGCCAGCAGCAGCGGTACTGCCACAGCCATGGGGGACAGGAGGGTCCCTTCCCTAGCATCAACACCCCACTGCTCCTGGCTCCCCACTCTCACTGGGGCCAAGCAGATGCTGCGGGGAAGGGTGCACGGTGCTGGTGCCACCCTGGCTGGGTCCCCTCTCCTCCGGTCAATCAGGCGGTCAGCCGAGTGGAAGGGGACTTTGGGTGTAAACAGTCCCCGTGCCCCTGTCGCAGGAATGTTGGGAGCAACAAGGGGGCCTTTGTGCAGCACCGGGCCCCGTCCCAGTGCCCCCGGCCTGGCCCTCCCCCACCCCGGCACCGCACTTTCCCCCCTGCTTTTTCCTAGTATTATTCGGAGGAGCGGCGGGTGCGCAAGAATGTGCCCTGTCAGCACAAGCGGCTGCAAAGAGCTAAATTCTTATCAGCTGTTGGAAAGGAGGAAACAGGAGCTGTTGTTTACAGAGAAGTCGGCCGCCTCTCCCCCTGCAGCCCCTTCTCCCTCCCTGCCAGTGCTGCATGACAGCAACTTCAGGGCCGAGGCTTCCTCTCGACCTGCCCGGCTTCTCACTCCAGGCTGGAGTCAGCATCCCTGCGTGGGCTGTGCTGCTGTCCCTGGGTGGGTGCTGGGCAGCAGGGGTCCCAACCCTGCCACAGAGCCACAGCAGGATGCCACCACCTTGACAGCAGCTGCTGGCCAAGCCAAAAGCCTTAAAACTTACAGAGAGGAGGCATCGCCGGTACACAGCAAAGCGTGCTCAGATTCAGCTGCAGCCTGCCCAGGCATGCCTGGGATACAATGCAGGGCTGGCATCACCATGTCCCCTGTGCTCCATGGTGGGGTAACCTCAGTGCTGCCTGCCCCTGCCCCCGTTAGTACAGCTCTTCTGCAGCCCCAACTCCTGGAGGCAGCTTCATTCTCAGCCCCAAGCACCTGCGATGCCTCCCAGGACACCATCCATACACGCATCCCCCTTGCACTGATGCAAAGAGAACTGTATTTCACGGCCATCTTCGCTAGCTAAGTGCCCTCTTGCAAGAATGCAGAGCATCACAAGTTCTTAAATAACTGCTTCAGCAAAAAAATAATAACAGATTTTCGTACCGGTTTTGTTTTTTTCCAATATTACCAGTCAGATGCAAGTCAACAACCTTTGTCCAGCAAGCAGGGCCCTTGGGTACACACAGGACAAGGCCCAAGTCATTTATTTCCTGTGTGAACAGCTGCTTCAGCACAGGCTGCTCATCAGGTCGCACATCCCATGCTGTGAGGTGCTCAAGACAAACCTAGGCCTGGTTTTAAGATGTAAACCCACAACTGTGCAACGTAACTGTGTCCTATTGCATCTACATGGTGACAACTGTGTAGCCATGTGGGTTTAGGAGTGAATATGAACATGGTCAGAAATAATCACTTATGAGGTCAACTGATGGAGGTAGAGAGGGAAAAATTAAGTGAAATGGGGATGTCCAAAACCTTCATCAAGTAGATGCATTGCCCAAACGTCTTCAGCCCTGCACGGCACAGACTGATCAGATGCTGAAAGGGTTAAAATATTGGACTATGCTTCATCCCCAATACCTGGGCTCACCAGAAATATTCAAAATGGTGGAGTGGGGAAGGAGGACGGGAGAGGACAAAAAGAAATAAAGCAAGAACCCCCTCACAAGCATCACACTGGCCACTTGGCACCAAGAGACTTGTCTGCCTTCAAAAGTGTTTTTATTTTGGCCTGGGCAGCTGGGTTATTTGAGGTGAAAGGAGGTCAGTTTGACCTTAAAACAAAAGCCCCATTCCCTTTCATCCCCAGAGAGAGGGAGGAGGGAAGAGAAAACAGGGAGGGAGACAGATGCTCCTCTACATATAGAGGGAGAGGAAGAGCTGTGAGATCGGGAGAAGCACTTGCCTCCTTGCTGGTAAGAGAAGGGGGAGATGAAAAGAGGCAGAGCAGCTGACACACAAACCCTCGCTGCTTGGCTCCATCACAGCAAGGAAGGGCACCCAGAGCACCCCAAAGGCACTGCCTGCCCACAACGCCCAGGGAGCCATGAGAAGATCCTGCTGCTCAGCTGGGATGGGGCAGGGAGATCACCCCCCTACCGACAGCCTGACCACCTGCCCAAAACTACACAGCCTGAACCCTGCTGTGACTGTATGTGGGATCCCTGTGCCTCTCTCTCTGCCCAACCTCAGCAGGCAGCACCAGACAAGTCTGGCAAAGCATCTAGGTTGGGAAGGGACATCCAGGTTGGAAAACGACATAAAGTAGTTTCCTAACTTTGCAGTACCCCATTGTTCCCTGCACAGGGAGATTGGAACAGGAGGCAGGCTGGCTCTCAACTCCACTACTCCAAAACAACACCCTGTTTATTTGAAAGTGACTATTTAATTCCTTTTCCTAAGGAAGAGGCAAGACTGCCAAATGCACGGCACCACGTGCAGCTGGTATCTCCATCCTCTTCCCCACCATTTGGCTTTGCATCTTTCCTGTAGTCAGTCACCCTGTGGTTCAGTCCTCAGTGGGGAACAAGACACAGTGTCTTCCCACTCCCAAGCAGAGCAGGGGACCAAACACCAAAACAAGGTATCACACTCAAGGCACCTTTGCCCATAGGTCACTGAGCATCCATTGTCACTGGTTTACTCCTCATCCTCCCTGTTTACCAGCTGATCCATTGCACTGCCAATGGTCCAAACACCCAAGGCATCCTGGTGGAAAGCCCACTGCAGCCAGCTGGTCTGAAGCCATCCGCACGCTGCACACAAAAGCAATGCTGCATTTTTTTGCATTAGCTGCACTGCAAAAGGGTAGGACATCGCTCTTCAGTAAGTTCACCAACAGGTAGCTGGGAGGTCACGAAGTTTTGGGAGCAGCCTAGAAGGTGCTGCTATACCCAGGCAAAGCCTGCCTGGGAAGGGAGAATGCTCAGCTTCCTGCCTGCTGTCAGGATGCAATGCTTAGGCAGTAAAGTTTCAAAATAAACCAGGGCCCAAGCTCAGCAGAGAGGTGGCTGCAGACATCCTCGTTATTGTAATGAGTTCCCTTATCCCTGGTGAACCAGTCACATACGGTTCCCCAGAGACATTCGACTTTCCCGAGCATCATATGTGGGACTCAGCTTCCCCATGGCACCAGACAGTCCCCCAAACCGGTGGCAAGTGGATGCATGTCACCCTGAGCATGTCCATTTTCTTGCCCCTCTCCTGGCCTACTGCCCTGTACAAGGAAATCATGAAAAGCACCAGGTTGGAAACCTGTCCTCTCCCTCCCGGCCTGGCTGAGGCAAGGCGTGGGGTGGGGGCAGTGTCCGGCCTGCTGCTGGCAGCTGCCCAGCACTTACTGAAGTAGAAGCCCCTGTCCCCGCAGACGAACTGCAGTGTATCCACCAGCTCCCCGCCGCAGAGGGTCTCCGTCGTGCCGTAGGCCGCGGCCGAATCCAGCGCGTAGGCCAGGAACGCCAGGAGCAGCAGCAGCATCCGCCTCGCTGCGCACATCCTCTGCACCTGGGGAGAGAGGCACAGCGTTAGCACCGCGGGACAGACCCCCCTCTGCCACCTCCCCCGGGCCGTGCCCCCCACCCACAGCACGCCCCAGACATGTCGGGATGCTGCTGCTGCAGGGAAGGAAGGACCGGCAGCGCTGTGACAGCCGCTGGGGTGAGGCCAGCTCCCCGCGCTCGGCCCGCCGGGCAGCAGCTCTGGGCAGACAAGGTTTGCATTGAAGCAGTTTTTCCATTGGAAAATCCCACTTCAGACTACCTCCAAAAGGCTTTTATTTTCCCTCCTCTTTCGACAGCGGGATTTTATTGTTTTTCCCCCCTTTTAAAAGGGAATTCATTCAAATAATTATCAGTAGGTATTTTTTTTTCCTCTTCGGACGACAGGTTTTCATGCCCCTGTCTGAAAACATGTCCATCCAAATAAAAAACAAGTGAAGCTCAACCTGTCCTAGAGCTGCTTTTGAGGAAAGCTGGGAAGAATAGCTTTTGTCCCGGGCATGCGAGAGAGATGAGGCTCAGGCAATCAAGAGGCAGATTGCACAAGCTGTGTTTGCTGACAAGAGTTGGGACTGAGAAGACATCCCTCAGGAACAATGTGGTCCCACGGGAAAAACACCTGAGGCATCACTAGGGAGGGCTGAGACAGTGTCAGATGGCACAGAGCATTAAAAAAGAAACTCCCTGGATATTTGCTAACTAGCCCAAAGACTTCCCCTGACTCGGCTCCAGCAAACAGCTTTACCTCTGTCTCAGCTTCTGCAGGTGTAAAGCAAGGGTGCTATTGCCCCATGGGATGGGGTAAAACCCATGGGTGGTTCAAGGCGTCATAGTCCCTCAGTGATGAGCCTCACAGTACACATACAGCCAAATAATGCTGGGTTTTAATCAGGCAGGTAAGCTCAAAAGGAAGAGAAGCAGGTCAAAATAGCAGACGGTGGGTGGCAACCCTAATCTCAACCCTCTCCTTGCTAATATTCAAGCGAAACAGTAGGTTTCACATCCAGCTTTCATCACCATAGCTTCTGAGCAACTCGAGAATAATATCAGTTAATGAATATTACCTCACCCCCCCGGGATGCTCGGAGATGGAGCCGAAGCCCAGGATAGATTAAATGACTCGCCCAAGGTCACAGGGGAAGTCTGCAGCGCAGCCAGGAAATTAGCCCAGCTCCCCCGAGGCCCCTCTACGGTCCTGCCAGCAATAAAGACACCCTTGCTCCCGAATTTTTAGTAGCACGTAGCTCAAATTGTCACTGCTAGAAATGCATCATGCTTACAAGTCATGAGCTCTACTGAGCAGCGGGAGGACAGGGATCAGCAGCAGAAAAAGCTAAAACAGAGGTTTCAAGGTCTGAGTGGGCTGTGGGGGGCATTCCTCCTGCTCAAGTTTTGATGCCCATAGTGTTGCTCAGCCTGTGCTGGCAGAAATCAGCAAGACTGGAAAAGGCCTCCAGAGCCCTGGACAAGAGAGGCAGCAGCCCTGGGAACAAACTGGTCTCAAATCAGCAAGTGATGGGACCAGGACCAGCTTTTCCAGTAGCAATGGTGCCTTCAGCACACTGCAGAGGTTTTGTTTTTATATTACAGTAGGGGCAGAGGGATGGCACCAGGCATTGGCACCATGCTGCCAAGCTGCTGCGTTTTACCACCAGCATCTTTTCACCTCTATTTTTTTTTATCAAGTGGACAACAGGTGTTTACTGGGGCTCCCCAACATGAACACAGCATCACCTTCACTGCTGGAATCACACCCCTGGTGCTGCAGCATCAGCAGCCAGATCTCCAGCTGACAACAGACCAACCACCCTGCTCCTGTGTGTTTTCCAGCCCTTTTTTTACATGCATATCCTGATTGCTGGTGTCCCCAGGTCTCAGATAGTGCCAGTGCGCATTGCCGGAGTGATGGATTTGTCATCAGCCAGTGCTGCCATTGAAGGCACTGATAGGGGACTTCAGGACCCCCTAATCCCCTGTCCCCAGTTAGGCTCATGTTGGCTGTGGCCACTGTGGCTAATGAACAAGCCGCATGTTGCCCTCCTCCACTCCAGAGCCAGCCTCAGCAAGAAGGGGTTGGTGGGTGGCACAGGTGACAAACACCATTTTTCCTCCACACTCAGTCTAAAGAAAAGGGTGAGATGCTCTGAAGCAAGGGGAGAGTGAGATTTTGTCAGCAGGCGATATTTGATGCTGGGGAGACTTGATACCTTCTGTGGAAAAACACTTGCGCTCCTTGGAAAATACCCGCTCCTGCACAAGCCGCACTGCAAGCCCCTGGCAGCCTTCCCTGCCTCCACTGCAAGCTCTTTCCAGGTGCCCACACACCCTGTAACTCTGGCCAGGAAACGTCCCTGAAACGGCAGGAACAGGGAGAGCCCCAGTGCTGTGATCCAGAGCACAGCCAACATGGAGCTGTGAAAGGCGACCGAGTCCACCTTTGCCCACGCACCAGCCACCAGCCCTTCCCTCTGCTGTCACCTTGGCATCTCCCTGCTCCTTCCAGTAGCTGTGTAATGAGAAACCAGGCAGCAAAGCAAAGAGCATCATTATTTACTACCCAGAGCTGCAGTTTCTCTCCCCAGCTTGATGGAGCTGCAACCCAACCCAACCCAATCCTGTAAGCCCTTCTCTCTCCATTGGCTCTACTGAGGAGAAGCCCCCAAACTTCCCAATAACCTTTCAACTGATCCTTCCCTCCCTCACATGCAGGGATGAGCAGACCCATGCAGGACAGCTCGCATCTGCCTCACCACAGCTGCAAGAGCAAGTGCTGCTCCCCAAAACACAGTGTCACGGCACAGCCAGGTACCTGCAGCCCATGACCTGGTTGGTGCAAGCACCGTGCCAGCAGCACAGGTTGCAGGTGGCTTCAGTTGTCATGGCCAACTGAATAGCTGCTCAGCATGATGAATCTAAGTCCTGTGAACACCTCCAGGACTTCATTCTCATCACTGGAAACATGGGTCAGGACAGCTTTTGGTTTCTAGTCCAACCATTAGAGCAGGGATGGCCTCCTCAGCTCCTATGGAAGAGTAGTAAATTCATACCAATGGTTGAAGAACTTTCATATTTTATTAGAAACTCTCTCTGACATGAAATGGAACAGGAATAAGGCAGCAAGAGGGAAGTGGGCCACTTCCCTAAAGGACAAGGTCCTGTCTCTGCTAGGAGAGAGACTACAGCTACCACCATTCCATTCTTGCCAAAGCAGGGTCAACTAGATCTGCCAGCTGCTGTTCTTCCTCATGTGCCCAGGGAGAGCTCAAAGGCTTTAGGATGCAGTGGGAATGGCAGAGCAAGACATGCCAGATGCCCAACAACCTGAGCCCCAAATTCCCCCTAAGGAGGGCTTGGACCCCACATAGTGTGCAAGAGGGTGATGCAAGAGGAAATTGCTTGGTTGCGCATGCGACTTGTTCCATCCTGGGAATCTCACCTGAAGCACCTCTGAATAACCCACATCTGAAGCAGCATTAGCAGTGCAAAACTCAGATAAGGTATCAGCACACACTGCTGGCCTCCCCCTCCCTGGAGAGGGTCTGCTTTGCTCTCCACCGTTCATGCCCCTCTCCTGCCTTTCCTGGCATCCCCAGCACCCCACACAAAGCCAGGCTGCCACTGGAACCAGCTCAGCTGCAAGCTGCCACGTGCAGGATGCGGCCACTGCCTTGGAACTCCCATGTATTCCTGCCTGGCAGCACACATCGCTGCACCCTTGGCCAGGGACCCCCAGCCACCAGAGAGGTCCAACAGAGAGGGTCCACTCCGAGTGGCTGTGGTGTGCTGGGAGCGAGCCTGAGGGCAGGTCTGCAGTGGAGTCACCCTCCCACCCGAGACCATTAAAGGATTTTTTCAGGATCTGCTGCTGAATCAGCTGGATCAACAGTTTCTGTCCAGCTGCTGGGGAGTCAGGGGCCAAGAGTCCACAGAGTGCTAAAAAGGCCTGGTTGCCAAGTCTCAGAATACAGCTCAGGCATCCCTTGAATCCAGGCTTGTGCTGAGCAAACCAAACCATAGTGCCTCTTGGGCAACAAACATCTCCCCAAAAACAGAGACAAAACCTCCTGTCTGACCTAATTCCTTCTTCAGTCTGGCCTTCATTGCAATTTAATATGAACAGAACAACGTAGGAGGGAACTGACAGATGGCCCAGTCTGTAAAATTTGGATTTGGACAGCAAAAAGAAAAAAAAAAATCTTGCTTCTTTGTGGAGCAGTGCAGTGTTCAAAAGGGAGCATGGCTAAAGAGAAGTCAGCCCAAACCCAGTGGCACGTGCCAGAGGGGAAAACCCCAGCTTGCACATCCCAGCATCCTTCACATGACTCAAAAACAAATGGGGAGACTGATGTTTTGCTGCTCTGATGATTGCCTGTGAGAGACGCTGAACACCTGCCTCTCTGCATTACTCCTGCCCAGGGACAGCCCCAGGAGAGTGGGGAGTTGACCTGGTTCTGAGCACGGCAATCCCGAAGGAGCAGGATGTGGGCGTGTGCCAACCTCACAAGTGCCAAGTAAATGCTGTCCCTGCCCACAGGGCAACCCAACCTCACTCAGGGCGCCAGGCCATGACGCCCCAAGGTGCCAAGGAGCAAAGGGATAATGGAAGCCAGTGCGAGAGGCAGGTACCTTGGCAGCTGAAAACCGCCCAGGAGCTGCATCTTGGGCAGAGGCACCGGGATGAGGTGCCCAGCAGTACCTGAAGGCAGAAGAGCCACCTCGTGCTGTGCCACAGACGAGCCTCTCTTTTCATCTGGAAGAGAAAGGAGATTTCCAACCACCCACAGCTTGGAAGAAGCAACCTTCAAAACACAAAACTTTTGACCACTGAGATGTCAGGCAAATAAAACCAACTCAGGAGGACCAGGGGTTTTGCTGTTTTGCTCAGACTTGAAAAAAAATAAAATACCTCCTGATTCTTGGCACCTGGCTTGCATGACATTCATATGGCTGAGGCTGGCAACACTGCTGCTATTTTTAGCCCTCACTTTTTTTGTCTTTACTGCTTGTCCCCATCAGCAGCCCACTCTGCCCCACACTGGGCAGGGGGGGTCACCTTTCTGTCTCCCATCCTGTGAGCCCAGAGAGGCACCTGCCTCCTCTGCCTATGGAACAGGGCTTGGGGCAGGCAGGGAAGTGCTGCCCGCACCCCACGTCCATAAGTGCTGCAGGAGAACTACTGTGCCTGTGGAAAAATCAAGCTGAAAAAGGTGAATGGGGTATTCAGTACCATTTACTCACCCCGCTAGGGACTAAGAGTGTATTGCATAAATTTTGGTATGCGGCCCAGAAACATTTGATTTATTGTATTAAAAAAATAGGCAACGCAATCTTGCTTAACTCTTCTAAAGACAGCTGGCAGGACCCAGTGAAGGGATTTAAGTCCGTTTTAGTAGCCTCACTTAACTCCTTTCTTTATTGTTCCTCTCTCCTTTCTGTATTCCCTTCCAAAATCTGGAGTATATCAGGGAAAGTTAACAGCAAGTTAAGCTGTTAAATCAGGAACTGTGGTGACTGGAGTCTACTGGCAAGTGATATTCCCACAACACGTTGAACTTGCTTTATGTCTCGGCAGAGCAACTTTAACCCCTTCAGAGCCGGGCTGTAACGCCAAGGTTGACTTCCTCCCCTGGTGCCCCCCACCTCTCCTGACCCCTCACACAACCGTGCAGAGGGAGGCTGGTATCATTTTGCCCCGCTAAGACACTCATCAGCTTTTAAAAGCAAAGACAATCCAAAGAAGGATTGGAGAGGTCAGTCCCAGGACACGAGCAGGGAGAGGGTGGGCCACTTACAGTGCTCGTATGCACTGCTGGAAACACACCAACTCCTCGGTCCCTCTAAAAATAAGACCTCACCTGCTGTGTTTGCTTTATTTAAAAAAAGAAAAGTACAGAAATGCTTTTCTCTGGTGCTCCATGAGGCAAGCCGGGCTCGTGCTAAAGCCTATAGGAATCAAGGGGAAGACACACACTGACAACTCTGGGTTGACTGGTCAAAGCAGCAGCCCTCCAGCCAGGCTGAAAAAAAGATCACCTGTCAGAAAGAGCGCTGGGACACACACACAGACACATTTTGGCTCTCAAATTTCATGCAGCGGTGGGAGGGGACCCGCGGTGTCAAATCTTTTATCCCTTAATGAATTTTCACAGGAGCTGGGATAGCCCCTTTGAAAGGCTGAGTGAACTTGTGTGGGTGTCAACAACACGGAGCAAGATTTACAGCTCTGACCCATTCACCCCCACCAAAATTGTCAAGTTGGGTCCAAAACAGCACAGTGGAACTCAAAACAGAAATGTCAGTCAGTTTTATACCTCCAGATGTCCTTAGCACAAAGTCATCCTTAACAAAACCCCACGACCCAGGCTCCTCAACTCCACTCTAAATCAAGGCAAGAGGAGGAATAAAAAACCCAACACGCTGAACCCTGCAAAGTAAAAGGAAAAAACCCAAAAACCACCCACATACACACACAACCTGACAATAAACAAACCCAAAGAAAAGCAGGCCTCTGTCTCCCAAGCACATCCCAGCATTTGGAAGAAAACTACAGACTGTATAAGAAGGCTGGGTTGAAAGCAGCGGCTCTCCCGAGGTGTCTGTTTAAAACCACCCACACAAACCTTGTTTTTACACTTGATTGCTCCACACCACCCTAGCGAGACCTGGCGTATCAGCAGCCCTGCTGAAGTACCCCTGGCTGGAGGCGAGGCAGCCACATCTGCTGGTACAGTTACACTAAATCCGAGTTCCCTCATGTGCCCCAATTCCCTACTGCTCAACAGAGCGCTAAAACCTTTCCAAGTTGCGCTCTTAAAACAATTACTGTAGGGAAAAGCAATTGGGAAGGAAGAAAAAGAAGAAGAAAAATATTTAAAAAATCACAGAAAGTCAAAGGCTGCACGCCAACCATTAACTCTCGCTCCATTTTGGCTCCGCTTTCTTGTTTTTCCTCTCTGTATTTTTATCCCTCCCGAGACCCAACACACCGCAGTGTTTTGCAGAAGAGAGTTTAATAACGTCCCCGCTCTCGGGAGCCCGAGAACCGCCGGAGCCCGCCCCGCGCGTCTCCCCGCTCCAGGGCCGCCCCGGGAGCGCGGCGGGCAGCCGGGGGCCGCGCAGCCCTGCGTGACCTCG
>VZRF01007001.1:3745-16733 GCA_013396875.1 Vireo altiloquus
GGGGTTGTTGTGGCCAAAGTGCAGGACCCGGCACTTGGCCTTGTTGAACCTCATCCCATTGGAGCCAGCCCAACTCTCCAGTCTGTCCAGGTCCCTCTGCAGAGCCTTCCTGCCTTCCAGCTGATCAACGCTCCCCCCTAACTTAGTGTCATCTGCAAATTTACTAATGATACACTCTATCCCCTCATCTAAATCATCAATAAAGATATTAAACAGGACTGGTCCCAGCACTGACCCCTGGGGAACACCACTGGTGACTGGCCTCCAGCTGGATGCAGCCCCGTTCACCAGCACTCTCTGGGCCCGGCCATCCAGCCAGCTCTTAACCCAGCACAGAGTGCACCTGTCCAAGCCATGGGCTACCAGTTTTTTTAGCAGTATGCTGTGGGAGACAGTGTCAAAGGCTTTGCTGAAGTCCAGATAGACTACATCCACAGCCTTCCCCTCATCCACCAGGCGGGTCACCTGGTCATAGAAGGAGATCAGGTTGGTCAGACAGGACCTGCCCTTCCTAAACCTGTGCTGGCTGGGTCTGATCCCTTGTCCATCCCATAGGTGCTGTGTGATTGCACCCAGGATGGTCTGCTCCATAAGAGCATTTTAATCCCTTTCAGAATAAAATGTAGCTGACCAGCATACAAAAGCTGAGTATTAGATAATTATAACTCTGTATGGTATATTTGAATCATGTTGAAGTCTTACACGGTAGATGTGGATTTATGAAAATTTACTTATATGCACAATACTATAAGTAAAAGGGAAAATTCTCTGTGTATTACTGCCATTGCAATCCTTTTAGCTATTAGGGAAGATGTCACACTACAATTAAAGGTTAAGGGCTAACTTGCTTCCTGTATCTCATTTCACTTCATAGAAAGCAAGCAGGATTCATTATTGAAAAAAGTTTGGGAAAAGAGTGGGCCAGGGTAAGGGCTAACATTACCACAGACAGTTTCAAGTTCCAGTATAGAAATACTAGAAAGAGCTGTTTTTCTATAGGCTGACATGGCAGGTTCAGTGTGTCAGAGGCTGAGGAAGCTGTAATCTTTGCCTTTTACTTCTTCTAGCTTTTCTACACTGTTAGTAGAGCTAAAACCCACCAAGAGCCTGTCTGAAGATACTGTTCCTTCTGCCCGTCCCTGACTGCTGTCACTGCTCTCTGCTGTCCCCTGTCCCCAGCACTGTCAGACTGCACCCTGTCCTCCTGCCTGCTCTGCTGCCACACACAACACCTGCTCCGTGGCTCCAACACAGCAGCACCCTCCTGGTTTTGTGCAGTACCTATCTCTGACAACATTCTTGATGGTACCAACCTAACAGCCTAATCCAACTATGACTGGTAAAAAGCTTGACTTTACAGGTGCCAAAATTCAGTGATTATCACAAATTACTCC
This sequence comes from Vireo altiloquus, assembly GCA_013396875.1. Taxonomy (NCBI): domain Eukaryota; kingdom Metazoa; phylum Chordata; class Aves; order Passeriformes; family Vireonidae; genus Vireo; species Vireo altiloquus. The sequence continues at coordinate 5,140 of VZRF01007001.1, forward strand.
GGACAGCTCTTTCAAGCAAATACATTGGAAATTCATACAAAGACCTTCTACTCTGCTTAATGCACTTAAACGCAACTGAGTTCCAAGTTTGACAATTTCTGTTGAAAAATTACATGTGCTTGTTGTCTCAAGTAAGTACAAGCTGCCTGGCTTCTCTGCAGGAGAAAGAAAGAGTTGTCCTTTACCTGTAATTTTGTCCTGCTGTGTTTATACTGATGTTGATCCTCCACTTCCATCTCTTGTAGAACTAGAATTCTCTCATGTTACTGTACTTTGCTGTTAGAATCAAAACCAAAACATAATCCTATTAACCTGGATGGCAAAGTACATGTAGATATTTCCTCATGACACAATTTGTTCACTCAGCAATCAACACTGGAAATAACTGATTGGTGAATTCTGTTTTATCTTCCCTTCCCTGCTTATTCCCTTTAGAGACCCTTTTGGTTTATTTCATGTAATCAACCAATATGGTAAATAAATTGAAACTTATGCAAAGGAATTAGAAATTTCCCGACTGTCTCCAATCAAATTCTTACCAAAAATTATTATAAGAGTACTAAAAGACTAATACAGTACCCATTCTTTTGGCATGAAATCATACCTGATTAATATGTTTCTATTTGCCTCTCAAGTTTACAGCAATTTTTAGTATACAGATGTACCATGGTCCACTATTCACTTTTCTTACACAACCCAACATGTGAAATTCCCATTCTTGTTGGAAAAATTAAATCAAAATGTCAATTTACTATCTTTTAGTAACATTACAAAATCTTTTCTGTACCTCTCAAAAGGTTAATACTGCTAGCAGATGCAAAGAAATGTGATCTCTCTGTGCAAGGCTTTGTAAAAAATAAATAAACCAAAAGGCCACAGATATATTGAATACATATCCTGACATTTATTACATACTCCTTTGCAATTCTACCTCTTCCCCCTTCCTCTTCAGAGCCTAGAGCAAGAATCACAATGGAGTTAATGCAATCTTCAGGAATCATAGGGAGAAATGAAATATACTGAAGAGGAAAGCTTCTCATTCAGAACAAATAAATCCATATCTGCAAACTCCTTAAAATTTTATTTCAATCTGCATGAAAGACACAGAAATCTACAGGCAGATAAAGAAGTGCACAAAAAATTCTTTTAGGCTGTGGCAAAATGGAGGAGAAAGGATGACACAGAGGGAAAGAAGAGGAATTATCTCGGTGCATTGTTACAAAAATTGGCCAAATACCATAACTTTCCACCAAATTCCTATTTTGAATGCATTTGCTTCTGTAATAACTTAGAATATAAGGTCATGTCTTTTACAAGAAAGTTTGTTCATTGTTGTGGATCTCAACATTTATTGGGAGAATTAGAATATTTTGAAGTCAGAACTGTACTTAAGAAAATGCACTGGAAATAATTCAGCCAGAACTTTTATTTTCCAAATCCTCATCCACATGAAAGATAAAAGTATCTTTTATATAGTGAAAATTTGCTAATAAACAGACTATTTTCAATGCTTAATACATTTATTCATGCACTGTATATTTTATTCCCTAGGTCTTTCCTTTCTCCTATCTTCACTTATTATCTTCCATAATTTACCAAAAATATAAATGGTAGAAACTGTTCAGTTCCTAATCTAAGTGACATTTAAACAAGATATATCTGTCTTATTTTGAAATTTGTATACAATTTTGCTGTGGATTTAAGACTAAGTTTCATTTAGTCTTTCTTTTGAATAACTTGTGCTGGCATGTATAAGTAGCTGTGTTAACTGTAAAGTGCAAGACAAACCACAGCTGTGTTCAGAGAATGAACATTTGTCAGTTAAATAAAACTTTTGCATTTGACTGAGTCATTCTAGCAGATATTAAGTAAATGTTAAAGAAAAATAAGATCCCCAATAAGCAAATGTCAGATGACATATTTTAGACCCCAAACCACACACTGTAGATAAACACTTCCAAATTCTTATTCCTAGATACATTAGTTTTGAGGTCAAAGAAAATAAATCGACTTAGACCACCTCTGTCACAGCATCCTAAATTTCATGTGTTCTTGCCTCTACAGAGGCAGCCACTCTTGAGAAGGAATGTCTACCAGTTTACCATCTACATCTTCCTCCATATTATTGCTCTGAACTACTTTTCTTTTGTGCCTACAGTGCCCTTCAGCCTCAAACCTCACATACAGATTTGCAGGGAACCACCAGCTGAGTTAAATCAGTAGTTAACGAAAGCAACAGTGGCAGTCTCCCCAGAAGAGTCGGGAGAAATATAAAGAGAGCTGTAGACTTGTTTTTCCAGCTTTTGGTTTTCTATTCCTTTTCCCTGTGAATGCAGCTTTTTGAAGTCTTTTACAGTAAGAAAGTCAACTGCTTTTACACTCTGTTTTCTCAGACATCTCTTATGTTCAGCTATGTTGTCCATGACATTTGACTATTTGCAACTTCTTATCAGTTCAATTTATGCTACAAATACCATGCAACAATAAATACCATGCAGTACTGTTTCATAACATTATCAGTGACATAGATGATAGGATCAAGTACACTGTCAACAAATTTGTGGTAGACACCAAGATGAGTGTTGGTGTCTACACCTGAGCGACAGGGTGCCATTCAGAGGGACAAACGCAAGAAGTGGGGCTGAGGGAGGTGATTCTGCCCTTCTATTCCACTCTTTGGGATTCTATCTGGAGTATTATGTCCAGTTGTGGGATCCTTAGCTCCAGCAGGACATGGCTCTGTTGAACCAAGTTGTGAGGAGGGCCACAAAGATGATCAGTGGAGCACATCTAAGAATACAGACTCAGAGAGTAGGGGTTGTTCAGCCTGAAGAAGAGGTGCCTTCAGGAAGACCTCACTGTGGCATTTCAGTTCTTAGAGGAGAACTAATTGTCTAATTGGGGACAATACAATACAATACGGGGTAATTATGTTAAGCTAAAGAGGGTAGATTTAAACTGGATATAAGAAAGGCATTTTTTACAATGAGTAGCAAAACACTGGAACAGGTTTTCCAGAGATGTGTAATCCTGGAAATACTCAAGGTCAAGTCAGACAGGGCTTTGAACAAGCTGATCTAATGGAAGATGTCCCTGCTCATTGCAGGTGGATTGGATTTAGAAGGTCCCTTTCCCAAACTGTTCTACAATTTTGTGATTCTTCTATAATTTGGTCTATATTTAGCACATGCAGTCACTTAGCCATGTTACTGCTATATTTCATCAATGTTGCTTCTCAATACAAGAGATTAGGTGTGCTGATTTAAAACCCAGCAGGAAAATTAACCCTACTAAAGCTGTCCCCATGCCTCTCCAACAGAGGAAATACTAGGAGAAACCACAAGTGGGAATCACAACTTTCTGAAAAAAAATTCTTGCTATAAACACAACAATATTGATTGGAGGATACCAAAAGAGAGAGTGCTCTACCCACAACAAAGATATTCCCCACTGAACAAACAAAAATTGATCCCAAAGGCAGTGCCCAGTGTGGTTTTCCCACTGGACACAGCTGCTATTGGTGCTGCCTCTCCTGATGGTCTTGCCGCACTGGGTGGAAAAACAGTCCCACCAGGGTGCCAGAGCTGAGCCACCCAGCCTTGTGGGGCTCAGATACACCTCAGGCAGTCTCTTCAGCACCACACACAGAGGGACAAGGACAGGGGACTGGCAGGGCACAGGAGACAATGTCTGCAGGTCTGATACTGACAGTCCCTCTGCTGGAACAAGACAAAATGGCCAAATTCCAGGTTCCGGCACTTGACTTTTCGTGCTGAAAATATGATGTGGATGGTTTGGAACAATGCTAAAACCCCAGCTTCCCTCTCTGTACCCAGAATGTTAGGTTAAATAGAGCGTTATATGGGTATTCATAATGGTCCAGAAGCAATTTGCATATTTCAATGTGGTGCTAAGTTATGCTTTGTAGACACCTGCTAGTGTGCAAGATAAAACTTATTTCTTTATACAGGATGTTCTTTCTCGTGAAGCACATTATTATTCGTATAAAATAAATTCCCTGAAAATAAAGGAAATATTTCACACAAATACTAGGGTGTATGGTCCAACTGTAATAACTCAGCTGAGCTACAAAGGCACATGAGCTTTTATGCCTAAGGGCATCCAAGCCTTTTTCATCAATGTTTATAAAACATCCATCTGTATGATAATACAAACACAAACCGGAGAGGGAGAAATTACTCCCAACAGATCTTTCAGCATGACTATGGAAAAGGATAACAGAATGAGACACAATTAAAGAAGATATTAAGTGGGAAGCTGGGCTATTTCTATTGGAATTTTTCAGGGTTTACGTAGAAGGAAATTTGCAGCTCTTTGTAAGCTTGCTGGTTACACAAACTGTAATATCTGACCAAAATTTCAGGTTTGATTTAGACAAAGGATTGTAATTGAGGCTACCACTTCTACGATGATGGTGCTACTCAACAGTCACTATTGTATCTTTCAGTAAAAACATCAAATAATGTTAACATAATTTGTAACTAACTTAATTAATAATCAAAATGCTAATTGTGAACAGGAAATACAGATGTGATACTACAGTAAACTAGGAAAGAAAAGTGAGATACACATATATATATATATATATATACATGTGTTGCACTTCAGTCCTGGTTAGGGCCATTATAGCAGAAGAAACTCTGTGGACGCTGACAGCTTGGTCAGAGGGAAATTTTCAGCTCTCAGCCTGACTCTGAGAAGCAGCGACTTTCTCACGGTCAGGGTGAGAAACCTCGAGAAAGTTTTGTAAACTGTCTGGGATGTTTTGAGTATACCTATCTCAATGGTATTTGCTACTTTTGTTATCCTAATGGATTTCTCTGTAACTAGCCGATTGTAGCTGTTCTTGTCTCTCTCTGCACCTGACCATGGTGGAAGAAGCATCCAGTCAGAGCAGCTGGATCTCTTTAGAGATCTCTTTGCCATGCTTTCTGCTTGAAATAAAGAAGATATTTTCCTTTTGATGAATATGGACTCTTTCTTATGCTGAAAATGGCCAGAACCTGGCCTAAATTGCAACAAAACTCTATTCTCAGAAGGCAAAAATCCTTTTATTCAAGCAAAGGCAAGGAGATCCTTAGATTCTTCTTCTTAGACGTGAATGCTTATATCTAGCATTGCCGCAAGCAGTGTAGAGAACAGTTAGCATTGGCTAGTTCCAGAGTAACAAGTCAGGAATAACAAAGTGTACAAAACACCACCCGTGAGATACAGTTTACAAAACATGAGACAATTTACAAAAACTTCTCCTGCTTTTCAGCTCCGCTGGTGAGAAAGTAACTTCTCCTCACGAACAGGGTCAAGAGAGCTGGAAAATCTCTTTCTGACTAACTTGTCAGCATCCACATACATGCTGAGGGCAGGGTCAGAAATAATTCACCTGAAAGAAATTAAAATCTGTTAAATAATAGTTTTGACACAGTGGATCTGAAATGAGAATGATAATACAACAGAGACATGAAAATGGACAGTAGGAAGATGCTTGAGACACAGAAGAGTTCTGAGGTATACACTAGACAGGATGGGATATGTGCAAAGGCAATGACTGACAGATGCTACTCCTCACCCAAATTTATTGGGAAATTGAAAGAACTCTAAAAGCCTACAGAGTAACATTAAGATCAAAACACAATTGTCAAAACAGAAAGAAGATGAAAATTTATGCTCAAGAGCCGGAAATTTCTAGTCCACTCATTTGAAAGCCCTAATAAGGAATTGTAACAGCAATACAGTCTTCTTATGGGGGAAGTGTTGAGATCAGCTCAGTAGGTTAGAGAATGGTATTAAGACCACCAAGGTTGTAAGTATGATCTCTGTATGGGCAATTCACTCGAGTTGGACTTGATGCCAAAATGATTTTTGCTTTCATATATTCTTCATATATATTTGTAGCTCTGTATACTAGTATTGAGTAGTTACATAGTTCCTAGTTAACTCCAGTATTTTTCCTGTTAGACAAAACACATTCTAAAGACCCTATCCTAATCTTGCTTCTTCTGGAAATCAAGGACGAGCCACTCTTCCAAGACACTTTCTCATAAATAAGGCAGAGCTAATAGCAAGAAGGAGAAGGCCTCTTCTGGGAGGCCTCCAGAAGAGATTGAACCAAGAGGGGGAATTATGTCATTAACTCTGTTTCTAATTGGGACTTGTCAATTATGCTAATTTGCTAAACTTACGAAACTGTACTTGCCTGATGTCACGTGGGTATTTTTCCATATTTGTCCCTGTAGGCCTCCAATTTTAGCTTTTATATTACTTCCTATATTAATATTGTCTCAAAAATGTGTTGTTTTGTTTCTAGATTTTTAAGGCATCAGACTCTATGATCCTTTTCGATCCCTTCCAACTCAGATTATTCTGTTCAGTGACTTCTATTTTCTTGTGCTAGTAGTCAATGTCTAAAAGGAGTTTGGTTAGTTTGGAAAAAAAACTGAAGTTGTAAGAATTACTCATTATTGCTTTTAACTGTGTTATTAGTTATCTTCAAGCTTTGTGAACCATTTTGCATTTACTTTCATTGGGCTCCATGTTTTGAAATGTACTTCAACAAAATTATGCAGAAAAAAGTTTTACGTTTACCCACTACTGAGTGGCTGAACAACCTCAATTTTCTTGGCCTGTCTTCTCAAGAGAGGTTCTTCAGCCCTCCGATCATCTTCATGGCCTCCTCTAGACACACCCCAACAAGTCCAGATCATTCTTGTATTCAGAACCCCAGACCTGGATGCTGTACTCCAGGTAGGATCTCATAAGGGCAGAGTGGCAGGGAAAAATCATCTCCCCTGACCTTCTGGCCTCTCCTTTATTTCAAGGAAACATTGGGAAAATGCTGCAACAATGGACAAATACTTCATACAGTCTTTTCTCCAGTGTTTACCATGTAAGCTTAATTTCTCTTTCCCACAATGTCACTTTCATAAGATTAATCAATCCCGGAAAAGGGATTACATCATGGATTACGTCACCTTGAGAAGCACAGACAGGATTGGACTAGAACAATGACCAATCACCCACTGAGTTCACCAAATGATTGGTCAGGAATGCACCTTAGAAACAGCCCAATCAAAACTCTCGAAAGCAAGCGTCCTGATTGGTGCATTTCTGATCCCCTCTGAGGCTATGAAAAGACCCCCCTGGAAGGGGCAGGGCCTTCCTGAGGTGTGAGGCCGAGGGAATGCCCAGCACCACCTGTGCTGCCTTTCTTTCTTTTCACACTTCTGGCTTGCCCTTGGGGAGTGGGCTTATCCTGTTCCCCTTGCCCTCAGCTGTTTGTTTAATTTCTTGTTAATAAACTAGTTAACCTTGACCAAAAAAAATAAAAAGGTGACTAGGTCATTTCTTTCAGTCAGTGCATCTCATGTTTTCTCTGTCACTCCTGTTTCCTCCTGCTCTGCCCCTGCTCCAGTGTGCAGTCTCTCCCACAGACCAAATTCTTCATAAATTGTTCCAGCATGGGCTGCCCACAAGCTCTCAGCCTTCTTCTCAGCCCCTCCAGGGGCTCCGCTGTGAGCTTCTCCGCTGTGAGCTCCGCTGGGAGCTCATCTGTGGGCTGCAGGGCCAGAGCTGCCTCAGCATGGTCTTCACCACAGTCTGTAGTGGAATCTCAACTCCTGCACCTGGAACACCTTCTCCCCTTCCTTCACTGACATTGGTGTCTGCAGGGCTGTTTCTCTCTGATACTCTCACTCCTCCTCTCACGTGTTCTGTTTCACAGCAATACTTCCTCCTTAAATTTGTTGCTGTTTTCCTGCCACTGCCATTGATGGGCTCAGCCTTGGCCAGTGTCAGGTCCCTCTTGGAGCTGGCTGGCATTGGCTTCAAGAGACACAAGAGAAGCTTCTGGTATCTTTTCAAGAAAACACCCCTATAGTCTCCTCACTACCAAACCCTTGCCTCTCAAAACCAATAGAATTCCCCCTCATACAACACACCTCTGCCCGGACAACACAGTTTCCTCTCCAAAATTAGCTTATTCACTCTCCTAGCCAGGCTATTACTGTGGCCTTATGTGAAATGTCATCTGCTTCTCTGCAGCTGAATAGTATTAGTTAAAGAAGCTTCATGCAGCATCTTTTTGGGAAGGAAAACAAACACACGGGCAAGTCCTTAATAGAAATTGCACCCCATTGCACTGAAACAGAAATGTTTTGCATAGGAAACATCACATGAAAAACATGGGCCTCGAAGAACTACAGTCATGAGAAGTGAAAATAGGTTTTTGAACATATTTTTATGTGTGAACACTGACAGTTAGTCCGAGGGAACTTTTCAGCCACACCCTGACTCCGAGAAGCAGAACTTTTTCATGGTCAGGGTGAGAAAACCTCAAGAAAAGTTTTCTCTAGATGTGGAAAGAGAATTGCTTCCCACAGCTAGAGGCTTGGGATGTTTTGGGAAGTAATATCTCAGGGAGGTGTTTGTTACTTTGTTGTCCTAACGGAATTCTCTGTAAGTGACCAGTGATGTGAGAGGAGTGTTTATGGAACAACCAGTTGTAGCTGTACCTTGCTCAGCTCCTCTCGGGACTCTGCTCCTGACCTGCTGAGGAAGGTCAGAGGGAGCCTGTTTGCATGAAATATGCATGAAATAAAGGAGATATTTGCCTTCTCATCTGGAGTTATTCTTATGCTGCAAGAGGCAAAGTTTGGCCATGAGTTGCAACATTTATGTTTCTACAATTTCTTTAATTTACCTTCAAACAACATCCTCTGGCCCTTGAACGTAGGAAGTGCGTCATTGATTAAAATGGTTCACTTACTCTTTTAAGTTTACTTACTTGAAATGGTACAATTCAAGTACTATAACAATTAAGGTATATTAACTAGGCTTTAGATTAGATGATTCTTCTTTCCAAACCATGGCCTTTAATTATGCCATCACCAAAACTTTCCTACAGTTCAGACACAATTTTTTCTGTCTGAATTCTCAGTTTTCAACTGGGAATGAAGATAAATAAAAATCAAGCCACAAAGACACCTTTGGTTATCTCCAGGTTTGACAGATATTATGTTTAAGATCACGGGACTCAAGTGCAACAAGCGCAAACATACCTTCAGTTCTGTCCTAAAAATACATATATCAATTTATGCTGTGAAGTTAAAATACTTTTAAAACCAAAAAGGAATTAAATTCTTAATACTTGATGGAAAAAGGAAATTTTAATTTCTTCATTTTTAAAAAAATTTCAATAAGGAATTATCAGTTCTAAATGTCATTTACTGAATTTTTGTACAGCTAAGATTTCCATTATTCTTGTTCATCTGCTCCTCTGCATGTTTGTGCAGATTGTACAAGTAGTCACTAAAGACTTCTCATCCTAGAAACTGGGGAGAAATAACTAAAAAACCAAAATCCAGACCCTCAAGTATCTTAGCTAAAAGAAAATTTTCAAAAAGTAACAGAAAAATTGGTCAGAAAATGAAGAGTCAACAGTCACTGTCTCCTCTACTACAGAGCTACAAACACATACCATGTCAAAATTCCATTAGAATTTACATACATTCTGAAAAAAATAGCATCTCACAAAATGACAGAATAGGTGGGGTAGGAAGGCACCTATGGGATGTTTAGTGTTTCCTACAGTGTTTCTTGAAGTTCAGCTGGAACCTGCTGTGTTCCAGTTTGTTGCTGCCATGGTTTAACACCAGCTGGCAATTAAGTACCAAGCAGCTGCTCACTCAATTCTACCACCAGTGGGGTGGAGAAGAGAATCAGAAAAAAAGAGTAACACTCACGGGTTGAGATAAGAACAATTTAATAATTGAACTAAAGTAAATCATTATTATTGCAATGATAACAATACCATTAACAGTGATGTAAAAGAGAATATAGAGAGGAATAAACCCCAAGAAAAATGATGCACAGTACAGCTGCCCACCATTCTATGACTGATGCTCAGTGAGTCTCTGAGGAGTTCCCGACCCCTCCCAAGCAGCTGTCCCCAGTTTATATACTGGGCTTGATGTTCTGTGGTGTGGAGTATCATTTTGATCTTTTCAGGTCATTCCTCCTGGCCTTTTGTGCAGAACCTCACTGGCTGCATGGGAAACTCAAAAATCCTTGGTTTACGGTAAGCATTACATAGCAGGAACTAAAACATTGGTGTGTTATCAACATGATTCTCATATTAAATTCAAACCACATCACTGTGCTAACTACTAAGAAGAAAATTTATTCTAGCTGAAACCAGGACAGTACCCACTGTCCCTAGTCCTGTCAGTGGGCCTGGCTCCCTCCTCTTTACACCCTCCCTCCAGGTATTTAAATACATTAATAAGATCTCTTTGAGCCTTCTCTTTTTCCAGGCTATTTCCATTTTTCAGCCTTTCCTATATGTGACATGCTCCAGTACTCTAATCATCCTTGTGGCACTCTGTTGAACTCTCTCCAGAATGTTCACATATCTTGTGTGCTGAGGAGCACAGAACTGGACTCAACACTCCTTGTGTGGCATCAGAATTTCTGAGCCGAGGGTAAGGATCTTCTATCTAATCTTGTTTTACCTTATTATTCTGTAATATTGATAACAAGTATGTACAGAAAATGAAAATTAAAAATATCTCAAGTAATGCTGTAGAAATGAAGAAAACAATAAATATTCATTGTTCTTTTTATATACATTAAAAGTGTGACATCCTAATGCATACAGTTTAAAAACTTTGAGTGCTTGAAATTCTGAGATGACATTCATCTTAGCTTTGAAAAAAGACACCCAGATGTTTCTGTAATCCCCACATAAAAGACTAGGCCCACATTTTAATCCTGCTAATGTTTAAGACATTTTGCCAGCTTGAGACAGTGAATTTTAATGGAAACGGTAACTTTTATGTATAGACACTTCATTACATTTTAGAGTAAAATGACATTTAGTAGAAAAATTCCATTGCAATTTCTTTTTTCAAAATTTTATTGCAATTTCAATATTCAAAATAGTAAGCCTACTGCCTGGAATACCTGACTTATTGATACTATGAGAGAGTGTGGGGGTTTTAACTTCCCAGAAAATTATAATCATCATAACTTTTTTTTTCATTACAATTAGTACTTGGAACACCACTGGGAGCACATATGTTTTTCAAATTATCATTGATAATGTGTAGTAATTTTTATCTAAGATCTTCTATGTCACTTATTATGAAGTCAGTCATTGAATAGCTCTTACAGAATAGCAGTAAGCTGTGCTGGAAAGCTCGTATTTTCCAGTGTACAAAGCAAAATATTTTTTACCCTTAATATTAAAATTTAAATTGCCTCCAGATTCAGATAACAAAATCCTACAAAAATCCATTCAGAAAATATATAGATTTTGTATTGCAGTGATATGACAATTTGATTAGAAGCAGTATCCCAGTTTGAAAGACAAGTGTCTGACAAGGAAGGAGGAATCCTCCCCTGGAATGGAAAATGTGAATGACTTCCCTCCGAATTGTTTTAACTTTGAAATTAAGGGGCTTTTAGGCAAAGAGATGGGAAAAGGAATAACAGTTCTTTATGAGTATGTGTGTGTATAACAATGGAAACAAGCAGCAGCAATGGCAGTGAAAGCAAACAGCAGCAGCACAGCACAGCAC
>VZRF01007004.1:7694-35953 GCA_013396875.1 Vireo altiloquus
TCCCCGTTTGGCCGCGCCCCTCCGGTCTTGGTCACGCCCCCGCCACCCAGCCCAGGCGCGCGTGCGCAGAGGAGCCACCCCCTCCCGGGCCGCTGCGTCATCGTGATGTGACGTCATGTATTGCGTCATCATGGAATGCACGGGTTGGGTTGATAAGAACATGAAAGCCCATCCAGTTCCACCCCCTGCCATGGGCAGGGGCACCTTCCACTAGACCAGGTTGCTCCAAGCCCCATCCCACCTGTCCTTGGACACTTCCAGGGATGGGGCAGCCACAGCTTCTCTGGGAAATCCATTCCACTGCCTCACCACTCACAGTAAAGAATTTCTTCCCAATATCCAACCAACACCTCCTCTTTTTCACTTTGGAGCCATTCCCCCTTGTCCTGGCACTCCATGCCCTCATCCCAAGTCCCTCTCCATCTCTCTTAGAGCCCCTGTAGGCATTGGAAAGGGCTCTAAGCTTTCCCTGGAGCCTTCTCTTCTCCAGGCTGAGCAATCCCAGCTCTCCCAGCCTGTTCTTAGCCTTCGGAGCATTTCTGTGGCCTCCTCTGGACTTGCTCCGGCAGCTCCATCCTTCCTGTGACAAGGACTCTAGGGCTGGATACAGTTCTCCATGTGAGATCTCACGTGAATGGGGCAGAGGAGGACAATTCCCCCCTCACCTGTTGCCCACACTGCCAGTGACACAGCCCTGGACATGGGTGCCTTTCCAGGGCTGCCAGAACATATTGCCAGGTCATATCCCCCAGTATCCCCAAATTCCTCTCATCTGGGCTCCATCCCATCACCCCCATCCCACACTGATCTCGGGAGCTGTCCTGATCCAGGTGCCAACCCTGCCCTTGGCCTTGTTGATCCCCACGAGGTTCCCATGGGAAACTTTTTCCTGGACAGGACAACTTGGACAACCCACCCTTGTCCAGGTTCCACTGGGTGCCATCCCATCCTTCCTAAGTGTCACCAGTTCCCCTGGTGCAGCTCTATGTCACCCGTGCCCCCTGCTGCACCCCTCTATCCCCTTTCCAACGCCCCCAGAGCAATCCCCGGTGCATCCCTGGTGCTGCCAGAGCCCCCGGAGCCCCCACTGGTCCCCCTGGTACATCCCCTGCCTCCCATCTCCCGTTTTACAGAGCATCCCCAGCGTATCCTACAGTGCATTCCTGGCTCCGTCCCCCTGTTCTTCCCAGCTCCCCTCTCTGTCCAACCGCCGTGTCGCCGCCCAATTCCCCACAGCATCTCCCGGTGTATCCCTGGTGTATCCCCGGTGTCCCCTCCCCGCTCTCCACAGCATCCCCCGGTCCATTCCCGGTGTCGCCTCCCTAGTTTCCCCCCCCGGTGCCCCCTCCCGNGGCGTGGGCAAGACCTGCCTGCTCTGCCGGTTCACCGACAACCAGTTCCACCCCGCCCACATCTCCACCATCGGTACCGGCAGCGGCAGCGCACGGCGGCCGCGGCGGCGGCGGGAGCGGGGAAACGGGGAAGCGGGAGCATCGGGGAAGCGGGAGCAGTGGGAGGCTCAGCACCGGGGAAACGGGAGCATCGGGGAACCGGGCAACCGGGAAGACTGGGAGCCACGGCACCGTGGAAACGGGAAGCCAGAGAACCGGGAACACCGGGGAAACGTGAAACCGGGATCATCAAGGAATCGGGAGCAATGGGGAGGCGCAGCACCGGGTAACCGGGCGCACTGGGAGCCGCAGTACCGGGGAAAAGGGAAACCGGGGAACTGGGGAGCCGTGGGCACCAGGAAACCGTGAGTACTGGGAAGCCGCAGCACTGGGAAAACGGGAAAATGGGCAACCGGGGAGCGGGAAAACCGTGGGAACCGGAGAACCGGGAGGACGAGGGAGACGCAGCAACGGAGAAACGGGAATCCAGGAAACGGGAAAACCGTGGGCATCGGGGAACAGGGACTGCCGAGGAACTGGGAAGCCACAGGATCGAGGAAACGGGAAACCAGGGCACCCGGGAGTCGTGGGAACCAGGGAACTGGGGAGTGGTGGGCACGGGAAAACCGGGAGCACCGGGAAAGGGTTAACCGTGGGCACTGGAGAGCTGCAACACTAGGAACATGGGGAAGCAGGTAACCAGAGAGCGGGAAAACCGTGGGCACCGGGGAGAGGGAAAACCGTGGGCTCCAGGGAAAGGGAAAACTGTGGGCACCAGGGAACCGGGAAGCCGTGGGCTTCGGGAAACGTTAAAACCGTGGCAGCACGGGGAAACTGGGAACCCGGGGGCTCCGGAGAGCCGCGGCTTTGGGGAACCGGGAGCATAAGGGAGCCAGGAAATCATGGGCACGGGAGAACTGGGAGGACCAGGCACCTCTAGCACAGGGGAACCGGGAGCAGTGGGCTGCCACAGCACCGGGAAGCCGTGGCACTGGGGAACTGGGAGCACTGGACAGCTCCAGCACCAGGGAACTGGGAGCACCTGGCACTGGGGCCTCCTGCCAGGCCGGGCACCGGGTGTGGGGACCAGCACCAGGCCGTGGCAGGGCGTGGGGTGGGTCAGGATGGGTGAGGGGACCAGAGGGCCCCCAGTGACAGCAGCTCCTGCAGAGGGGAACACCAGGACACTCCACAACCTCACCCATTCTAACCCCAGGTGTCGACTTCAAGATGAAGACCATCGAGGTGGATGGGATCAAGGTGCGGATACAGATCTGGTGAGTGGCAGCACTGGATCCCAGGGAGAAGGAATTTTGGTGGGTCTGAGTCCCACTCCCCTCACCCAAGGTAGGGGCTGAGCCCTGCCCAACTCATGCCATGGGTGGTGGCACTGACTCACTGTCCCCGGGCAGGGACACAGCTGGCCAGGAGCGGTACCAGACCATCACCAAGCAGTACTACCGGCGGGCACAGGTATGGGGGCTCCCTGTCCTGGTGCACGGGAGAGGGGAAACTGAGGCACAGTTTTGGGGTGTCAACGGGCACCCTCCCATCCTCTGCAGGGCATCTTCCTGGTGTACGACATCAGCAGCGAGCGCTCCTACCAGCACATCGTGAAGTGGGCCAGCGATGTGGATGAGGTGGGGGTACAGGAGGGGAGGTCTGGAGGTTCCCCAACCATGTGTGTGGGGTGTGTCCTTACACTGTTCCCCTGCCCAGTATGCACCTGACGGCGTCCAGAAAATCCTCATCGGGAACAAGGCAGACGAGGAGCACAAGAGGCAAGTTCCCAAAGAGCAAGGGCTGCAGGTGAGCGGGGGCTGCTTGCCCCCACCCCCGGGGGCAGGACCCCTCCTGCATCCCCAGCATGGCCAGTCTCTCCCTGAGCCCCCTCTGCACTTGGGACCCTGACAGCCCTCCTGCAGCCCTACCTCTATCCAGGACCCCCAAGCATACCCAGCCCCTCCCAGCATGACCAGGGACCCCCCACCCTCTTGCAGTCTGTACCCAGGCACCCCAAAAACAGCTCCCTCAGTGTCCAGGAACCCTCTTTCCCTCCATCCCTACAGTGGTTGCACACCCCCAAGGCTCCCTCTTCCCCACCTGCAAAACGTTCAGGGACCCCTAACCTTTGCCTGCACCACCAGCATGGTCTCCTGCACCCCTGAAGCACACAGCAACCCCCTCGGTGTCCCCCTTGCGACCTCTTGACCCCCAAAGCACCCAGTGTACCTCCCTGCAATCCCAGCACAGCCAGACCCTCCACGAGCCCCCCCTGCATTCCACATGGACCTCAATAGCCTTCCTGCAGCCCTACCTTTATCCAGGGTCCCCCTGTGCTCCTTCAGTCTGAACCCAGGGACCACTGACCCCCCTGCAGTTCCCAGACCATCCAGGCAACCCCTTTACTTCCCAGTGCACCCCCAGGGTTCCAATGACTCCCAACCCCTCCCCGCACCTCCATCGTGCTCCCCTGCACCCCTAAAGCAGCCAGTGCTGCCCAGTATCCCTCCCAGTGAACTCTGGACCCCAAAGCACCCAGCAGCCCTCCCAGGGCCCCTTGCACCCAGCCCCTATGCCAGCCTGCCCTGCAGCTCTCCTGTCTGTCCGTGCCCGGCTGTGCACATTCTAGAGAGGGGGGCCAGGGGTATTGAATCCCCCCTCCCCCCAAATCATGCTACTCCCCCCACCCCGCCAAACCCCTGGTGCCGCAGCTGGCCAGGGAATACGGGATGGATTTCTACGAGACCAGTGCCTGCAGCAACCTCAACATCAAGGAGGTATGAAGGGACTGGGGGAGCTGCTGGGGTTCTGAGGGGGCTGGGGTTGGCCTAGGAGGGCTGGAGAGGTCAGGGGGTACTGGAGGGATCTCCCAGGTTCACCCCACTCCTCTCCCACAGTCCTTCACGCGGCTGACAGAGCTGGTGCTGCAAGCGCACCGCAAGGAGCTGGATGAGCTGCGGGGGCTGCCCCGTGCCCCCACCCTGGCCCGGCTGGAGGAGGACGAGCAGCAGCCCCTGGGGAGCGAGGACACCCCCAAAACCTGCTGGTGTTGAAGGCTGGGACCCCCCTGACCCCTCCTCCCCAGGCTGTGTCAGGGGCATGGTGGTGGCAGGAGTGGGACAACTCCCATGGAGTGGGGGGCTACACGGGACACCCCCAGGGACAGGGGGAATGGGAAGGTGGCAAGGGGGGCCCCCATCCTGGTACCTGTGCCCCCCTCAGTTTGCAGGTGGGGTGGGGGCTGTCCAGGCGCTGTGTGCCCACCCCGTGCCCATGGGACCCCCGGTTTTACACACTGGTTTGCAGAATAAAGGTGATGCTGGAGGAGCTGGTGGTCTGTGTGCTCCTGGGTGACTGCGGGCACAATGCCATGGTGGCAGGCACAGCCTGGGCATAGACACCCGAGCAGTGATCAATAATTGAGGGTGATCTGGGGCTGCTGGGACGGTGTCCCCTTTCCAGGCTGGGCACAGGGACATGGGGCATGGTGCCCATGGGGTGAGAAGGCCACCACCATTGCCCGCCAGGCTACCAACTCAGCCCCAGCTTGTGGGGACAGGGCTGGAAAGCTTGGTGGTAGTAGTGGGATGAGCCGGCAGTGGGATGGTGGTGGGGTGGGATGGGTGGTTACTGGGATGATTGGTGGGCACAAAGATAGTGGAACCCACTGGCATCTAAGTGGACACCAGGATGCTGCCAGGCACTGGGATGGGCAGGTGCTGGGACAATGGTGGGCACGACAGCAGATAGACCCAAGGGTGGAGCTGGCACTGGGACCAGTTGGCCCTGAGACTGGTGAGCACTGGGATGGGCAGCACAGGAGGCCCCAGAGGTGATGCCATGGCAGCACCAGGCAAGGAGTACCAAGGCACTTGTCCCCTCCTCCTCCATCCCACAGAGCCCCAGGTCTCTGATTCCTGTTATTCCCCAACTCCCGTTATTCCCAAACTCTCACCAACACTCCCAGCCCTCGGGAACATGCTGTGCCAGGCTGGGAGCATCCCACATCCCGCACCAGGCTGGGAGCATCCCAGATCCCGCAGGCACTGGGATGAGCAGCCGCACCGCGCCGTGCCATGAATTATTGAGGCAGGTAGAGCATCGCCTTGGCCCTGTGCCACCTTCCTCCTTCCACGGGTGGGACGGGCGGCTCCGGTTTCTCCTGAGCCACGGCGGGGCCTGGAGACCTTTGGACCATGACGTGAGCACCGGGAAGCCCTTAAGAGGCGGCGCAGAGCACGGGGCACAAGCAGCCGCACACCTGCAGCCATGACCATCCCCATCGCCAAGTCTTTCTACGACCTGAGCGCCACCTCCTTGCAGGGGGAAAAGGTGGATTTCGGTGTTTTCCGGGGCCGTGTAGTCCTGATTGAGAACGTGGCGTCGCTCTGAGGCACCACGGTGCGGGATTACACCCAGCTCAACCAGCTCCAAGCCCGCTACCCCCGGCGGCTGGTCGTGCTGGGCTTCCCCTGTAACCAGTTTGGATACCAGGTAAGTCCTGTGGGCTACGAGGCAGGGGGTGAGGAGCTGGGAAACACAGGGCTCTAGATTTCTCCTTCCCTGCCACAGGAGAACGGCACCAATGAGGAGATCCTCAACACCCTGAAGCACGTGCGGCCCGGGGGTGGCTTCGAACCCAACTTCACCCTGTTCCAGAAGTGCCAGGTGAACGGGACTGACACCCATCCCGTGTTTGCCTACCTCAAGGCTCACCTGCCCGCGCCGGCCGACGAGGCCACACACCTGATGACCGAGCCCCGCTTTGTCACCTGGAGCCCTGTGCGGCGCTCCGATATCTCCTGGAATTTTGAGAAGTTCCTGGTGGGGCCTGAGGGGGAACCATTCCGGCGCTACAGCCCACGTGTGCCCACGGCCCAGCTGGAGCCTGACATCCAGCGTCTCCTCAAGCTGGCCAAGTAATCCTAGCTCCAGCGTGATCCTGGCTCTGGTGTGATCCTGGCTCTGGTGTCACCCCGGGATGGCCCCAGCTCTCTGCAGGGTGACAGCCCCCTCTGAAACCTCCACGGGGAGGGGGCTTGATGGGGCAGAGGGTTGGAGCTGCTGGGGTGGTGCAGGCTGGTGGCAATAAATGAGCCGGAGGGAGCGTGTCCGGATCCGCGTGGTTTTTGGGAGCGTAACTGGATCTATGAGGTTTTCGGGAACATACCCATGTGGTTTTTGAGGGCTGTCGGGGGGAGCAGGAAGGAGGAAGCAGCCCTGAGGTGCCAGATCCAGGAAATGGTGGCTCAGGGATAGGTGGGTGCCAGGCCGGTTGCACTCAGTTCCCTGTGGGTGTTGCTGGGGCCAGGTGCCAAGAAAATCACTACCCACCCCAGGGCAGTGATTTCCCACACCCAGCTCCTTCCCGCCTCAGGAATATGGAATGCCCAGCAGGGCAGGGCCAGGTTACAAACCCCGGGGCAGGGGGAAGTGACCCCAAACCAACTCCTAGAGAAGGGAAAATGATCAAAGTCCTTTCTCTTTAGGGCTTAGGAGAGCACTGGGAGAGTGCAGTGTTCTCTCCAACGCTGGGAAGGGCAAAGGAGGAATTCCACAGGCTCCTGGGATAGAGAAAAGTCCCCTGCATAAGCCCTCAACACCCTTCACCAGCTCCAGGGGGTGAAGCCCACCTCCAGTCGTGCAGGCCCGCGGTTGAGCTGTCACAAGTCACATTTATTGCCCCACATGAGACCTCCTGAGGTCCGAGGGATGGGGTGGGAATCCTTTTGGATCCTGTTTTGGGGACCCCTTTACATCTTCGGCACATGGAGGGCTCAGGCTGTGGCAGTGCATCCCATCCCTGCAGTCAGGATTGGAGCCAAAAGGCTCCACAAACATGGCAGCATCTGGTATCAGGTGTTCACTGCATCCAGGCTGGAAGTCTGAAGGAGCAAATCATGTCAGAGACTTTGTGGTCCCCAGGAATTACAGTGCCAGGGATTCGGGGATCTCCCAGAGCTCCTGGAAGCTCATCCTGGGAGATGAGATCAGAACAGTGGGGTCATCTGGCGAGGGTCATCAGGGAGGACGCTGACAGAATCCTCAGCACGGCCGCAGAGCAGACAGAGCATGGTATATTCCTGGGGGAAGGAAAAGGGGAGGGCTGGAAAAAGGGGGGCTGCCCTGGCCCTGCTCCCCCACAGTGAAACCCAAGCCAGATCCGGTATCCGATCCCCGATTGCAATCAGAGCCAGGGGATCTTGTTTCCAGCCCCACCAGCTCCCCTGAGCCCTTTTTCCAGTGGTTTGCTGCATAGGAGATATGCCAGGAATGAGGAATGGAGGGCACAGCCACCTCTCATCACCCACATTCCCATGCCAGGTATGCTGGGCTTCCCCCACATGGCAGACTAGTGCTGGAGGGACTCCAAGTAGCCCTGAATACAGGGATGTGGCTCTGAATCCTTCGAGGCTCCATCCCAGGGAAGGTGGGAATCAGCCCGTGGAAGGGTGGATCTAGAATTCTGGAGGTAGAGGAGCCAGGAACGGCTTTTGGGGGATAAGAGGCAAACCTGGTAGTCGTCCACCACACTGAAGGTGTACTCATGGCGTGCGATCAGGTGGTGGCAGTTTTTGCACAGGTCTGTGGGGCAGGGGACAGTGGGGTGAGGAGACATGGACGCTATCCCTGGGGCATCCCCCCACTCCCAATCTCTTGGGACAAGCCCCAATCCTCTATGCCTGCCCTCACCCCTGGGACATACACGTCCCAATCTCCAAAGCATGGAGCCCCCAAAATTCACCTCCCCCAGCAACACACCTCCCTTAATACCTATCGGCAGCTCCCTGATACTCCCTCTAAAATTTGAGACCTCGTCCCTGGGCATCCACCATTCCCATCTTCAGGAATCCCCCAGATATTTTGGCCCCAAATTTTCCCTACTCAAACTAATCCTCCCTTAGGTGTCCCCCTCCTCTGACCTCTGAGCCCTCCCCATCACACCCCAGGACTCCCTCCCAGCCTCCAAGACACCCCAGAATCCAAATATTACCCCCAGGCCTCAGCCTTCAAGGCCTCCACCTGTGTCCCCCAGCGTTCAAGACCCCCAGATCCCAAAGGTCCCCTCCAGCCCTCTCTAACCCTCAAGATCGTCCAAGCTCCAGATTCCAAAGGTCCTCCAAAGCCCTCAGCATGTCTCAAGACCTTCAAGACCCAAGGCATCCCCCAGCACTCAACACCCCCGGAGCCCCGACCCCTCCCAGCCCTCAAGACCCCCGCCCAACCTTCAGCGACCCCTGAGCCCCAGACCCCAAAGATCCCCTCAGGCCTCTCAACCCTCAAGAACCCCAAACCTCAGACCCCAAAGACTCCCCTCACCCCCCCCGGTGCCCCCCACCGCACGGTCATAGGTGATGATCTCCTCCCCGTCGTGCAGGCCCGCGGTCCGGTTGCCGACCAGCACGAAGTCCCGGCGGCCGCACTGCGCGCAACCCACGAAGTTCAGGAGGAAAGATCCGCCCTCCAGGCAGGTGGTGCCCTAGGACGGGAGCACAGGCTGGGACCGGTGCCGGTGCCGGGGGCGGTGCCGGAGCCCCCCGCACCCCCCCTCACCCGCTCCGGGTACTCGGTGCCCACACAGCCGCCGCACATCTCGCGCCGCCCTCACCCGCAGATGTCGCGAGACCTCCGCCGAGGGGCGGGGCTTAGAGACGGGGCGGGGGCTGAGCAGCAGTGTGTGGGCGTGGCCTGTTATGTGGGCGTGGTTTGGCAAAATGGGCGTGGTCTCAGAGGCCGTGGGGCTTCTTGGGGCAACCGGGAATAATTAGGGGGTCTGGGCTAGTCGGGCACCCAGGGCTCGTGGGGGGCACCTGGAGCTACCTGGGGGCACGCAGGGCTAGTGGGGGACACCTCGAGTCACCTGGAGAGCATCCAGGGCTAGTGAAGGGCACCAGGGCTAGCTGGGCGCTGCCTGGGATTAGCTGGGGGATATCCAGGGCTAGTGGGAGACCCTGGGAGGTACCTGGAGGGGCATCCAGGGCTAGTAGGGGATACCCAGGACTAGCTGGGGGGCATTCAAGGCCAACTGTGGGATGTTGGTAATTGGCTGGGGGACACCCCGGCTTAGGTGCGGTGTGCCTGTNTTGGCTGGGGGACACCCTGGCTTAGAAGGAAACACCGAGGGCCAGGTGCGGGGTGCCTGTGACTGGCTGGGGGAGCATCCAGGGCTAGTGGGGGGATACCCAGGGCTCGTTGTAGGGTGGCTTGGGCTAGCTGGGGGTCACCCAGGGCTAGCTGGGGACTTCCTGGGCTAGGTGGAGGACACCACGGACTAGTTGGGGGACATCCAGGGCCGGTGAGGGTCACACAGGGCTAATTAGGGGGTGTCTGGGACGAGCTGGAGGACACTGAGGTCTAACTGGGACGAGTTGGGGAACTCACAGGGCTAGTGGAGGACACCTAGGGCTAGCTGAAGGATGCCTGGGACTAGCTGGTGGGCATCCAGGGCTACTAGGGTACACCCAGGACTAGCTGGGGGGCATCCAGGGCTAGTGGGGGACACGTGGGCTCGCCGGGGGGGATGGCCGGGGATCCCCGCGGGTGTCGGCGGGACGCTGCGCCTCTCCGCACCCTGCAGGTGCCGGTGCTGCCGCCGGTACTACCGGTGCTGCTGTCGGTGCTGCTGCCAATGATGTTGCCGATGCCGGTGCTGCCGGTGTCGGTGCTGCTGGTGCTGCTGCCGGTGCCGGTGGCGCTGGCGGCCGGGGGGCGCCGCTGTGCTGCATTGCGGGGCGGGCGGCCCGTCCCCGTCCCCATCCCCGTCCCTGCGCCCATCCCCGTCCCCGCCCGCCCGGTCGGCTCGGCCNCTCCGGGGAACACGGGGGGGGACCGGGGGACAGGGGGAGGCGCCGCTCCCCGGGGACACGCGGGGGGGGCACCGGCAGACGCTGCCCGCCCCGGGGATACCGAGTGGGGGGTGCGGCACCGAACACCGGGCGCGGTACCGGGGGGGACGGTGGGCACGGAGGAAAGTTTGGTGGGGGGTGAAGAGCTCTCCGGGGAGCCTGAACCCCCTTATCGCCTTGCGGCGGGGGGTCTGCCGTTACCCCGCGTCCCTCGGGGCTGCTCTCGGGAAGGACGGGGCGGGCGAGTGGTGATGACTTTCTAGGGACACCCCGGGGACAGCCCGGGGACAGTGTGGGGACACCGTGGGGACACTTTTCCTGGGGTGCCAACCCCTGGAGGGCTCCCCACACCAGTCCTTGGTGCTCGCAGCACTGTTGGGACGCAGTGGAAAAGCCGAGTCCTGAGGGTCTTGGTGGGACGCATCACCCAACCCACTTTGTCCCCCAGTTTTTAGCAATTGGGCAACCTGGAGTTACTGGGAAGGGTTTTTAGGGTGCTGTGCCCTTGGCCCCCCTTGTCCCGGTGCCAGGAGGATGCTCACGAGTGGGTGTTGGGCTGGAGGAATTCTTACCCTCACCCCAATAATCTAGGGGTCCCCCAGGCCTAATTTCCCAGCTTTTCCCTTTATAAATCTCCAGCTCCCAAACCAGGGGATTGGGGTGCTCTGGAAGACGGTAGCAAGCACGGGAGACTCAGAAAACCCTGCTTGGTGCCAGCATGGCCCCCCACAGAGTATTTTATAACTATCGTGTGGTTTTGGGGCACTGGCTGGTGATCTTGGGGCGCAGGGGGGGCAGCTCCTAAGAAGGGAGTGGGGCTCGGCTGGCGCCATGCACTGGGGAGGCCTATTTATAGCCAAAAATGTCTGTAGAGTGTCAGCACGTGTGCGTGTCACCAGCTTGGGTGACATGGGACAGTCCTGGCACGGCCGGCATGTGGCCCTGGGGAAGCCCAAATTCTCCTGGCGGGTGGGAGTGTGGCCGGGGAGCCCTGGCCAGAGCGGGGCATCGCAGGTGGAGGAGCCATGCCGTGCCTTTCCATGCCCAATCGCCCCGTGCTGTGCCGTGCGGCCGTGTCAAGAGGGACCATCTGCTCCCAGCCCTGGCCCTGCGCTTGGCAGGCAGGAGACTGTTGGGGGGCTGGGGGGATGCCCCCCAGCTCCTGCCCCTTCCCAACCAGAGCATGGCTGTTTGTGGACACGGGGGAGATGCCAAATCCAAGTGTTCTGGTGAAGTGGAGCAATGGAGACATGCCAGGCTCTGGGTGGCGGTGATGGGGCAGAATTTTGGGGTGTTTGAGGGGATTTTGATGAGTTTCTGTGCACTGGAAATGGGCTTTCTGGCAGCATGCTGTGGCTGTGAGGGATGAGCCAGGGAATGGGTTTGAGGGTGCCATGGGTGCCAGGTGCCAACTGCTGCCCCAGTCACCCTTGGGGTGCAGGGGGACATCCCCCATGCCTGGCAGGGGGACCGTGGTGGTGGCACAGTGCCAGCCCCTCACCGGGAAGTGCTGATTCACCGTGCCGAGCCGCTGGCCGGGGAAGGCGACGCTGCCCGGGCCACGGCCGCAGGATGCTGGCGGCGAGGCCGGCACGCTGGCATTCCCAGCTTTCCACACGCTGAGCGGGAGGAATGATAATTCCCGGGTGGCTGGTGCTGGTGGCGGCGTGGCTGTGCCAGGGAGGGATGATCGGAAGGCGCCGGTGCGATGGAGGGAGATTTAAAGGGTGGGTGAGCGCCCGGGCTCAGAATGCTCCCATGGGCCTGCTGTGGCTCCCTTCGGCGTCATCTCCTCCTCCTCCACCTCCTNTGCTTGCAGCCATGGCCCCGCTGCTGTGTTGTCAGGGACAGTCAGAACGGAGGTGTCCTGCAGAGACCTGACACAACTTAGCACACCGATCCTGCTGGCAGTCCCTGAAATTCTGGGGGCAAAATCCCCAAACTTGGTCTCCCGCAAGGCTTTTCTGCCAGGGAAATCTGGGTGCTCTGGCAGAGACACGGAGTCATGGCATGAGGGGCTGCAGGCCCGGCTCCAGCACCGTCCTGCCTGCTCCAGTACACACCTGCATGGCCCTACACCCACTCGTGTGCCTGCTGTGTGTGTCCCATGCATGCTCTGGTATGTTCCTGCATGTCTTTAGTCATACATGCACACTCTGGCATGTTCCTGCATGTCCTTGCTCAGGCATACACACTCTGACACACTTCTACTTGTCCTTGTTCACCTGTGCACACTCTGGCGTGTCCCTGTGTGTCCTTGCTCTCAGGTGCACACTCTGGCACACTTCTGTATGTCCTCATTCACATGTGGACGCTGTGACAAGTCCCTGCATGTCCTGGCTCACAGGTACACACTCTGCTACCCTTCTGCATGCCCTTCCTACACTTGTACACTCTGGCGTGCTCCCTCGTGTCCTTGTTGTGCTGTCCACTCTCCTGCATGCTCCTCCATGTCCTTGCATGCTCCCGGTGCCTCCAGGTCCGAGCCAAGGCCCTGCCTGCGCCATCCTGATTAGGGTGCAGAGTTGGGGTGTGGCACAGCCTGAGCAGCCTCGATAACCCCACCAGGGGGAACCTGGGGGATGCCCAGGGCACCCGAGGGGGACCTGGGGGCCCATGGGCTGTCAGAACTCACGAGGACAGCAGGAATTTGGGGCATACGGGGTTCCCCCTGGCACGCACAACTGAGAGCTCTGTACAGCTCTGAGTTGCAGGGAGGATCCTGGACATACTGCTGGCTGTGGGGAGCCCCAACCCATCTCCTCGAACCCCTCAGGGGCCCCAGCAGCCACCGACAGCTGCTCGGAGGCATTTTTAGATACCAGCCATGTCCTATCTGTGTCTCAAATGTCCCCGGGGGTGGGTGGCCCCCCCCTGCCGGCAGCTGTCACCCACTTTCTGCCACCGGTGCTGGTGAAGCCCCTGTGCGGCGCAGGGGTCAGAGTGGGGGTGAGCAGCAGCCCCTTCCCTGGGGGCATCCAGGGATTGGGGGGACACCCCTGGGGACCTTGGCTGGGGTTTCAGCTGGGCAGAGGGACCTGGGTGAGGATGCAGCACCATAAATAGCCCCTGGCACAGCTCGGCACGGTTCAGCATGAGGGTCCTGGAGCGGGCAGCTGCCAGGTGCCCCCCCAACACCTGGGTGGGGCGAGGCTAAATCCCTCTGAGCAGCTTATCCCGTGGCTCTGAGCCGCAAATCCCCACGTGCCGCAGGGCCAGCGAGCCACTGTGGCTGCACCAATGCTCATGGTCCTGCTGTCCCCCAGGGGCCTCTCGCCGGTAGCCGACGGCCACTGGGCCGGGGCACACCGGGACCATGACCTCGGCCAACGACTACGAGCAGCTGGAGCTGCAGCAGCAGTACAGCCGCATCAATGTCCGCTGGGATGCGTCCGACGATGAGCTGGACAATGACAACAGCTCCGCACGGCTCTTCGAGCGCTCCCGCATCAAAGCCCTGGCAGGTAGGTGGCAGGTGCCCTTGGTCCCCCTTGGGTTGTCCCCGCTGTCGGTGACTCCATGCCCACTGTCCCCGCAGATGAGCGGGAGGCCGTGCAGAAGAAAACCTTCACCAAGTGGGTGAACTCGCACCTGGCTCGTGTCACCTGCCGCATCTCGGACCTCTACATGGACCTCCGGGACGGGCGGGTGCTCATCAAGCTGCTGGAAGTGCTGTCAGGAGAGCTTCTGGTAGGAATCCCATCCAGGTGGAGATCCTGGGACCCATGGCCTGCTATGCCATGCCATACCATCTCTCTTGGTGTTGGCCAAGGGTTGAGGTGGCAGCATGGGTGTGGGGGTGTCCCTGGGCAGGCTTGGGGTACCTGGTGTGGAGGGGAGGGTGCTGAGTGCTGTCGTGCCCCAGCCCAAGCCCACCAAGGGCCGGATGCGGATCCACTGCTTGGAGAATGTGGACAAGGCACTGCAGTTCCTGAAGGAGCAGCGGGTGCACCTGGAGAACATGGGCTCCCACGATATCGTGGACGGCAACCACCGCCTCGTCCTCGGCCTCATCTGGACAATCATCCTCCGCTTCCAGGTGAGGACAGGTGGTTTGGGGCATCCCTCCACTCCACACCTCATTCCCAACTGGGAGCCGTCTTTTATGGAACTGCTTTTCCAATCCCAGAATGTCCTTTTGCCCCCAGATCCAAGACATCATCGTGGAGACGCAGGAGGGCCGGGAGACACGCTCTGCCAGGGATGCACTGCTGCTCTGGTGCCAGATGAAGACAGCAGGGTAGGTGGTGGGACCCCCACGCCACTGCGTCAGGGTCCAGGAGTATCCAGAGTGTGACAGTGGCACTCTGTCCCCATCACAGGTACCCCCATGTGAATGTCACCAACTTCACCTCAAGCTGGAAGGACGGGCTGGCCTTCAATGCCCTCATCCACAAGCACAGGTAGGTGGCACAGCAGCGGGCCCCAGGGTGGCAGTGGCACCGAGAGATGTCCCACATGTGTGTCACTGCTGTCCCATACTCTCTGACCCCAGGCCTGAGCTGGTTGACTTCCAAAACCTGACCAAATCCAATGCCCGGCACAACCTGGAGCATGCGTTCAGCGTGGCAGAGCGGCACCTGGGCATCACCCCTCTCCTCGACCCCGAAGGTGAGGCAGTTGCTGCCAATTCTCCTGCCTCAGTTTCCCCTGGGACATTCCCAGTCTCCATGGAGCACAGAGAGGTTCCCAATACACAGAAGGAGGGCATGGGAGGGCACAGGAGGGACCTCATGAGGCTGCGGTGGCCTGTAGGGTGGGTTGAGGTTGGGTCAGGAGTGACACATCTCTTGCTCACACTGGGCAGATGTGTTCACGGAGAACCCTGATGAGAAGTCCATCATCACCTACGTGGTGTCCTTCTACCACTACTTCTCCAAGATGAAGGTGCTGGAGGTGGAGGGAAGGCGCCTGGGAAAGGTAGGGAACGGCGTTGAGGTGGTCACGGGTGTTCTCTTGAGGTGCCGGCCCCTTACACTCACCCCTGGTCCCGCTGCAGGTCATCGAGCATGCCAAGGAGACGGAGCGGATGATCGAGGGCTATGGGGGGCTGGCATCCGACCTGCTCACCTGGATTGAGCAGACCATTGCCTCCCTCAACAGCCGCAGCTTCGCCAACTCACTGGCCGGGGTGCAGCACCAGTTGCAAGCCTTCAGCACCTACCGCACTGTGGAGAAGCCCCCCAAGTAAGAGCCCCCTGCTCCCTGTGCCTGCCTGGTGGTGTGGGGCACCCAAGGGTGCCCAGTGCTGAGCTCTCTCTGGGGCAGGTTTCAGGAGAAGGGCAACCTGGAGGTGCTGCTCTTCACCATCCAGTCGCGAATGAGGGCCAACAACCAGCGCGTCTACACCCCGCACGAGGGCCGCCTGGTCTCCGACATCAACCGGGTATGGGCTCCATCTGCTGCAGGGAGCTGTCTCCTGCGGTCAAGTCAGGTCCATCTCCTGGGGGAAATTGAATTCCTCTCCTGAGGCAGATTGGGTCCATCCCAGAGCAGTTCAGGGCCCTGGGCAGGCTGGGATGGGTCCTAGGGCAGGTTGAGTCCATCTCCTGACGCAGTTCGGGTCCATCCCAGGACATGCTGAATCCATTCTGGGGAAGGACTGACCCATCCCACAGCAAGTTGTCTTCCTCCACCTGGGGGTCATGTTGGGGTTCACCAGCAGAACAAGACGTGGGTGGGTGGGGGAACATGGGATACGGGTGCTACCTGTCCAGTGCCGCCTTCCCCCAGGCCTGGGAGCAGCTGGAAAAAGCAGAGCATGAGCGGGAGCTGGCGCTGCGCAATGAACTGATCCGTCAGGAGAAGCTGGAGCAGCTGGCGCGGCGCTTCGACCGTAAAGCAGCCATGCGGGAGGCCTGGCTGAGCGAGAACCAGCGCCTGGTGGCCCAGGTGAGGACGGGATCTCCCCAGACCAGGAACCCCCACCATGGTGAGCTCCACCAGAGCCTCACCACAGGCTCTGTGCCGGGGCAGGACAACTTTGGGCAGGACCTGGCGGCGGTGGAGGCAGCCAAGAAGAAGCATGAGGCCATCGAGACAGACACGGCTGCCTACAGGGAGCGGGTACAGGCCATTGAGGCAGTGGCCAAGGAGCTGGAGCTGGAGGGCTACCATGACATCCAGCGCATAAATGGGCGCAAAGACAACATCCTGCGGCTCTGGGAGCACCTCCTGGAGCTGCTGGCTGCCCGGCGCCAGCGCCTGGAGATGAACCTCAACCTGCAGCACCTCTTCCAGGAGATGCTCCATTGCATTGACTGGATGGATGAGGTCAAGGTGAGCTGTGGGCATTGGGCGTCACATGGGTGAGGTGTCTTTTTCCCACTAGGTGTTGGTGAGAGTTCCCTGGGCAGGGAGATGAGACGTTGGGGTGCTGGTGCTGAGTTTTGGGTGTCAGTGGGTAGTGGCTGAGGGTCTCCTGCAGGTGAAGCTGGCATCTCCCGAATCTGGGAAGCACCTTCTGGAAGCAGAGGAGCTGCTGCAGACCCACCGTCTGCTGGAGGCCGACATGGCCGTACAGGCAGAGAAGACTCGGGCCATCAGTGCTGCTGCCCTCCGCTTTGCCGATGCCGAGGGTACGTGTGCCGGGACACCCCGGCATCCCCGGCATGGCCAAGGGAAAGCAGGACACTGTACTGACAACCACTCACCCTGCTCACTGCCCAGGCTATCGCCCCTGCGACCCCAAAGTCATCCGGGACCGCGTGAGCCACCTGGAGATGTGCCGGCGGGAGCTGCAGGTACTGGCGGCACGGAGGAGAGCCTTGCTGGAGCAATCCCGCTCCCTCTGGACCTGCCTATGGGAACTGGACGAGGCGGAGAGCTGGATCAAGGAGCAGGAGCAGCTCTACTCCTCCCTGGACTTCGGGAAGGATCTGCCGGGCGTGCTGCTGCTCCAGCGCCGGCACGCCGCCTTCGAGGCCGAGCTGCGGAGCCGGGGTGGGCGACTGGAGCAGGCGCTGGCGGTGGGCGAGGGGCTGGCGGCCGCGGGCCGGGCGGCCGAGCGGCTGCGGGAGCGGGGGGAGGCCGTGCGGGCGCTGTGGGCACAGCTGGAGGAGCTGGCGGCGTTCCGACGGCGCGGCTTGCGGGAAGCCGAGGGCTTCTTCCAGTTCCAGGCAGAGGNAGCAGCTGGACAGGCTGGCGCAGCAGGCCGAGGGCTTTCCGCCGGAGCTGCGCGCTGGCCCCGAGGCGCAGAGCCGGCTGGCGGCCCTGCGGGAGCTGCACGCCGAGGCGGCCGCGCTGGCCGAGCGCCGCGGCCGCCAGCTGCAGGACGCTCTGGACCTCTACACCGTTTTCGGGGAGAGCGATGCCTGCCATCTCTGGATGGGCTCCAAGGAGACCTGGCTGGGAGAGCTGGAGGTGCCGCAGGCTCTGGAGGACCTGGATGTGACGCAGCGCAGGTAGGAAGGAGCCCCCGCCGTGGCAATGCTGCCGTGCCGTGTCCTGAGTTGCTGCTCCTTCTAAGCCTGGACGTTCCCGCAGGTTGGACGGGCTGGAGCAAGACATGGCCACCGTGGCTTCCCAGATCGCCGCAGTCAACCAGGCAGCCGACGGGCTCCTGGCCAGCGGGCACCCCCGGAGTCCCCAGGTCCGGCAGTGCCGGGAGCAGCTCAACGAGAGGTGCGGTGGTGGGTGATGCCGGGTGGAGTGGGTGACGCAGTGACAATGCATTCCCCGCCATCCTCCGCCTCTGTCGCGCAGGTGGGGCCGGTTCCGGGAGCTGGTGTCGGAGCGCCAGCGGGCAGTGGGCTCGGCACTGCGCCTCCTCAACTACAACCTGGAGTCCGAGGAGACCCAGAAATGGCTACGAAGCAAAGCCCGGGCAGTGGAGGCCACGGCCGAGCTGGGCCGCGACCTGGCTGGCGTCCTGGCCACCCAGCGCAAGCTCTACGGCATCGAGCGGGAGCTGGCGGTGGCACAGGATCGCCTGGCTGCGCTGCGCTCCCAAGCTGAGCGACTGGCCGAGGAGCGGCCCGAGGTGGCTGCAGAAGTGGCCCAGAAGCTGGCGGCAGCCACGTCCGCCTGGGACGAGCTGCAGGCGGCCCTGGCAGAGCGGGCAGCGTCCCTGGGGGAAGCCGGACAGCTCCGGAGTTTTCTGCAGGACCTGGATGACTTCCAGGCATGGCTGTTCAGTGCTCAGAAAGCCGTGGCGGCCGTCGATGAGGTGCCGGCGTCGCTGGGGGAGGCAGAGGAGATGCTGCAGCGGCACGAAGCTGCCCGGCGCGACGCCGAGGAGCATGTGGGAGCCTTCGCCGCCTTGGAGGAGGCGGGGGAGCGGGTGCTGGGCGGGCAGACGGACCCTGAGTATGAGGTGCTGCGGCAGCGCCTGGGTGGAGTAAAGGATGGCTGGGCTGCCCTCAGCAAGATGGCAGAGGCTCGGAAGCGCTTCCTCACCCAGTGCCGCGACTTCCAGGAGTTCCTTCGCGACACCAAGCAGGCAGAGATCCTCCTCACCAAGCAGGTGGGTGCTCAAGCGATGCCCTTTGGGTCTCTTGGCTCACGGGCACCCCAAAAATGGGTGATTATGCGCTGATTCCTTGTTGTGCCCCTCAGGAGTACACGCTGTCCCACCTGGAGCTGCCCTCCACGCTGGAGGGCTCGACTGCTGCCCTGCACCGCTTCCAAAACTTCCGTGCTGATGTGGAGAGCAATGCCAAGAAGGTCCCTGAGGTGGTAGTTGATGGCACCAAGCTGGTGGCTGAGGAGAACATCTTTGCTGAGAAGATCTCCGAGAAGTGCCGAACTCTCCAGGAGCGGTGAGTCCAGCGCAGGGCCGGCGGGTGGGTGGGCAGCGTGTGGGCAGCAGGGCTGATGCTGCATATCTGTGGTCCCCTGCCAGGCATGGAGCCGTCATGGACAAGGTGGAGGAGGCAGCAGGTTTGATGCAGGACAACCATGACCTACAGACCTTCCTGCAGAGCTGCCGGGAGGTAGGAATGCAGCATGGCTGGTGGCACCACTGGGGGCTCCCCGCCAGCTGAGCACTGATACCCTTTCCCTGCAGTTTGACGCCTGGGTGGATGAGAAGATGCTGATGGCTCAGGATGTCTCCTATGGAGAAACTCGTGGTCTCCACAGCAGGTGGCAGAAGCACCAGGCATTCATGGCTGAGCTGGCACCCAACCAGAGCTGGCTGGAGAAGATTGAGGCGGTGGGTGCCAGCACCGGCATCAGAGAGGGGGAACAGTGTTGGGGAAGAGTCTGGAGCATGAGGAACTGCTGAGGGAGCTGGGAGGTTCAGCCTGGAGAGAAGGAGGCTCAGGGAGGACCTTCTTGTTCTCTACAACTTCCTGACAGGAGGGTGCAGCCAGGTGGGGGTTTGGCTGTGCTCCCAGGGAACAAGGAAAAGGACAAGAGAAAATGGCCTCAAGTTGCACCAGGGGTTTTGATTGGATATCAGGGAAAATTTCTTCAGAGAACGGGTTGTGCAGCCCTGACACAGACTGCCCATGGCAGTGGTAGAATTCCCCATCCCTGGAGGGATTTAAAAGCTGTGTGGACGTTTGGGAACATGGGTTAGTGGTGGCCTTGGCAGTGCTGGGGGAGTAGTTGGGCTCAATGGCCTGAGAGGTGTCTTCCAACCTGAACGATTCCATGACTCTGGAATGCTCCCAGCCTGCTGCACCGGTGGGCTGTCCCCGTGCCACAGTGACCCCCCTCCTCTCTACTGTTGCCGCAGGAGGGGACAGAGCTGGCCAGGCGCAAGCCACAGTACAGCACGGTGGTGACGCAGCGGCTGGAGGAGCTGTGCCAGCGCTGGGCTGGGCTGCGCAGCGCTGCCGAGGACAAGGGCCGGCAGCTGTTCGAGGCTGAGCGCTCGGCACTCTATGCCCGGAGCTACGGGGAGCTGGAGAGCTGGCTGGGGCGGGCACAGGAGGAGCTGCGCCACGCCGAGAAGGTCAAGGACCTCACCGCCACCAACCTGCTGCTGAAGAGGTTGACGGTGGGTGCTGGCGCCTCACTGGGTCCTTTGGGAAGGGGCAGGAGGCCCGAGGTGATGGGATTTGTTCCCAAATGGGACTGGGGTTCTCCATCTCGGCTCTGATCCCTAGCTCACATGGATTTTCCCCACCAGAGACTGGAAGAGCAAGTGAGAACGTGGATGAAGGAGTTGGAGGAACTGGGATGGCAGGGCACCCCTGGTGCCGGGGATGTGCCAGATGCCACCAGGCAGGAGCAGATGCTCAGGCAGCGAGTCCTTGAGCTGCTGGAGCCACTGGAGAGGAAGAGGAAGGAGCTGGAGACTGCCAAGGCCATGTACCAACTGGGGAGGGATCTGGAGGATGAGACGGTGAGCATCCTTGCCATGGCGGGGGCTGAGGGGCTGGGGGTACCCATGGGTGCTACAGGGGCCTCAGTGGGTGCTCCTTCCTACAGCTGTGGGTGCAGGAGAGGCTTTCCCTGGCAAGGTCAATGGATCACGGCACCGACCTCCCAAGCGTGCAGCGCCTGACCAAGAGGAATGAGGTGAGCCTGGGTACTGCAGCAACGCCTGCTATTCCAGGTGGTCCCTTGGGATCCATCTCAGGGGTGACTCTCGCTGTGACTTCCCTCCTGCTGGCAGACATTGCAGAAGGAGCTGCTGGGCCATGCCCCCCGCCTGGGTGAGGTGCTGAGCCGGGGAGAGGCGGCGGGGAGCAGTGAAGAGCCAGGCCCAGAGCTGGCAGTACAGGCACAGGAGCTGCGGGCACTGTGGCAGACGCTGCAGGAGGAGGCAGCCGCCCGGCACCGGCGCCTGCGGGAGGCTGGAGAGGCCCAGCAGTACTACCTGGATGCTGATGAGGCTGAGGCCTGGGTCAGCGAGCAGGAGCTCTTCATGGGACCTGAGGAGAAGCCAAAGGTGAGGAGCGATTCCATGTGGTGCTCCATGTTTGGGGGGTCTGTGCTGCACTGAGCCATGCCTTGCTGGGATGTCCAGTGTTGCCCCAGGCAGTGCCACGCTGCGCTGCTGAACATCGTCCATATGTGACACACCATGGTGCATCCTGCTCTTATGTGTCATTCCCATGCCATTACACACCATCCATCCCATTCCGTGCCATGCCCCACTGAGCTCACCATTGCTCCCTATGGCATCAGATGGGGCCAGGACGTTCCCATAGGGTGGGTGTTGGGTTTAGACCCTAGTCCTTGTCCCCTGACCCTGCTGGGTGCTGATGGCACCGATGTTTTCCATGCCATAGGACGAGGAGAGCTGCTTGATGATGCTGAAGAGACACGTCCGGCAGCTGCGCTCCATTGAGGACTACGGACAAACCATCAAGGAGCTGGCAGGGAGGGCGCAGCAGCTGCTCTCTGCTGGCCACCCTGAGGGGTAAGTGCCACACTGTGTGTCCCCTGTCCCTTGGGGTGACCCCGTGCCCTCAGCACCGCGTGGGTGGTGGGTTTGGCTGGAGCTCTGGCAGTGTCACTTGCTCCAGTTGGGCAGGGAGGTGGTCGCAGAGGGATATGGGGAGCACAAAGTGGGTCCTTCACCCCCAAAACCCCCGGATGTCAACGCAGGTGGGTTGGGGACATTTGTTCATGGGTGAGAACTGGGTGTCTGTGTGCCGGGGCCGCGCAGGGAGCAGATCATCCGGCTGCAGGGCCAGGTGGACAAGCACTACGCGGGGCTGAAGGAGGCGGCCGAGGAGCGCCGCCGGCGCCTGGAGAACATGTCACACCTCTTCCAGCTGAAGCGGGAGGTGGAAGAGCTGGAGCAGTGGATTGCCGAGCGCGATGTGGTCGCCTCCTCCCCAGAGATGGGGCAGGACCTGGATCATGTCATGGTGAGGGTGATGGGGCGGATGTGGTGGTGTTGGCAGGTGGCTTGAGGGGGATGACTTGACTCTTCTCTTCCCTCTATGCAGCTCCTGCGGGAGAAGTTTCGGGAGTTTGCACGGGAGACAGGCAGTGTGGGGCAGGAGCGTGTGGACCGGGTGAACCTGACCATTGAGGACCTCATTGACGCGGGGCACATTGAAGCAGCCACCATAGCCGAGTGGAAGGATGGGCTGAACGAGAGCTGGGCCGACCTTCTGGAGCTGATTGACACCCGCATGCAGCTCCTTGCTGCCTCCCATGACCTCCACAAGTACTTCTACGATGGCGGAGAGCTGCTGGCCCTCATTGCTGCCCGGCGCCAGGAGCTGCCCCAGGATCTGGGTGAGGACGCTGGCACTGTGGAGGCTTTCCACCGGATGCACAGCGCCTTTGAGAGGGACCTCCAGCTGCTGGAGGCACAGGTGAGGCTCCAACCTGGCATAGATGCCAGCAATCAGCATTTCCTGTGGTCTTGTGGAAGGTGTCCCTACCCGTGGTGGGAGGCTGGGCTCAATGGTCTTTGAGGTCCCTTCCAACCCAAGCCGTTCTGTGATTCTCTGTACAGGTGCAGCAGTTTCGGGACACGGCAGCACGCCTGCAGACTGCCTATGCCGGAGAGAAGGCGGCTGGAATCCAGGAGCAGGAGCAGGAGGTGTCCCGAGCACTGCAGGAGCTACTGGAAGCGTGCAGTGGGCGCCGGGCACGGCTGGTGGACACAGCTGACAAGCACCGCTTCTTCAGCATGGCACGGGATCTGCTCTCCTGGATGGAGAGCACTGTCCGGCAGATAGAGACACAGGAGAAACCCAGGTATGGATGCATCCAGCCGGCACCCGGCATGGGACATGGAACTGATGGCACCACTGACACTGGTGCTTCTGTGTCCCCAGGGATGTCTCCTCGGTGGAACTGCTGATGAAGTATCACCAGGGAATTAAGGCTGAGGTGGATGCTCGGGGCAAGAACTTCACCACCTGCATTGAGCTGGGCAAGAAGCTGCTGCAGCGCAAGCACCAGGACTCACCAGAGGTGAGGGAATCAGGGATGGGGGGCGGTGGGGGCGATGCCATCTGGGCCACCCCCTGACAGTGTCTCCTTGCAGATCAAGGCGAAGCTGGTGGAGTTGGTGGACAAGAGGAAAGCCATGATGGAGACATGGGAGCAGCGTTGGGAGCGGCTGCGGCTGCGTGAGTGTGCTGAGGGTGCTGGGGAGGAGCATGGCAGTGCCAGTGGGATGGGTGGTCCAGGGGCTGAGCGCTGCCCATCCCTCCCACAGTGCTGGAGGTGTGCCAGTTCTCCCGCGATGCCTCGGTGGCCGAGTCATGGCTCATGGCTCAGGAGCCCTACCTGGCCAGCAGCGACTACGGGCAGACAGTGGATGCAGTGGAGAAGCTGCTGAAGCGGCATGAGGCTTTTGAGAAGTCCTCGGCCACCTGGGAGGAGCGCATTGCTGCCCTCAGGAAGCTGACAACGGTGAGGAAGGCTCGGGATGAGGCCTCTGCCTGCCCTGTCTCAGTCTCCCTGCCATTCCTTAACACCTTCACCCCTTCCCCGGCAGCTGGAGCTCCTGGGCGGGCGGTCCCTGCGTGAGGGGCTGGTGCGGGATGGGACGACGCGCTCTGAGGCTCCCGACTACTACCTGGATCTGGATGGGGAGCTGGAGGCCGGGTAAGGGATGCCACCACCATTCCACATGACCAGGGACACAGTTTCCATGTCCCTCTTCTCAAACCACTAAGGATGTTTTTTAGCATTTAGGAGCCTTTTAGCAATTTGCCTTTTCCAAGCAATAAATTGATGCTGATAAAGAGGAGAGATGAAGGTCAAGCTCTGACAGGGCTTTCATCCCTCTGGAGTACAGGAGAGCAGCAGCCAGCCCCATCCCTGTGGGATGATCTCTGGGATGGGGATGCTGACTGTCTCCCTGTGCAGGTCTGAGGAGGAGGAGGAAGAGGAGAAGAGGAAAGATGTGAGCACACAGGACACTTCGCTGCCCACCACAGATGGACCAGAGCCGGTCAGTTCTTGAATTTAGCTTTTACCTTCCCTGACGGCCAAAATGGTGTCCCTGCATGTCCCTGCATGCCCCCGTGACCGTGACCTCATTGTGTTGACAGATCCCTGCATGCCCAACCCTCACCTTATCCTTGCCTTGTGTTGAATAAATGCTGAATTACCCCAAAAAGGCTGGGCGGGCAGAGGGGTGCTGCAGGTCCCCTTCACCCCAACTCCTGGGGTGACATGGCGGGTGGCACCCATGGTGTATGTGTGTGTCTGGGATCGGTGCAGCGGCCAGAGTTGGAGCATCTGCCCTGGGGCCACCGTGTCACCCCAAGGGACATCATTGCTGTATGGGACATCAGCACCCTGCGGGGCATCGTCACCCTGCAGGGCATTGTCACCCTGTGGGACATCATTGGCACCCTGTGGGGAATTTTCACCCTCTGTGTCATTATCACTCTGTGGAGCATCGTCACCCCAAGAGACACAGTCACCGTATGGTGCATTGTCACCCCCTGGGGCACTGTCACCCTGTGGGGCATCATCACCCTGTGGAACACTGTCACTCTACAAGGCATCAGCACCCTGTGGGGCATCGTTACACCCTGCAGCATCGTCGCCCTGCGAGGGGCATCGTCGCCCACAGGGCATTGTCACCGTGTGCCAGCCTCTTGTGCTCGCTGCCAGCTCTCTGCTCTTCCCACCTGCTCTGCCTGTGCAGGGACGTGATGGCTCTCTGTGGCTCTGCCTGGTTGGGGACAGGAACCCCTTCTGCCGCTTCTGCTTGCCTGGGGACACAGGCATCTCCTGGCTCCTCAGGGACCAGATCACTCTCCCCTGTCCAGGGACAGGATCCTTGAGTGCCTAAATGGGAACAAGCTCATTTGTGCCTGATCAGGGATGTGGGGATCTTCTGGCTACTCAGGGACAGCGTGCCCCTCTGCCTGCTTGGGGACAGCAGCCCTCTCTGCTTACTGCCAGCCTGCGCAGGGATATGGGCATGCTCTGGCTCCTTGGGGACAGGAACTCCTTCTGCCTCTTCTGCCTGCTTGGGGACATGGGCATCTCCTGGCTGCTTGGGGATGAGATTATTTCTGCCAGCACGGGGACATGAGCATCTTTTGACTACTCAGGAACAGGATCCTCTCTGCCTACTTGGGGACATGGCCACTTTCAGCTGCTTGGGGACAGGAATGCTCTCTGCTTACTGCCAGCCTGCTTGGGAACATGGGCATCCTCTGGATCCCTGGAGACTAGATCACTTTCCCCCGCCTGGGGACAGGATCCTTGAGAACCACCTGGGGCCAAAAGGATTTCTGCTGGCTCGGGGACATGGGCATCTCCTTGGGGACAGGGTCCTGCTCTGCTTTCCTGGGGATATGGGAATCGTCTGGCTCCTTAGGGACAGGGTGCTCTTTGCCTGCTCAGGAACACAGACCCTTTCCCCTGTTTGGGGACAGGAGCCCCCTCGACCTGGGACATCTCCTGTCTCCCTGGGAACAAGATCACATTCACATGCCTGGGGACAAGATCATCTCTGCCTGCTCAAGGATATGAGCATCTCCTGGATCCTTGGGGACAGGGGCCCTGGTCAAGCCCCTCCTGTGGCACCCAGCTGGATGGGTGTCCCCTTCGTCGGGCACCACGTTCCCCAACGGGACCTCCTCAAGTCTCCTGGGCTGGCAACAACACTGAGGTGGCTCCCAGGACTGCTCATCTAGCTTGGTTCAACCTCATCACCCCCAAATCTGAGGAGACACTGGCACCGAGACTGGGAGGTGCCAGGGCTGGCCCATGTCCTAGCCACTCACTGGGGTCCTCCCAGTAGACACCAGTTTTTGTGTACTGAAGCTGGTGGTTTCACTGGCACTGTGCTGAGGATCCCAGCTGATTGCTTCGGTCTTCCCATTACCTACCAGTTCCCACATAGTGGAGCTGGTGGGGTCACTGGCACCAAGATCTGGGGGTCCTAAGACTACACCATCTCCCAGCTGCTCACTGGAGGCCTCCCAGTAGCCACCAATTCCTGCACACTGGAGCTGGATATGTTGACATACACACGTTGACACTGCACTGAGTCCCAGCGCTGGATCGTGTCCCAAATGCTCGCTAGGGTCTTCCCAATGACCATCAGTTCCCACACACTGGATCTGACAGGGTCACTGGCACTGCACAGAGGGTCCCAGGGCTGGGCTCACTGCAGGATCCCAGACACTCACTGTGGGATCACATCTGGGATGGGGGTGCTGTGCGGTCCTCCCAGCAGTCACCAGCTTCCACATAGCAGAACTGGTGGGGTCATTGGCACCCAGCCACTCACTGGGGTCCTCCCAGTCGCCACCAATTCCCAAGTACCGGAGCTGGTGAGGTCACTGGTACGGAGACCTGGGGGCGACCCACCCCCAGGCCCCCAGACTGAGGTCCATGACCCACTGGTGACAGCAACCTGTGTGCCCAGTGCCACCACGGGAGGGGACACCACCTTGCCGCGGGTCCATTGGTGGCAGTGGGTGTGGGACACCGCGGCGTAACCACGCCGTTGCCTCGCGACAGCTGGCGCCAAGGACAGGTGACGAGGAGCCGGTGTCACCGACCCCACGGCCGCCGCGGGAGGAGCCGGAAGAGCCGGCCACGCTGCCTGCCCGTGTCAGCAGTGTCCAGCTGGAGGGCTACCTCGGCCGCAAGCACGACCTGGAGGCGGCCACCAAGCGCGCATCCAACCGGTAGGCACGGCGGCGATGGCAAGCGCAGGGTCCCCAGCGGGGCAGTGTCCCCGGGGTGACACAGTGCTGGCGCAGGTCATGGAGCACACGGTACTGCGTCCTGCGGGGTGGCCAGCTCGCCTTCTTCAAGGATGCCAAGAGCCGCGCACTGGGGCTGCCGTGCCAGGGCGAGGAGCCCCTGGGGCTGTGGGATGCTCGCTGCGAGGTGCCCGCGGGCTACAAGAAGAAGAAACATGTCTTCAAGCTCAGGTGAGGGCGCAGTGCTGTGTGGGGTAGCACGGTGGGCAGGCGTGGCACTGGTGTCTGTGCTCTGTCCCTAGGCTCAGCAACGGCAGCGAGTGGCTCTTCCATGGCAAGGATGAGGTGAGGGGTGGCCTGGAGGGACATGGGGTGGCTGGTGGAGCCCAGGGGGCACAGGGTGGCTGGGGGATGTGGTGGTGGTCAGCAGTGCCCAAGGGGACATGGGTGGTCAGAGAGATCCAGAGGGACAAAGCATGGCTGGGTTGTTCCCAGGGGTACACCGGTGGTGCCCAGGGGTTCATGGTGTGGCTGTAGATGTCCAGGGGACATGGTGGTGGCCAGCAGTGATGAGGGATACACAGGGGTGGCCAGGGGATGTGGTCAGCAGTGGCCAGCAATGCTCAGAGGGGCAGGGGATGGCCAGGAGTGCCATGAGGACATGGTGAGGGGCTGGCGGTGCCCAAGCAAACATGGGTGCCTGGGAAGACCTGGAGCAACTGGCATGACCCAGGGGACCCTGGGGCTGGCTGGGATGCTGCTGAAGGGCTGGAGGAGCCCCCCCTGACCACCCACCCATGCCCGCAGGAGGAGCTGCAGGCCTGGCTGCAGGGGCTGAGTGCAGCCATCATGGAGTGTCGGGGCAGCCGCGGGAAGGTGCAGAGCCTTCCCCTCCCCCTGCCCATACCTCCGGCCCCCCCTGAAGCCCCCCTGCCCCGCAAGGACAAGGAGAAACGCTTCAGCTTCTTCCCAAAAAAGAAATAACCCCCCTGGATGGCGGGGGGGAGGGGAATGACAGCCCACATCACGCCAGCGGGGCCACGCGTGTGTGTGTGCCGTGCCTGTACAGGTGCCATCGGGTGTAGAGGGGCACATGGGGGTCATGCGTGGGCAGGAGCCCCCCCAGCCCCCCCGCCACGAGCACACATGTCCGTGTGCACAGGTGTATATATATATATTTGTATTTATATATATACATACATTTACACGCTTCAGGCACACCCCTGCGCGGAGGCGGCCGCAGGTGCCCCCCAGGTGTGTGCCCCCCGTGCCCACACGTGTCCCTGCACGCACACGTCTGCACACGTGTGTCCCCGCATGCAGGTGCACCCCCGGCCCCCTCTGCACGCACGGCACAGGTGTGCGCCCCACAGGTGTGCATGGACCCCCCAGCACCCGCACGGGGGGTGCCTGGGTGCCCCCCAAAGCCATAACCCCCCCCGCAGCACGTGGGTGCAGAGGGGGGACCCCCC
>VZRF01007004.1:45535-78711 GCA_013396875.1 Vireo altiloquus
CTGGCGGCGCGGAGCTGCCTCGAGTTGAGCGCGGCCGGCCGGGCCCCGCCGCGACCCCCGCAGGAGCTGGTCTTCGTGCCCCCCGGCATCGCCCCGCTCCCCGCCGGGCGCTACAGCGACAGCGCTGGCGGCTTCTGCTACCAAGAGAGCGCGCAGCTCGGGGCCGCCACCAGGAATCGCTGGGTGCGATGGTGAGTGCACGCCCCCGTCCGCCTTGCCGCGCTTAGACCCTCCTCATCCACAGCTCTCCCATTCTCACCCCTCTGAGACCCTCACATCCTCCTCATCTTCACCTCTGCCCTTCTCTCCTGTCTCAGACCCTCCTCATCGTCACGTCTGCCCCTCTGTTCCCGCAGGAGCACGTCGGGGGACACGGTGGAGCTGGTGGAGGAGTCCCTGGACGTGAACCTGCTGAACAACGCGGTGCGGCTGCGGATCCAGGGCTGCCCGTTCCTACCGGGCGGGATCCACCTGTGCGAGGTGCAGAGTCACCTGGTGGTGCTGCTGCTCACGGCGCAGACGGTGCACCGGCTGCTGCTCCCGCACCCCGCCCGCCTCTACCGCAGCGTGAGTGCCGGGAATGCCGCCGCGGGCCGGGAATGCCACCGCAGGGAGGGCTTGGGAGGGGATAGGTGACCCAAGATACATCGGGAACAAGAGGGAAAAGAGGAGATTTGGGGAATTTAGCCCTGTTTTTCTCAGGAACTGGCTGGAAGGTCTCCCACCTGTGTCATGTGGACTGTGGTGACACTGGAGTTGAGCTGCTGCTGGGAATGACCCTTGGCTTTTCCAGAGCCCTTCCTGGTTGGATTGTCTTTTTTTTATCCCAGCTGAGAGGGCTGCAGGCTGGTTTTGTCTGGGTTGGAATCTATATTTCTTGTGGAAGATGGATCCTAGGCAGGGTTTATGTCACATTTACCCTCCTTCCACAAATATGAGTTAGAACTGAATGGTTTTTAAGATCCCTTCTGACTGAAACCATTCCAGGATTCCACGATTCTCCCTATTTGCTCTGACTTTTCCTCTTATGCCTGCTTTTTGCCAGGATCCTCTACTCTCTTGGAGAGCTTCTCTCCTGCTTTTAGAGCTCCAGAGAGCTTTCCCTAGGGAGGACCCTGTGCTGTGACAGAACTGCTCTTCCTGCGATTTGTCACCAGTAGTTTTCTCTAAGCTATCCCAGAGGTTTTTTTACCGGGATAAAAAGGATAAAAATCCTTTTTATCAAGTAGACAGTTGTCATTCCATCAGTGGTGGATGGAATGTGCCTTAGATATGTGTGCTCATGATTTGCTGTTTTATGGAATCCTCTAGGATCATGGAGTCCAGCCAATTCCCCAGCATTGCCAAGGCCACCCATGTCCCCAAACCTAAACGGGATGGGAACTCCACCACTGGAACCTGTTGCAATGCCTGATAACCCCTTCCATGAAGGAATTTTCCCTGATATCGAGTCTAAACCTCCCCTGGCATAACTTGAGGCTGTTTTGTCCTGTTTCCCTCCAGGAGCTGATAACGGAGAGCCAAGTGCAGTCTGTGTTTACAGATATCAGCAAAATCCACATCAGGGATCCCTCCAATTACTATGTGATTCCCAATGTGCCAGGGCTGGCTCCCAACTCCGTGGCCTCTGCAGCCTGGCTGAGCAGTGAGGGGGAGGCTCTCTTCGCCCTTCCCTCTGCCTCAGGAGGGATCTTTGTTCTTAAACTGCCTCCTCCCGATGCTCCAGGTAAGGATTGGGAACTACAACCTCTCTCCCATCCTAGAATTTCGTTTAATCTTCATTTTTTGATTTTCTTTTTGTTTTTGAAGGAAGCGTTTCTGTCGTGGAATTGAAGCAGAGCTCGGTGGTGCAGCGTTTCCTCACGGGCTGGATGCCAACTGCCATCAGGTGAATTCCTGGAGATGGATAAACTGAGCTTATTTTGGCTTCTGGATCCCCTCACCTGGAATTTTTAGCTCGAGTCACACAGGCACCTATAAGTACTCCACCCAAAGAAGTTAATGGGGTCACAGGAGCTATTGGAATATGGAAGTTGGGAGTGGAATGCTAGATTAGCAGAGTCCTGCTGATTTCATGTGTCTGTGAATATGTTCTCTCGTAATTGGCCTCCAAGGATTTGCCCAGGATGTGGCTGGCGGCCAGCATGGATTAGGGATTACTCTGCCCTGGTGCTGAGGAGCCAGGCCTGTTTCTGACAAGCAGTGGTTATGTGGGAGTCACTCAGATGCTCCATGGTGGATTGGGATCGTTAGGGTGGCTTAGAGCACACCACCAAATCCTAGGGCCTTTTCCTTGTAAGAGGCTGTTAGTCCCTTGGTGCCCTAAGTGACTTTGACCATTGGGTGAGTATTGCCTGGGGGCTGTCAGGATCCTTGCTTGTAGCTTCTTGGATCCTTATCAGAGGCTGGCAGGATCCATGCTGGGGGCTGCTCGGGTCCTTTTATCCCCCTGGATCCTTCACCTGTGTTTTGCAAATACCAGGCTGGGGATGGGGAAGTGGGAATGTGCTTCAGCTCTACCAAAGCAAGTGAAGAACTGGGTGTCACTGGTGTGGTGGGATCCTCTGCTCTGTGGATGCTGAAATGTTCCCTTCTGCTCTCACCCCACTGGTTTATTTGGATTTAAATGCAGTGGTGGAACCTCAGTACTTTGTATTTGTGCACCTGCCTTGATTTTAGAGTCATGAAATCCTGGAATGGTTTGAGTTGAAAGGGGCCTTAAAACTCATCCAGTCCCACCCCCTGCCTAGGGCAGGAACACCTTCCACCAGACCAGGTTGCTCCAAGCCCTCTCCAGGGTTTGGACACTTCCAGGGATGGGGAATTTTCTTTGAAGGTGTTGATGTAACCTCTGGTTTTCCAGAGGTGATGGTGGCCCCTCAGATGTGCCCGTCAGCCTCTCCGTGCACTGCCTGGATCACGATGCCTTCCTTTTCGCCCTCTGCCAGGACCATAAGCTCCGGATGTGGTCTTACAAGGTGAGCATAACCTGGGTTTGGGGGAGCAAAATGTAGCCCAAGGAATCATGGGTGAGTGCTTGGCGTGCATCTGTCTCCCATTAAATTGTCACTGTGGTTTCTCCATGCTGGGATTTGGGACAGTATATGAGAACAGTCGTGGTGTGTGTTTGTAGCAGCATCTGGGAAGCGAGGGATTTCCAGCCTTATTCCTGGGATAAGGGTTGTTTCCAGACCTACTGGAGCGTTTGAGAAGGCAGGCAGGAACGCTTTGAGGCCCAAGGAGCCATCCCAAATGGATTTTCTCCTGCTTTCAGCAGTAATGAAAGTGTCTTTGTCAACAAGAAGTTAATAAAAGCCTCATGCTCCAGATATTGAGTGCCTGAGCTAATGGAGCAGCACGGTGCTTTCACGGCTCAATGGCACTGGAATGTGCCGTGGGAGGGAGGGGAATCTTTATCCTACCCGCCTGAGCTCTGGCAGCCTGTGGGATTGGTGGGAAGGGGGCCCAGGTGAGCTGGTAGAAGCCATGGAGTTGTTCAGGTAAACGTATGGAGCCTTAATTTACATCCTTCGTGGAAAACTCTGGGCAGATGTTGTCTGGAAGGGGAAAGAGAGGAGGGAGACGAGCAGTTTCTCAAGCCGGAGTCTTTCCTAAGCTGCTCTCCCAACACTGCTGTTGTTTGCAGGATCAGATGTGCCTGATGGTGGCGGATCTGCTGGAATTCATGCCAGTCAGCAGGGACCTGCGGCTGGCAGCTGGCACCGGGCACCGCCTGCGCCTGGCCTTCTCCCAGTCCCTGGGCCTTTACCTGGGAGTCTACATGCACGCTCCCAAGCGAGGGCAGGTATGGAGCCACGGGCTCTTCAGGCTGCTGGAAGAGGAGTAATTCCCCTAGGACTTGGGTTTGGAAGGCAAGAAATAGGGAAAAATATCATGTATGACTCTCTGGAGGGATCAGTGCTTTCTAAATAAACATTTTTCCCTTCACAACACTGCGGGATATGTGTGCCCGAGCCCTGGGAGTAGAATTCCCTGTGTGACTAAGCTGATCCGTGAGGGTTAGTTCACTTGTTTACCTCCTGCTCCAAAAGTATGGATGTGCCGTGGGAAAAGTCCAAAAGGAGCTAAAAGCATGGAAATGCTGCTGGTGTGTTTACATCGGGCTCCTAGAAGCGTGTGGATGCTTCTGCAACTTGGGGAGAACATTTTGTGGAGAGATAAATTTAGCAGGAGGGAAATGACAGCACAAACCAGGCTCATCTGTTGGACAGCTTATCCTGTTCTCCAGGGAATTTCCACACAGAACAGGAGTGTGTAACATGAGTCCTGCTGTCCCATGAGTGCTCTGCTCTGGGAAGAACATGCAGAGCTGGGCCTGCAGCTTAGGAATTGGGGCTTTCCCACCTTAATCTCCTTCTTTTCCCACATCTTGTGGTCACCAGCAGTGCCAGATGTGGTGGTCTTACAGTTTTTCAGGTTTAGTGTTTGGAAAGGGCTGGGAGTCTGTCGGGTCCAGGCAGGGATGAGTGTCCTTGGGGAGAAGGGTGAAGCTGGGTTGTCAGTGCAGAGGGTCCAGTGGTTGCTCAGCTTGCCCCTCTTGTCCTCTGGATTCTGTTATCCCTGGCATCAGGCAGGGAGAGGGGCTGGAATGATGGGATTGCCTGAGATGCTTTGGTTTAGTCCTTCAGGAAATGATTTATGAGGTGTGTTTGTAGTTTTGTGTCTTCCAGCTGGTGAGCACTGAGAGCAACCGCTACAGCCTTGACCACATCTCCTCCCTGTTCTCCTCACAGGTGAGAGCTGGGGCCTGGCCCCCAGGAGGGAGAGGCTTGGACTTTG
Organism: Vireo altiloquus; assembly: GCA_013396875.1. Classification (NCBI taxonomy): domain Eukaryota; kingdom Metazoa; phylum Chordata; class Aves; order Passeriformes; family Vireonidae; genus Vireo; species Vireo altiloquus. The sequence continues at coordinate 50,336 of VZRF01007004.1, forward strand.
GGATTTAAATCATGGAGTCGTGGAATGGTTGGGTTGGAAGGGACCCCTTAAAGCTCATCTTGTTCCAACCTCCTGCTGTGGACAGAGACATCTTCCACTTGACCAGGTTGCTGCAGGCCCTGTCCCACCTGGCCTTGGACACTTTCAGGGATGGAGCAGCCACAGCTTTCCTGGGCAACCTCAGCACCCTCACAGGGAACAATTTCTTCCCAATATCCATCTGAATCTCCTCTTTTTCAGTTTAGAGCCATTCCCCTTTGTCCAGTCACTCCAAGCCCTTGTCCAAAGTCCCTCTCCATCTTTCTTGTCGGTTTCCTTCGGGTGCTGGAAGGGGCAATTTGTTTACCCCAAAGTTTTCTCTTTTCCTGGCTGAACAATTCCCAAAGCCTGTTAAATTACACAGGGGAATATTTTGCTGCTGTTGAGTGCCCACCTTTCTCTGCTGTGCTCTGTTCTGGGGATAAGAAAGGAAATTAGCTCCTTCCCTCTTTCTTAGGAGACTCTGGTTGACTTTGCCTTAACCTCAGCCGAGATCTGGGCACTGTGGCACAACGAGGAGAACCAAACTGTTGTGAAATACATCAACTTTGAGCAGTAAGTTCTGGGCATGGATCACTGGGATAATTGCTGGAAAACCCTGACAGAGCTCCCCAACTTAGAGGTTTATACTCAAGCTGCTGGAACATGGAAAATGTAAAAATCCAGGCAGCAGGATTGCTGAAAGTGGAGTTTGAGCGTGGCAGAGGGAGCGTTGTGCTTCCCCACAGCTCCTTCAAAACAACTAGGTGGTCCCTTCCAGAAAAGATGTTTTGGGGAGATGGTAATAGGAAAGGATCATCCCTGAATATAAAGCTGAGAGGGTGGGTTGGTGCAGAGCCAGGGAGTTGAACAGTGGATGGAAAATGCTGTGAGTATGCGAATTCTGGGAGAAGAACCTGCTGGCAGATTGAGAGTTGCTTCTGAGCTTGTGGGATGGGGAGAATGTTGATTAAAATGAAGGATTCTCACCTGTTCCATCAGCTTATGGCTAGGAATGCCACAGTTAACCTCTACTGCCAAAATCTATCCCTTGTCACTGTGCAAACCTCCTGTTTCCACCCCCAGAGGGCTGTTATTGCTGATGAAAGCCACAGGTTCGGTTTAGGTGGATGCCAAGCTGATTCCAGGTTTGTTTCCTTCCAGGAATGTTGCAGGCCAGTGGAACCAGGTGTTTGTGCAGCCGCTCCCTGAGGAGGAGGTGACAGTCCGACAGGATCAGGACCCCAGGGTGAGCCAGCCATAAAACAGCACCAAAAAATAACGGGGTCACTCAGGAGAGAAAATGGGAATAAACAAAGTCCAGAGTGTGCAGGTTGGAGCAGGGTGTGAACAGAAACACAGATCCAGGGGATGACGTTGAGTATGGGGGAAAAGACCAGAAACAGCAGCTTAAATGTTCTCCTTATCCTTGAGCTTCCTTAAGTCATGATCTTTTTGCAGGAAACCTACCTGGAATATCTCTTCATGCCAGGCCGGTTCACTAATGCAGCTATCCAGAAGGCTTTGCAGGTAGGTGAGAGGGAATTTCCTCTTCCTGGCTCTTTAGATGTGAGGCAGCAGGATTCCTTGGAGCTCTTTCAAGGCATGTTTTCATGGGGAATCCCTGGTGTGAGTTGGCAGCTGCTGGGCCATGCTGCAGCCGCTGTGTGCCCACAGCCAGTGGTAGAACCTGGAATCCAGATAATTGGTTTTTTTCCCCTTGGATAGCACAGCAAGTTGCTGAGCTTGTTTTTCATTGCTGCTGATTTAGCCAGAATGGGAACTGAGCACCCTGTGGTGCTGTTTGTCAGGATATGGCATGGAATCACGGAATTATTAAGACTGGAAAATCTCTCTGAGATGGTGGAATCCAACCGTTCCTTCCAGCACTGCCAAGGCCATCACTAACCCCTGTCCCCAAGTGTCACATCCCATGGCTTTCAAATCCCTTGAGGTTTGGTGGCTGCACACTGCCATCCATCCAGGTATCCCAAATTTAGCATCCAGACCTTTCTTTTAACACTTCCATCCTACAAAGTGCTGGCTTATGCTCTTGTCCTGCTTTACCTCCCTCAGTGCTGCTTGAACCTTTGGTGAGACTTTTATTTTGCCTTAAAATCCAAGTTTCCTGTGCTGCCTTGCAGATCTTTTCTCAAGGAACTGAGAGGCACATGGATCTGACGTGGGATGAGTTAAGGAAAGAGGTCACCTTAGCTGTGGAAAACGAGGTGAGATGGATTTTCCTTCCAGGATATTGTTGTACATGATGTCGTGATGTTTTAGGTGCCAAGTGATCCCAGGCCTCGGTTTATCCTTTATTTCTCCAAAGGAAATGATGTGACTTTTTAGAAAGTATAAATCTTCATCCTTCCTTCCTGGGATTTCCTTTCCCTCTTGGGTTTTTGGAATCCTTCTGGGTGTTCTGTCTCTGCTCCATGTGTGCACTTTGGTCACCCATCACATGCTGCCCTGGCCACCACCATGCAGAGCTGTTGCTCACCATTTTGGAAGAGAATCCAAAATAGAGGGATTATCTTCCAAATAATCCAAATAATTATTTGGGGACCTACCTGAGAGATGCCTTTGTCCTTTTGGGTCTGAATTTCCCTCATTTTCTCCTGTTTGTCTTTATTTTACTCCACTATTCCTGATTGCCTTGTTTTGCCACCGCTAGTTCCAGGGTAGTGTGACGGAATACGAGTGCTCCCCGGAGGAGTTTTGGCAGCTGCAGGTGGAATTCTGGTCCAAGTTTTATGCCTGCTGCCTGCAGTACCAGGAAGCTCTTTCCCGGCCCCTGGCCTTGCACCTGAACCCCTACACCAGCATGGTGTGCCTGCTGAAGAAGGTGAGGCTGCCTGGTGGGTGAGATTCCCTGGACGAGTTTCCTCCAGAGGATTTGGGTAGCTGAAGGATTTTCTCCTCACCTTTCAGGGCTCCATGTCCTTCCTCGTGCCCTGCTCCTTGGTGGATCATCTCTATCTCCTCTCCAATGAGCACCTCCTGACTGAGGACGATGCTGCCATCTTCGAAGGTGAGGAGACACTGAGTTTTTTCCCTCCTGTCAGGGATGTGGGAGCTTCTGTAGAGATCTCTTCAAGAGCTCCTGATCCACAATTGCATGGAGATAGTTTGATTTTGGCTTTGCAGGGATACTTATTTTGTGAAACTTGCCATCATACTCACACCAGCAATTAGAAAATAATGTCAAGGCTGCCCAAGGAATCATGGAGTTGTTTGGGTTGGGAAAAATTCTTCTCTGTGAGGGTGGGGAGGCCCTGGCACAGGTTACCCAGAGAAGCTGTGGCTGCCCCATCCCTGGAAGTGTCCAGTGCCAGGTTGGACAGGGCCTGCAGCAACCTGGGCTAGTGAAACGTGTCCCTGCCCATGGTGGGGGGTGGGACTGGATGGGCTTTAAGGTCCCTTCCAACCCAAACCGTTCCAGGATTTATGAAATGTTTTCACATCAGCTGTGGAAAGGGGCCGTGCTGTTCCTTGTCTCTGGGAAGTGAATGCCAGAGCATGGAAAACATGTCATTAATATTGTCACCGCAGTGCCCTCTGTGCTTTGCTGGCCCTGAAATGCTGTTTCACTAGGAAAAAGGCAATGGAAAATGTTACCTAAGCTCCACTTCCATGCTTGAGTGATTTTTATATATTTTTATAAAGCAGAATCGTCATCCATTTGGTTGAGCTTTTTGTGGAGCAGAGGGAAGGAGAGCTGGAGGCCTGGGCTGGATTTGGGAGCCCCAGCAGTTCCTGCCCTGGCTGTTTTAAACAGTCACAGTCTCAAAAAATGGGATTTAATTTAAAATCTTGTCTGTAAAGGATTGCAGAGCTGAGCTGAGCCATTTTCTCCAGGATGTATTTTTTTGCATTAATTATTTCCTTTCAACCTGTGGCTGGAAAAGATCCCTTGGAGGGAATGAAATTTTTTTATTGTTGCATCATTTCGTATTTTCCGAATAATAAAGCCCAAATCTTTCCCTTGTCAACTCCTGAGCTTTAATTTAGCCTCATCGGTAGTGGGGAAGGGTTTGGCACAGGGAACTGGGACCAGTCTGCTGTTACTGGTGATAGGAGCTGAGCTAACTGGCTTTTGCATGGTCTTCCCACTTTCCCTTGGAAATCTCTTGGAAAATACACAGTTAGATTCTTTCATTGCAGATTTGGAGATGTCTCGTGATGTTGTCTGTCTTGTCCAGTGCCTTCGCCTGATCGGAGAATCAATTTCCATGGAAATGGCATTCATCATGGAAATGGCTTGCTCCCGCCTTCAGCCTCCAGAAAAGGCTGCAGAGCAGATCCTGGAGGACTTGATAGCTAATGACACGTAAGGAGATGTGTTTTCCAGAAGCTTCTCAGGGTGGCTGAGCTGGGATTGTCCAGAGCTGTCCTTGTTTGACATCCAAGGGCGTTTGAGATGTGTGGACTCCTTGCCCTGTGCTGCAGGAGACTTTTCTAGGGATGGGGACCATGGTTTGGTGTCATTAGCAGGGTCTTCCAGCCAGAACTTAGAGAGCAGGAGAGGGACAAATTCCTGTTAGGTGTGGAAAGAAGTGCCTGGAGACAGTAGGGAGAGGTCAGAGCCTTGGTCAAACCGTGTGGTTCCTGTGCTAACCTGAAATCATTGCCTCGTGGAATGCCAACTATCTGGCTGGTATTTCCTGGTAGCCTGAGGGAGTGGAATAAATAGACTGGTCCCTGCAGGCGCTGTAATAAAACTCACAAGCCAGCCAAGGATTCCAGTCAGGAATGTCCAGGCTGATCAGATACTGATCCTTGCTTGCAGGGAGTGTAAGGGAGCCCTCTTCAGTTGGAACTTGAGGTTGCCGTTTGTGATGATGAGGATCTTTTTGATTTTGCAGGGAAAATGTGATGGAGGATATCCACAGCAAACTGCAGGAGATCAGGAACCCCATCCATGCTATTGGATTGCTCATACGAGAGATGGACTATGAGACAGATGCTGACATGGAAAGAGGTGAAAGCTCTTCACCAGCTTCTGGGAAACGCTGGGAATTGTCTTTATCCTGGGAATTGTTCCTGCCTGTGCAGCTCCTGCCTCACCTGGGTGGTTTTCCCCGCAGCTCCTCACCTGGCGCTGCGCATGAGCCTGGCCCAGCTGTTCGGCAGCAGCACCGCGGCACATGTGGTGTGCGGGGGGGTGGCCAAGATCTGCACCGTGCGCTTCCTCCTCTGCCGGGACCTGCTCATCCTCCAGCAGCTCCTGCTGCGCCTCGGAGATCCCGTGAGTACAGCCCCGCCCACCCCCTGGAGCTACTGCCATGCTCCCGGGACTTGGGAATCCTGTGGGGTTCCTGTGGTGGTGCAGGGCGGAGCTCTGTCTCTTCCCACAAGGCTGTTGGAATAGCCTGAGGCTTGGGCAGGTCCTGTTCTCTCCTCCAGCTGCTTTTGTCTTCCTAAGAAAAGCAGTTTAATTCCCTTTATTCCACACTGAGCATCCAGGAAGCAGGAAGCCAAGCTGTATTTGTGGGAGGAGGGCATGAATTCCAGCCTCCTGTGTGAATCAGCACATGCAGCTCTCCCAGCTATCCCCCATCCCTCTCCCAGAACCGATGGCAGCTCCATTCTCTTGCACCACACTCTCCGGCTGCAGTTTCAGGCTCCATTCTCTTGCAGCACACTCCAAGGCTGCAGTTTCAGCCCCTTGGAAGCTACCCCAGCCAGAGCAAACAGCCCCCGCTATGGTAGCTGTGTTTGGGGTGGTCAGATGCACTGGTCTGGGTCTGTCCCATCGGGCCTGAGGCCACGTGAGGCACTGTACTGCTGCTTTGGATGGACGCCGCGATGCGGAACAAGTCCCCAAACAAGGACAGCCTTGTTTAAACCAATATTATTTACTTAAAAATAACGAGGAGTTTCCTGGTTGAAAATAAAGCCCTTTTTCCTGGATAAGGTTGTCCTGGTAGCACACTGCAAGGTACCCTCTGGAGCTGGGCTCTCCATGAGGCACGTGACCTGCTGCTTTCCCACCTTGACGTACCTGTGTCCTTCAAGAGCTCAGAGTGTTTCTTCTCCTGTGACTCCTGTTCTTTGCTGGAGCTTATGGAGTCCCTGAGGTGATCTCTGCAGCAAAGCCATGATTTCAGTCTCAGGGACAGCAATCTTGGAATGCTTTGGGTTGGAAGGGATCTTAAAGACTGTTTAATTCCAAGCCCCTGACATGGGCAGGGGCATTTTCCACTAGGCCAGATTTCTCCAAGCACCTTCCAACCTGGTCTTGAACACTTCCAGAGGGTGGGGTGAGAGTCCTGCTGGTTCCCTGGGAGGGCTGAGTTCCTGCTAGATGAGCACCTTGGTGCTTGCAAGAGGGACAAGCTGGGGCAAACCTCTCTGGTTGCCCTTGTCCTGCCGTTGCTCCAAGTGTGCCAAGCTCTGTGTTTTCCTTGCAGATGGTTTTGGGAGGGGGACAGCTCTTTCAGTCCCAGCAGGACCTGCTGCACCGCACCTCTCCCCTGCTGCTGTCCTACTTCCTGATCCGGTGGGCAAGCCAGTGCCTGGCCTCTGATGTCCCTGTGGACACACTGTAAGTCTCTACCTGGCCTGGCTTTGATTCCTCCTGAATCCACCTGAAATGCCCTTCCTGGTGTGGAAGGCAGGTGGTTGCTGTGGGAGTATCACTTCAGGAGCACTGAGGAGGGCTTTTTTTCCCTTCCATGTTCTGAGCTGACTCTGCCTTGTGCTAAATCTGCCCTTCGAGGCCTCGCTGTTCTGTGCTCCGTGGGAGTGGAACAATGAGCACAATTAAAGCAGGAGGCGTTTTGTTGTCTCTTCACTGATGGCTCCTTTCTTCCCTAGGGAATCTAATCTGCAGCATCTCTCCGTGTTGGAGTTAGCAGACACCACGGCTCTGACACCACACAAACTGGGTAAGGTGTCCACGGATCATCAACTCTCTCTTTCTGTTATTTAAGCCTGTCTCTGCCACCTGAGGGAAGTGCTTTATGCAGGCAGCTAATGGACTGTGTGGTTGAATGACCCTGATTTAAGTGGGGATGTTTGTCAGGCTGTTCACAAAAAAAAAAAAAAAAACACAACAACAAAACCAAAAAACCAACAATAAAGGATCTTGGAGGTTGGACACAGATTTTACTCTCAGCCTGAGAAGGATGGGAATGCCTCACTCGGCCAAAGGTTTTTCATTCTCACCCTGACAGCATCAGCCAAACTCACCCCTTGTGTTCTTTACAGTGGCTGTAGTAGCTCAGACCAGGTCTGTCACAGAATCCTGGAATGGTTTGGGTTGGAAGGACCTTAAAGCTCATCCAGTTCCACCCCCTGCCATGGCAGGGGCACCTTCCACTAGCTGGAGTTGCTCAGAGCAACCTGCTCCATCCAACCTGTCCTGCTCTCCAGCCTTTACCCTGCAGCAGCTCAGGGAGACATTAAAATGCAGAAGTACTTGCTCAAAACATATTTGAGAATGTGGAAATACCTCCCCAAAACATTGCAGCTGTTATTTAGTTCATATTTCTTAAGTTTTGCTGCAGAGATGTACGTTTTGGGTTAGTTTTTTATTGGGAGAATATAAGGCAGCTTAATTAGGGAAATGTGGGCCTTGAAGTGGTTCCAGAGGGAGGAGGTGAACAGATATGGGAAGGAAACATGCAGGTAAGAGCCTGCTGTGACTAGTCAGCACTTGGAGGCTGAAATACTTCAGAAGGAGCTGGGAAAATCTGGGACAAACAGGCAGCAGTGCCACGTGTGAGCTGGGAAAGAGCTTCCTCCACTTTCTGACACCGGTGATCCTCAGAGCTTGAGCTCTCCCTGACAGAGAGTCTGGGTGCAGGAGGCAACTGGAAATGTCAGGGAAGTTGAAAACATCCTTTGTGTGTGCCGGTGTCGTGGGTTATTTCTTGGCTGGCTCATGAGGAAAGTCCTGTTTGGCCACTGTTCTTTGAGGAAAAATATGTGAAATGTAGGGAAGGAGGTGGCGGCTTGGGGAGAGGCGTCGAGAACAGTCAGTAACAGGGGATTTTTGGGGTGCTGGAATGAGGAGGGAGGGACTGGAACAGCCAGCTCAGCACTCCCTCAACCCTGTCGTGCTGGAAAGCTGCCGCTGGGCTGGGAATAACAAGTGGAGAGGGAGCAGACTTTTTTTGTGTGTTTTAATTGAGCTATGGTTAATAAACACTGCAGGATGGGGCACTTTGATCTCTTGCTGCTCCCTCTGACTTAACCAGACGGCAGGAGAAATCCAAAACCAACAAGTTGGAGTGTGGAACGTGCTTTTGGTTTGCCCTGACTTAATCTGTACTGTTTGGGCTGATGAGTATAGGACAGAGTGGAAAACCTGGGATCTCTGCTGCAGGCCCTCTACTCACTGTTCCTTTAATTTGTACTTCTAGTGTCCGGCCCTCAAACAATCGTGGAGCTCTTCTTTCAGGAAGTGGCCAGAAAACACATCATATCCCGACTGTTCCTGCAACCAAACACCTCTTTGGCTGAGACAAGTTTGAACTGGCCCCACCTCATCACCTCAATAGTGGCTGATTTTCTGCCTCTCCTGTATCCTTGGCTGTGAATCCATTGCCACTGAGCCTCCTGCTTTTCCAAAATCACTTTTCCACCCCCAAATTTCCAAGACAAGCCTCCTGAAGGAGCGAGGTTCTTGGCATTAATGGGATTTGTGGGTATTTTAAGATTTCACAGATTTCATCCTGTTTAGGTGCACGATAAAGGATTTCAGTTTTTGACTTTAAGCCCCTGAGCTCTCGCTACTTGACTTGGTGGGGCGGGATGCTGGGGGATTTGGAAGGGTAACGGGTTGGGGATTAGATGTACTGGTGATTTTGTTCTAATATGGATAAATCTTATTACAGAATAATGACTTGTACAAAGAGCAGCTTAATCCCCTCTCCTTTCCCCCCACAAACGGAGCCTAGAGGCATGCTGGCTTCCAGACTAGTTCTCCAAGCTTTCCAGACTGGATTCTCCTGTGCTCCTTAACCTTTGCTCAGATGGCCCAGCAATCCCAGCTTCCTCTTCCCAGAGTGCCTGATGGGGAGCTGTCAGTACACCCAGCTCCAGGTTAGTGCATCGTGCCAGTCCTCTCACAGGTGCTGGAAAACTCCCCAAAACGTCATCTTTCCAAGTGCTGGAATTCTGCTTTCCCCCAGTCATGGAATCCTGGAATGGTTTGGGTTGGAAGGGACTTCAGAGCTCATTCAGTTCTATCCCCCGCCAGGACAGGGGGACACTTGTCCACTATCCCAGGTTGCTTCAAGCACTGTCCAACCTGGTCTTGGACACTGCCAGGGATGGGGCAGCCGCAGCTTCTCTGGGCAACCTGTGCCAGGGCTTCAGCACCCTCACAGGGAAGGATTCCTTCCCAATATCCAATGTAAATCTCCCCAGTTTTAGTTTAAAACCACCACCCCTAATCACTGCTCTCTGAGCTGAGACAGTGCTACAGAGTGTTTGATGGGGAGTGATGTAAGATCACGGAATCCCAGAATGATTTGGGTTGGGAAGACCTTAAAGCTCATCCCATTCCAACTCCCCTGCCATGGGGGAATCATCTTCTTAATTTTCTCTTTCATCTGTTTTCAAGAGCATCCAGACACTCAGGTTTATGCTATTCCCTTTCCTTGGAGGAGTTCATTCTCCCAGGGCTTGTCTGACAGCATGATGCTGTGCTCCTGAAACATCTTTGCAGAGCCTGTTTAAATATATCCCAGCAATCCCAGAGCTTGTTGGCTGCTGGTGTGCCCACAGCCTTTCCTGTACCACCTTTGCCCACGATTGCCCATAGGACGTGGGTTCAGAAGGATTTCTTCAGCCCAGAAAGGGCTCATCTGTTTCTTAAATGTCCTTATTAGTAAAGAACATTGTGAGAAACACCCATCATCATTCTATCTCTGGCTGCTCCTGGCATCCCAGTAGTAGGTACAGTGAACTGCTGATTTCCAGGGGTATTTCAGATCACTGTTCCTCCACCTCTCTCCCTGTGCTCTTGGCAGCTGGAGTTGCTTGTGTTTAAGTTCTGACCTGCACAATTCCTTGTCTGCAGCTCCACATGAACCTTCATCCCTGTCTGGGCATTCCTGGAGGCACCAGGACCAGGCAAGCTGTTAATGACGACCTGTTTTTCAGTAGAACCTTTTATCCTCCCAACCCCTCATACCTGGGGGCTGAATTGCTTCCTTTTGTGTTGCTCCTGGGAAGAATTGAGAGAAGAATTTCAATTCTTCAGAGGTTTTTAGGCAGGAAATGCCAAGATTGGAGCAGCATCATTCTCCCTCCTGGCATATGTGCAGGCTTTGAATCTCCTCGCATTGCTTTCGCCTCACTGGTGTCTCCTTCAGGCTTTTATCTCTGCAGAGCCTGGCTCCTCCTCCTCCCCACTGCCTTCTGTTCCTCTCCCCGATCCTAGTCAGTCACGGAAACTTGGATTAAGTGCCTTGACCCCGGGGAGGTAACAGCAGCTTTGCTGTGAGCACGGTGACCCAAATTGTGGGGGTACAGGAAGCTCCTTGCAAGGAGCAGGTGGGCACGAGGACAGTCTGGTGACAAAGCAGAGGCCTGGGACACGAGCCAAGCCTCTCGGTGTTGCTCATTGTGTGTGACAAGCTGGAGCAGGATTTATCCCTTGTAGCTGCTAATCCAGGCAGTGAATCCGGGCTCCGGATGTGTCACCACGTGGTTTTAAGAGGACTCATGGCCAGGAAAGGTGAGGCAAGAGGTGCTGGTGGTTTGTGCACCTGTAGAGTCCTGGTTTCTCCTCCCAATTCCTGCTGAGTACCATGGCTCTGCTAGCAGGACATGGCTGCTTCTCCAAGGATGACAAGGATGCTCTGTTGGCACAGGCCCAGGCTGGGTCATCTCACTTTATGTGTGCCCTCAGTGCTGTCAGTGCTCCTTCCCACATGCTGTAATCCATGTGCTGCTTCCTTGGCTGCTGGCCCTCTCCTGCACAGGTATTTCCCTTCTCATGCCTGCCTTGCCCATTGTCCTGCAGCCTTCTCTCTGCCCTCCGTGTTCTGTCCACATTTCCTCTGCAGTTCCCTGCAACAGGATGTAGGAAGAATCCTGCCTGGTTTTTGAGCGTGTTGGGAGCTGTTTCTGAGGTGCTTCATACAGACACTGGAGCTGTTTAGAGCAGTTTTTTTCTCAGGAGCATGTGGGGGGTATCTCCCCCTTACAGGGCTGGAGAAGCTCTGCTCTGGAGAGCTGAGAGAGCTAGGAATGTTCAGCCTGGAGAAGAGAAGGCTCCAAGGTCTCCTGAGAGCGTCTTTCAGTGCCTAAAGAGGCTCCAAGAGGGCTGGAGAGGGGACAAGGACCTAGACTGACAGGGCAAGGGGGAATGGCTTCATACTGACAGGGGGTAGGGCTAGATGGGGTACTGGGAAGAAATTTTTCCTTGTAGGGGTAGTGAGACCCTGGCACAGGTTGCCCAGAGAAGCTGTGCCTGCCTCTGGATCCCTGGAAGTGTCCAAGATCAGGCTGGACAGGACTTGAAGCAGCCTGGGCTAGTGGAAGGTGTCCCTGCCTTTCACGGGACATGGGTCTGGATAGGCTTTAAGGGGTTCCTTCCAACCCAAGCCATTCCAGGATTCTATAATCAGTGCATCCAAGGGACTTTAGGGCTGGAAAAGCAGGATTTATCTGAGCACAGCAGCTAAAGGGGCCACAGAAACTTGACTGGTCCTGGATGCCTGCAGATGACAAGTGAGCACTGACCTGAATCCAAACTCCCCTTCCTTCTCTCCTGTAGGAATACATCCGCCTGCTGCAGCCATGGTGTCACGTGAACATGGGCTCCTGCTGCTTCATGATGGGCAGGTGCTACCTTGTCATGGGTGAGGGGCACAAGGTGAGGCCTTGGCTCATCTTCCTGGGCTCTGGGACCTTTTCCCTTGGGACAGAAAACATCCTTCCCAAGCTCTACCTCCTTTGGGGAAGGATGGGATTGGAGCGACATGGTGGGATCTGCATTTGGGGAAGATCTCACAAGCTTGGGACAGGCAGCACTGTCCCCTCACCCGTACAGCAGGTGAATCAGTCACCTGAGGGGACAGAGAACTGATTTCAGGTCTGCTTCCAGGCTTTGGATTGCTTCTGCCAAGCTGCCTCTGAAGTAGGAAGAGAGGAGTTCCTGGACAGGCTGATCCAGCCTGAGGAGGGCGAGGTGGTCTCCACACCACGCCTGCAGTACTACAACAAGGTATGGTCCTGAGCAGGTAAACTGGCATCAAGTCCTTCCACACTGGAGAGAGATTCCTGCTTGATCCCTGGCTTTGGGGGAAGTGACTTGAGCCTCTAGAAAACATAGTATTTGGAATGTGAAACGTCTGTACTTTGTTTACTTTGTTTGAGGATAATGAGAAGCTGAGTATGTGAAATTTAGGTACTTTCCACCTCTTGATTTCCTAAAGCCCAGGACTTTGTTATCCAGCAGAAAAAGGCAGGATGAGATCCAGCTGCTGGAAGCAGAAGCCAGACAAGTCCAGGCTCGATGTAAGATGCCGCCTGAGGCGAAGATTATTAAGCTCTGAGGCAAATTAAAATGAATATGTTAAAATTGAGATAGGATCTTTCTTCTGTGTAATGCCGTGGTTCAGGCAGGCTGCAAGCCTGGAGCTGGGCTCTTGGTGAGGGATTCTCTGGATTTAGGATCCAGAAAACTAATTATTAATGCTGAAATGCTTCAAAGATTCCTCATATACAGAGGTGAATCCTCCAGAGAAGCCATAACCTGGTCCTGTTGTGCTGGGCTTACATCCAGATCCCTATGGTTTAACCAAACATTCCCTTTTAAAGTCTAATTCCTTAAAAATCTTGAGAAGCTGGAGCGGCCCCTAAAACAAATAACAAAAAAACCCTCTTGCCAGCTCTTTACTGTAGTATTTTCCCCCCAGGTCCTTCACCTGTTGGAGATGCTGGGTTTGCCAGAGCTGGTCATTGAGCTGGCCACCCTGGCCATCATGGAATCAGCAGATGACTGGAGAAGCCAGGTACAGCCACTTCTTTCCCAGCAAGCCATTTCTTCAGGAGACTCTTCCACAGGAGTTTCTTGCTGGTTTTTTAACTGATTTGTGCTGTTTTCAGGCTACTTTGAGGACCTGCATCTTCAAACATCACTTGGATTTGGGGCACAATAGTGAAGCCTATGTAGCCTTAACACAAAACCCAGATCCAGGCAGGTAGGTGACAGACTTATGCCTTTGTTGGAGCTCCATGATCCCATTTTTCCATGAAACTGAAAGGAAAACAACACTTTGGGGGGATCATGGCTGCTCTGTTAAGTTAATGTGTAGAGGTGGGTTTAAAAATGTAGAGTTCATTTTTGGATGTTCATCTGAAGGACACCTGGGATTGGCACCCTCTGAGAAGAGGAAAATGGGAGGAAAAAAAACAGGGAAGAGGCTGAAGGATCGTGTGTAACATTCTATATTTAAAAGCTTTAGGAGCCACGTTGATTTAGTTTAATGAAGAAAAGATTTGGTGTTGAGTTTTTGGTTTGGAAAGTGAACTGGGTAAAGGAAGCTTTATCCTAGCAGAGAAAAATGTTGGAATAACAGGGGAGAAATAGGAATGCTTTTTAACTGATTGAGGGAGGGAGACTGCCCTCCTGAGAGGCCTTTCCAGAGGATCTCTGTTTCCAGCACAGGAGAAACTTGAAGGTTTAAGTTGATTCTAAGCCAGGAAAAAGCCCACGGAGCTCATCCGGAAGCAGGAGCTTGTCACAAAGTGGTTGTTCGTGGCTTAAATCCTGGGTTTGTTCCTGCTCCTGTGTTTATTCCTACTCTTCCAAAGGGTTGTGCTTCCCTCTGCAGGCAGCTGGACTGCCTACGCCAGCTAGTGGTGGTTCTTTGCGAGCGATCCCAGCTCCAGGACCTGGTGGAATTCCCTTACGTGAACCTGCACAATGAGGTAATCCTGCTCTGGGATCATCGCTGAGGGGGGGGCACAATCCTGCCTTTGAAGGGATTATGGACCCACTGGAGCCTCCGTGTGCTGCAGGTCGTTGGGATCATCGAGTCCCACGCTCGGGCTGTGGATCTGATGACTCACAACTACTACGAGCTGCTCTACGCCTTCCACGTGTACCGCCACAACTACCGGAAAGGTAAAGCTTGGGATGGCTCCTTGTACCTGCCCACCTGCCTGGGACACCCCTTCCTTGCCCCTGCCCCATGTGTGGCCTCTCCAGGCTGTTGGCTGATGCACTTTTCCCTGTTTTCAGCTGGAACAGTGATGTTTGAGTACGGCATGCGGCTGGGCAGGGAGGTGCGGACGCTCCGAGGGCTCCAGAAACAGGGAAATTGTTTCCTGGCTGCCATTAACTGCCTGCGGTTGATCCGCCCGGAATATGCCTGGATAGTGCAGCCAGCCTCTGGAGCTGTGGTAGGAATGCTGAACTTCCTCCAAAGGGGCTTCCAAAATCCTTTCCAATGGGAACAGAGGCACTGGGCTTTTTAATCTGCTGCTCTTGGCCAACTGTCTTGCTCTGCCCATCAACCCTATCCATCACCTTTGTGCCACTCCCCTTTTTTTGGGGCAGGGGGAAACAGGATAACTTTTGGGAATGCGCTGGTGAATAGATATGGGAACTTCTACTTGTGTTGAAGACAGCAAATGTTTTGGGGAACAGCTGGAATACCAGTCCAGAGAAGAGTTGGTTTAACAGGCCTTATGTTTCAAATCCCAGTCAGGACTCAGGGAGATGGTGGCTGAGCCTGGTCACCTGATCGTGATGCTCCTGATAGCCAGGGATAAAGTAACCTAAGTTCCCAAGGAACTGCATAGCTTCCCTGTTCCAAATCAAGGCTTGAAATTAAGAGCTTTCATTGGGATTTATCCTGTCAGTGATTTATCTTTCAGAAACCAGGTGAGTATAAATCCTCTTTCTGCTTTTTCCTGCAAGTACGAGCGCCCAGGAGCATCCCCGAAGAGAAGCCACGATGGGGAGTGCATGGCTGTTCCCAGTAAGTGCCCAATCCTGGTCCTTCCCGTGCCTCTGGAGTTTCCACAGCCTGTCTGCAGCTCCCATGTGAGCTGGGAGATGGCTCAGGGCAGCTCTTGCCTCCACTAGATCAATAATTTGTGGGATTTTAAGGTTGTTAACTCTCCTAGCGTCTCCCAGTTGAAACACACTGCCACTATTCCCCAAGGAATACAGCAATTTCCCCAAGGGAGCAGCTGTTCCCCAAGGAGCTCCTGTGCCTGCTCCTAACAGCTTGATGCCTTGACAGCACTTTTTTTCAGTGGAAGTAACTTGTAATTTAAAACAAAAGCAGCTTTTTGAGGCAATTTCTAATTGTTCAAGGCTGTTTGTGCCCTTGGAAATCCCGTCAGGAATAAGCTCTGCCTGTGTCTGCCACAGCTCAGGATGTGGGATCAGGTTATCCTCAGTGTTCCAGTAGGAAAATTTAAGGTCAGGTATTTTTAAACCTGCTTTTTCTGAAGAGGTTTTTTTTGTGGCATGTGCCTGGCAGGCAAAGCAGCAGCTGTTCCCAAATATTATCTAACATCTGGAGGAGGAGGAATGGGAGGGTGGTATCAAGGACATAAGCACAGTCAAGGGAGCAGGGAAGGGTCAGCAAATCTCGATCATTCCTTTGGTGCTTTTTGGGGTACAAGTCCTCTTGGGATGGGAGAGTGGTGTAGAGATGCTTTTACAAGAGCTCCAGGGAGGCCTCAGAGCCTCTTCAGTGCCTAAAGGGGCTCCAAGAGAGATGGAGAGAGGCTTTGGACAAAGAATGGAATGCCAGGACGAGAGGGAATGGCTTCACACTGACAAGAGGGCAGGACTAGATGGAATGTTGGGAAGAAATTCTTCCCTGTGAGGGTGCTGAGGCCCTGGCACAGTTTGTCCAGAGAAGCTGTGGCTACCCCTGGATCCCTGGAAGTGTCGAAGGTCAAGTCAGATGGGGCATGGAGCAACCTGGGCTAGTGGAAAGTGTCCCTGCCCATGGAAGTGGATGAGATTTAAGGTCCCTTCCAGCCCAAACCATTCAGTGGTTCCATGACATTCTGCAAAGTACCCAAAGAGCCCTTTTTAAAATACTGAGAGCCCAGTGTCCATCTGTTCCAGCCACTCGCCAGATCGAGATCCTGGAGCTGGAGGATTTGGAGAGGGAATGTCTGCTGGCACGGATCCGGCTGACCCTGGTGGAACACGATGTGTCAGCAGCAGCTGTGGCAGGTGAGGGGGTTTCAGCCACTCTGTCCTGCCCCAGAGGCAAACCCAGAAGTTGCCAGGGACTATCAAATTCCCATCCCTACCATGAAATCCAGCCACTGACTTCAGCAGGATCTGAGATAAGCATCAGGAGAACCAATCAAGTTTTCCAGCTTTTTTTGGCTTTTCCAAGCTGTGGTGGTCTGCAGTGGGAGTGGGATGAGCTTCTGAGTTGGGACAAAAAAAGGCATTTTGGAAATCATGGAAGCATAGAATTATTAAGATTGGGAAAGGACCTTCAGGATCATCAAATCCAACCTTTTTAATTGATGAATAATTTATTTTCTGGGACTATCCTGCTTCATGAAATGGTGTTAAAGAGTTGTCAAAGTTGTTCCTTTTTGGGGAGCAGGAAGGTACAGCTCTCCCACCCGGAGCCTTTTAGTATCTCTGGTATGAGTTACACAACACATCCGCATTTTTCCCCTCTAAATGTCAGGAGGAGGTGACTTCCCAGTGAGGGATTGCAGGGAAAGGATGGAACAGCTGCTTTGAGGGCAGAGTGGCGACGCAGGGAGCCGAGTGCCACAGTTCCTGTGCTGGCAGAGCTGAGCTGATTCCTTGTTTGCTTGGATACAGACCTGTGATGACGCTGTCCCATCCTTAACCTCAATGATCTTGGGGATCTTTTCCCAACCTTAACAATTTGATGATTCTAAACAGCAGCAGCATTTGCCTATCATGTATTGCTACCTGTGTCCCTCTCCAGCTGGTGCCTCATCAGGGACAGCTCTGTGGGTCACAGCTGCTCTGTCCAGTCGCTTCAGGGATAACTGCTGGGCTCAAGGGATGTTCCAGAGGCCAGGAAAGCCTCCAGCCATGGATTGAGGAGTACTGCTGGAGGGTGTTGGAGGCTGTTGGCACCCTGCTGCTGCATCTCTCAATGAGTAACACAGGGCGAGGCCCCAGTGAGCACTGGGGTGTAACTGGGGGAGGCTTTACCCACTCTTCCTCCCCTTCAGGCAACTCCACACCTGAGGAAACTGTGTCTCTGCTGGTCCGGGCCGGGCTCTTCGACTCAGCCATCACCCTGTGCCAAACCTTCAAGCTGCCCTTGACGCCCATCTTTGAGGGCCTCACCTTCAAGTACGTCCTGGTACCCTCCCACCTCAGGGATGCAGGGCTGGAGGGATGCAGGGGCTCAGGGGTGGAACTTGCCCAAGAGCCTTCTTTTCCTGCCAGTCCAGCTGGGCTATTCCTTGAGAATAGTCCTGCAAGGGGTGGTTTTGATGCTGGTGGGAAGGGGCTGGGCTCTGGAGGGTCCCACCTTCCCATGGCTTTTGATTGTGCAGGTGCATCAAGCTCCAGCTGGGAGGGGAAACCGCACAGGCAAAGGCCTGGGACTGGCTGGCAGCCAACCAGCTCTCAGCCCTGGTCACCACCAAGGAGTCCAGGTAAGCCTATCTCCACAGTTCAGGAGGAGGAGGATCTGGAGACAGAAGCTCTGTGGTAATCCAGAGGGTCACAGGTCCTTAAAACCCCTAAGGCCAGAACTGTGGGCCTGGTGTGTGGGGAGAGCTGTGCTTCCACCCTGTCCCCATGTCACCTGGAGCACACCATGGCCTGACCGACAGGGACAGGAGCTGCTAGCATGTGTTCCACGGGGAATTGTTTCTTTGCAGTGCCACAGATGAAGCCTGGAGGCTGCTGTCATCCTACTTGGAGCGTTACCCATCCCAGAACAGCCTGTACCATCGCTGCGTCATCAACAAGCTCCTGGCACACGGGATACCTCTGCCCAACTGGCTCATTAACAGCTACAAGGTGAGAAGAGGGAGACAGCTGTCCCCAAAAACCCCAAAATTCCATCTGTCCCAGAGCTGCTGGATCACTCTCACTCCAACTAGGCACCTGCCAGGTGCTCCATGCCCAGTACCAAGGCTCAGAGCAGGTTCCTCTCAGCGTGGTCACAGTCCTGGTCACATTCCCTGGCTGAGTTTCCCTCTTTCTGGCAGGAAGTGGATGCTGCCGAGCTGCTGCGACTGTACCTGAACTATGATCTGCTGGAGGAAGCCGTGGATTTGGTCCTGGAGTACGTGGACGCTGTGCTGGGCAAAGGGCACCAGTATTTTGGGATCGAGGTGAGCTCACCTACTGTTGGGATGTGGTGGGATGTTCCTTCGGGACATGATGTGAGGGTTCCTGTCCCTTCCAGGTCCCTCTGTCCCCAACGTCCCCTACGATGTGGCTTCCCTACACTGCCATTGACCAGCTGCTGCAGGCGCTGCGGGAGAGCAGTGCCAGCGAGAACAGCGTTGTGGTGGGTACTGAGCTCCCAGATGTGGGATGGGGGGACAGGGTGGGATGGGCAGCGGGACAGGATGGAATCCCTCATGACTCCTGCCTCCCCCAGCTCTATGAGAAGCTGAACGACAGGATGGAGGACTACCAGCAGAAGGTCAGCGTGGCCACCATGGAGCGCCTGTACTGCCGACCCTAGTCCAGGTGACATCCCCAGGAGTGTCACTGTGCCACCCTGCGGTGCTGGTTTTACTCATTGTTTTTCCACAAGGATCCGGTTCGGGGAGGTGGAATGCCTGATGGGTGTGTCCCCTCACTGTCCCTTTTGCCGGCAGTGGGTGAGCAACAGAGCTGGGGCGTGTGGCCATGGCACCCCCTTGCTCTCCACCTCCTCAAGACATGGAACTGTTGAGAATCTCTTTTATTTATTGGTATGTTTTTGGATCAACTTTAATAAAATGGAAGCGTTATTTGAGGTGTGCATAAGGATGTGGTGGGAAAAGCGGGGACTGTGGGGCTCTTCTCCCGGGATCATCCCCATACCACCCTTGCCCTAGGGCTGAGATATAGGGTAGGATGGAGAGATAACCCCAGTGGATATAGCTCAAGGGAGGTTCAAGGGCAGGGGATATAGGGATAATAAGGGGCTATAGCCCCCAGGAAGAGCTATAGGACTGTGCTATAGGATAGCATGGGACCACAACTCTGGAGGGCAGTACAGGGCTGTAGGGCAGGACGGAGATAGGATGGAGCTCTAGGGTCAAGGGGCAGGACCATGCTATAGGGCAGGATGGAGCCGCAGGTCCGCACGGGGCCGTGACCTTTTGCTCGTCCCCATCCATAGGGAGCGCGCGCCCGCGGTCCTGCTCCTGGGGGCGCGTCTCGGTCAGGCCACACCCCTCCAGTGACGTCATCACCCCGCCCCCTGCGCACGGTGCGCGCGGCCACAGCCCTGAGGCGCAGCCGCCGCCGCCGCCATGGGGAAGAAGGCGCGGGCCGCGCCCGGCCGCCGGCCCATCCTGCAGCTCTCCCCGCCCGCACCGCGCCGCGACGAGGCGGCGGGACCCGCGGGCGAGGGGGGCGACTCGGGCTCCGAACCGGGTAAGGCGACGAAGACGGGCGGAAGCTGGGGGCGCTTTGTTGGCGAGGCGCGGCCTAGTGCGGCCTAGCACGGCCTAGCGGCCCCGATCCGCCCTCCGCCGTGGTCCCACCGGCTTGAGCCCGCCGTAATTGACGCTTCTGTCCCGCAGATGAGCCCGAGACGGTGGCGGAGCCACCCCGCAATCCCCCCAATCCGCCACCTCCCGCTCCCGCCGCGGTCAAGGCCACAGGTAAGGGAGCGCCCTGGGGTGAGACGCGGGATTACATCCGCCCTAAAAAACTAGGGGGAGACTCTCAGGATTTAGAGGTGGGACGACCCCCAGTGCACAATAATGATAAAAAAAATGGTGAAGTTCTGGTTCTAAATGGGACTTTTTGTCTTAAATTTGGGGAGTTGATACTCAAATGTCATTTTTTGGGTCCAAAACGTGACCGAAATGTAGAAGTTTGGTCCTTTTTGTGATTTCTTTGGTCGTATATATGGGATTTTGGTCCTAAATGAGAGGTGGTTTTAGTCCTAAAAGTGGGGGGCTGTGATGTTCCAGATAGTTTTTGGAGGTGCTGAATGTGAGTTTTCTGGTTCTAAGAGGGGTGTGTTTTGTCCTAAACGCAGGGGTTTTTGTGGGACTCTGTTTGTTCCCCTTTCCGTAACCCCTTATTTTTAACACTGTAATTATCCACGTTTAACTATTATTTTTAAGGGAAGAGAGTTAACCCTTTTCTAAATAATTCACTGGGGTTGGAGTTGTTTCCACTTTAATTATTTTAATTATGCTACTATTTCCCAAGAGGCAATTGCTCATCCTTAAATGTGTTTTCTTGCTCATTTTCCTGATTCCTCCCAAGCTGACCCTGGCACTTGTACAGGGGCTGTTCCCTCTGGGATGACAGTGGCACCACTGGAGTGGAGGGTGGGCGTTCAGATCCAG
The DNA here is from genome assembly GCA_013396875.1 of Vireo altiloquus. Lineage (NCBI taxonomy): Eukaryota > Metazoa > Chordata > Aves > Passeriformes > Vireonidae > Vireo > Vireo altiloquus. The sequence continues at coordinate 70,832 of VZRF01007004.1, forward strand.
TGCTGTGTGGCAGCAGGAGAATTTCCCTGAGGATTCACTCTGCCTTTTCCAGGAGGTTTGTGCCTGCTGGGTGCCTATGCCGACAGCGATGATGAGGAGGGTGAGACCCCAGAGAAGCCAGCCCGTTCCACGGATGCCAACGGCAGCAATTCTACTGACATCGACAGCACCCTGGCAAACTTCCTGGCTGTGAGTGCCACTCCGGCGAGGGCAAGGGGAGGGAGGAGTGGCAGGAGGAAGGAAGTTTCATGGTCTAAGACATTGTCCTTGTCCAGTAAGTGCTTTGATTTGGCTTGGGATTTGAAGCTCACGGTTGGGATGCTGTTTTTACAGGAGATCGATGCCATCACGGCCCCTCCACAGCCTGCTGAGCCCACCGCTGCCTCCTCTTCCTCCTCCTCCGTGCCACCCCCTACGCCTCCCCGCCCAGAGCCGAAGGATTCGGGCACGGGCACAGCCAATGGCACGGGCTCAGCACCAGCCCCGGAGTGGCAGTATGACACCCAGTGCTCGCTGGCTGGAGGTGAGCACCATTCCTGTCTCCAAAGGGGGTGCTGACAAACGGGTGTCACTGGGGAGAGGGAAGTGACGGGCTGTCCTTGTCCCCCCCACCAGTGGGAGAGCTGGAGATGGGTGACTGGCAGGAGGTGTGGGATGAGAACACTGGCTGCTACTACTATTGGAACACCCAGAGCAATGAGGTGACCTGGGAGCTCCCGCAGTACCTGGCGACGCAGGTCCAGGGCCTGCAGCACTACCAGCACAGGTGGGCAAGACCTCCAGGATGTTGCCCTGTGGGATGTTGTCCCAATCCCACCCTTCATTCCTGCTCCTCTTTCTCAGCAGCACTGTGGCAGGCACCAATGGCAGCTTCATGGCGGCCACGGAGCCGTTCCCTCAGGAGAAAGGGACCCCAGGCAGCGCTGGCCGTGGGACTGGCCTTGGCAAGCGGGAGGTGAAAAAGGTCAGTCATGTGGGTTCTGGCTGCCATGGGGATTGCACCCCCTTGGGCTTCCTTGGAAGCAGGTGGGATGCTCTGCTCCATGCGCAGCCCTAGGAGGGGCCTGGCAGCATGGGCTCTTTCCCTGGCAGCTGCCAGAAAGCTCACATGGAGCTCATCCCACAGGAAGTGAACGAAGCAGTGCAGGCCCTCTCCAACAGTGAGGAAGAGAGGAAGGGAGTGGCCGCAGCCCTCCTGGCCCCACTCCTGCCCGACGTAGTTAAGGAGGAAGAGGAGCGCTGGAGGAGGAAAGTGATCTGCAAAGAGGAGGTTGAGTCACCTCTGGAAGAGGAGGCAAAAGTGGAAGAGGCACCAGCTGCCCCTGAAGAGCCAGAGCCCAGCAGGGACCCCCTGGAAGACACAGGGCAGGAGGATCTGTGCAGCGTGGTGCAGTCAGGGGAGAGCGCGGAGGAGGAGGAGGAGCAGGACACGCTTGAGCTGGAGATGGTGCTGGAGAGGAAAAAGGTAAAGGGAGACGTTTGTCCCGGAAATGGGGCCACACATGCAGCCGCAGCATTGCTGGGAATAAACTGGGATGTCATGTCTCGGCAGGCAGAGCTGCGTGCCTTGGAGGAAGGCGATGGCAGCGTTTCGGGCTCCAGCCCGCTCTCCGATGGGAGCCAGTCGGCCTCGCAGGATGCATCCCGCAGGCTGGCCTCCAAGCGAGGGAAATGGAAACTCTTTGTGGGAGCCACCAGCCCTGAGTCTGCCAGTCGAGGCTCCAGCAAAACGGGCCGGGAGAGCCCAGAAGCAGGAGAAGCAGGTAATTGGAAAGGCTCCCTTCGGAGGGAGGAGCAGGGGGTCTCCTTTCCCTGAAGACCCACAGAGCGGAGCCGGGAAGGGCCGTGAGGTACGTGTGCTGGGTGGGGACAGGCTGAGGGGTGGCTGTGTCATAGCCCAGCCTCCTTAGGATAAGCTTCTCCTCCGCCACGGTCTCTCTATACTAAATAGACATATAAGAAGGAGAGTGCCATATTCAGTGGTTCCTTGGGAGAAGGGACACAGATAACAACTGCCTCACATCCCACTGCCTTCCCGTTCCTCCCAACATCACAAACCCAGCCTTGCGGCACATTGGGAACTGTCACCTTCCACTAGTAAAGTTCAGGTTTTGAGGTGCCTGGTACCAAATTCCAGACAGCTGAAGTGTTACCAGAGCCATTCCAGGGCCCCACACTCAGTGTGTAGGGAATGTAACTCCAGCCCTTGTGGCAAGGCAGCCCCAGTTCCTATGGGGCTGGTTCACCTCTAGGTGTGTGTGTGGACATACCAGTCATGCACAACTACCCCTTGTGTTCCTGTTGGATCCCCCAGAGTTGTGCTTCCCAAAATGCACCAGCTATAGCATTTTAAGGAACAGTCTGTGCCCTGCAGCTATGGGACTCCAAGACTGTAGAAATGTGGAATTGTTCAGGTTGGAAATGTTCTCTGAGATCATGGAGTCCAGCTGTTCCCCCAGCACTGCCAAGGCCTTGACTAAGATATGTCCCCAAGTGCCACATCCACATGGCTTTTAAATCCCTCCAGGGATGAGGACTCTACCACAGCCCTGGGCAGCCTGTGCCAGGGCTGGACAGCCCTTTCTGTTAAGAAATTTTCTCCAATATCCAACTTAAACCTCCCCGGCATAACTTAAGGCTGTTTCTTCTTGTCCTGTCTCTTGTTCTGTGGGAGCCAGAGCCTGACTCCACCCTCCTCTCAGGGCATTGTGGGGAGCAAGAAGGTCCTCTCTGAGTCTCCTTTTCTCTGGATTTGCTAGTCCCTTCCCAGCAGGAGATTTCTGTGCCTGCAGCACAGAAAGCTGAATGAAACTGCTTTTCCAAGGCAAAACTGGTACAGAAGTGCTTGGAGCAGGCTGTGTCCTGCTGGAGTAGGAGTTGGTGCCTGCCCCATCCCAGGATTCTTGTGGCCATGAGGTGCCTCTGCTGCAGGCCTGGGCGTGAGCTGGGTGACAACTCTGGCATTAAATCAGTGATGTCATTTTCGCATAGGAAAATGAATGGTTTTGCCAGATGGCTTCCCAAGTAGCCCCGAAGCCATCTCTTCCCAGCAGCACCAGTTTCCACCTTAACCTGGGGAACAGCGAGCTGTCACTCCAAAATAACCAGTTTAAATTCAGCATCCTGCTGCTGGAGGGTGGTTTAGGGAAGTGTCCTGCCTTCCAGTGCCAGGACATGCTGGGAATTGGGATTTCTTCCCCCAGAGGGCTGTGGGATTCTGTCACAAACTTCTCTCCTTGGAATTGGTTGCTTTGACAGTGAATTAGTCATCTGGAGGCAAGACCTTTTGGTGTTGGCACCTTTTAAGGACCTTGGCAGTCTTTGATAATTAACTTATTCAATACCTATATATATATACACACCTATTTAGTACCTGTTATTGACAGATTGTTGACAGATTTTGGGGGTTAGTCTCTTCCTGCTTCCTTGATGCCTGATATTCCAGGCCTTGCCTCATAGCTGCTTTGCACTGTAGCAGCTCCAATCCTTGCCTTCCCATGTTATCCTTCTGGAAGGATCCTCACCACCAAAACACAGAGCAGTGACCATCTCCCTTTTTTAATTCCAGGCTCTTGTCACTGTCTCTGGTGGGTCCTAGCTCTTTCCCCACTGTTTCCCACATTGGCTTTGGCTCCAGGCACAGTGCACAGCCAGCTGCTGGCACTGCCAGGGTGGTGGTGGGACAAGGACTGACCTGTCCTTCCTTCTTCTGCAGCCCCAAGCACAGAAGCAACTGATCCAAGCTCAGACAAAGAGGCAGAATCTGAGGAGCCCCAGGAAAAAGCAAAATCACAAGGGGCTCCAAAAATGGAAGAGGAGGAGCAGGATCTAAAGGTATGGAGAGGCAGAAGTGCATGTCCGTGAGATGAGGGATGTGATGGGTGCTCCAGCTGCCTCGTGGGATGAGAGACACACTGGCTCCCCCAGCCACATCTTCCCTGGGAACACCGGAGCTTTGGGCTCTGGATTTGGCCCACCTGACACTTTTAAAGTTCAGATCCTGGTGCGGCTACGGGAACAGCTTGTGAAGGAAGGGCTGTGCAGGATTGGGACAATATCCAGTCTCCAGTAGGATTCAGCAGCAAAAGCTTGGATGAAAGGAGGGTGTGGGGGGGCAAAGATTGAGCCCTGGGTGTTGTTGTGACAAGAGAACAACCAGTTTGATCTTGACTTTGTTTTCACCAATAATGATATTCCAGTCTCTGGCCTCGTCCCGTTTCCAGGCTGAAGACTCCTCGTCCGTAATCTCTCCGTTTCTTGAGGCTGACGGTACCACTCTGCCCTTTGCCTGGCATTACTTTAAGATGCAAGCTGGGGAAGCCCTGGGGATTTTTGCAACATCCTGCTGATAGCTCTTCTCTGAGCCTTGGTTTGCTCCTTTGGCTGCCCAGGATCAATTCCCTGATCTGTAGGCAGAGCTCCAGGCTCTAGGGCAGTATGACAGAGCAGTAGGGGAGATCTTCCCCATTTGTCCTTTGGTCCCCATGTCACTTGTTCCCCTGAGATCTCCTGCAGCATAAAATTTGGCTCTGGAGTATTTCTGTGACGTTGGAAAATGTTGTCACCTCCCTGTGGCAGATGGGGAATCTCCGGCTTGTGGTGGAGCTTGGGTGGAACCTGCAGTGAGAGTTGCCCTTCCCTGTCCTCATTTCCCACCACTTAAATAATTTTTCTGGTGTGAAGGGAAAGGGCTTTGGTGCTGTCCTTGTGAAAAATCCCACATCTCCCCCATAAAACAACTCCTTAAAGGATTTTGAGGTGTGACTTTGCCAGACCAAAACTAAGCCTCCCTCAGTGAAGCATCCATTTGAGACCTGATTTTTAAATGAATTCATTTAAATTAAAAGAGTAAAAGCCTGTGACAGAGCTGGACTCACTGGTCCCCTGTGCTGTCCCCACTCCTTCCGGTCCCAGTGGGCACTGTGACGGACCATGTGGTGCTTTTCCATGCAGGATTCCCTTAGGAAGGAGGAATGCCGGCTCCCTGGGTAACTGGTACCGTTTGCTCATCGGGTTGGGATCTCTCTGGTTACAGGAGCTGCGCCGGGGCCACCACTGCCAAGTCACCCTCTGCTTCAGGATGTTCCCTGGCTTCTCCAGAGCTTTGTTAATATGGGAATTCATATGCCTGCCTCGGGCTTCTCCAGGGCTTGCTTGTCTGGCCTGTCCCCTCTCTGGAGACAGATGCTGCCTTGGGGGCTTTGGTGGACATTCCAAAGCCTCTTCTGAGGAGTGAAGCTAAAAGTAGACATCTTTAGAGCCCTTGTTAAAGCAGTGGTGATGCCACTTGCAGGCATCCCTGTTCCTGCTCCTGATTCCTCTCTGGCTTGTGGCTGCTTCCATGTAGTGCCCCCAGTCAGGGGGATGGACACAGGGATCCCTGTGTCCCCAAATTGGAGGTTTCACTCCCATGGGACACTGGGGTTGAGTAGCCGTGGTCACCATGGGCTGACCTGAGTTTTGATGTATCTGCTACCTCTGCTCTGGAGTAAATCCAGAGCTGTTTTATCTCTTTCTGGTGCTTTCCAGCTGGTTCATAGAACCTGGAATCATATCCTAGCCCATTTATTTGGGAAACATTCTTAAGTTCCCATGGCAATGGTTCTGCTGTAACTCCAAAGTACCGGAGCAACCTGAGCCTGTGCTGTCCCCTCACATGCGCAGTCCATGGAGGGGCTGTCACCCAGCCACCCACGCTGCTCTGTCCCTGGGGTGCAGGATGTAGCAGGACTTAACAGAGGGGATGACAGGCACACAGGGCCAGGGTGGCACGTCCCAGTCCCGCCAGGCTGAGGGGCCGCGGGTGGTCCTGAGCAGTGTTTCCCAAGAGCCGCGGGGCCGCAGCCGCCCAATGCTGCTCCCGGAGGGCAGCTCTTGACTCTGCCCTTTCTCCTGGCAGTTTCAGATTGGAGAGCTGGCAAATACTCTGACTAGTAAATTGGAGTTCCTGGGCATCAACAGACAATCTATCTCCAACTTCCACATGTTGCTGTTGCAGACAGAGGTAACCGAGCCTTCGCCCCTCGCTCCGGCCTTGTGTTCCGGAGCGGATCGGATGCAATCTGCCGTCCGAGCGCCGGTGCTGCGTGAGCCTCTTGGCGCCTCGCCGCGCAGGGCCCTCCCTTCCTCGGCGGGGGGAGAGCGTGGCTTGGCACGGAGGTGGGGTGTCCTCCTCCTGGCCTCCCGCATCCCGTGCCGGAAGGGAGCCTCCCGATCCTCGAGTCCCGTCCCCCCCAGGGCCACCGGCAGCCCACCTCACCGGCTTCCCCCGGTTCTTGCCCTCTAGACCCGCATTGCAGACTGGCGAGAAGGTGCTCTCAATGGAAACTACCTCAAACGCAAACTCCAAGACGCAGCCGAACAGCTTAAACAATACGAAATAAACGCCACCCCTAAAGGCTGGTCCTGCCACTGGGACAGGTACGCGCTCTCCTCCTTTCTCACCTTTCATCTCTGACATCTCAGACATGATTTGTGACCATCAACCACCCGACGACGCTGGCGCCGTCCCTCTGGCAGACTGAGAGCGGCTTCTGTTAGTGCTGGGCAGGCAGAGAAACGTCCAGCACTCGCAGAGTGTGGGCCAGCCACCAAACTGGAGGATCCAAATGGAGTGTGCCCAGTGCTTTGCAACGGAGCCGATTCCCTGACGGACAGAGCTGGTTGTCCCTCTTGCGAGTGTCCAGCGCTGTGGAGGGCGGGCCTGGGGGGTCGCGCATGCGAGAGCTCTGTGAACTTTGCAGGATCTCTGGATCAACTCTTCTGACCAACAGCTCTTCCAAAGGACAAACTTCAACTCACCAACGGAATGAAGAACAAGATTTCTGTCTCCTGCCAGCAGGTCAGACCCAAACATTTCTTTGTCTATTTGGCTTTCTTGATTAATTTTCCTTTGTTTGAAATCTTTGCTCTTTTGTTTTTCAGCTCCCAGATCCGCTCCCTCTCTCTAGCATTCACTGTGTGTTTGACACCAAGAGTATCATAAAAAACTCTGCGCACCATGGGGTAGGGGGGCAGCCGCTTCCCTCCATTGGGCTGTTCCCTGGTGCCTCTTCTCGGAGGGCGACTTTTGGCCAAGGCTGTGCTGAAAGTCCTGATGTTAGCGAGACGTCACCGGCGTTCCTGGCCCTCCCCTCCCTCGGAGTGGGGGGCTCAGGGCGACGTTCCCGCAACCAGCAATAGCAAATAGCTTTGAGCGAGTCGGCTCGGGCCTCTCCTGCCTCTGTCCTCAAAGTTGTTTGTTGCGTGTGGGAGAGCGGCAGCCCCGCTGCACAAGGGTCTCCCCTGCGAGAGCGCACTGCTGTCGTGGGCAGGCCTGCCTTGGAGTGTCAGGGGCGGAGAAGGGAAGCTGAAGCCTCCTTCTCTTTCTTGTGATCTAGGGAGCATAGACGCTATTTCTATGTTAACGAGCGCTCTGGAGAGTCACAGTGGGAGTTCCCCGATGGGGAGGACGAAGAGGAAGGACAGCGAAGCGCCGACAGAAAACCCGACGGTCCTCCAAAGCCACCTCCCAAAGACAAAGGAGAGCGCCCCGAGGAGGCCAGCGAGCGCCCCGCAGGTACACCTTGCTGGCAGTGGGGGGTACTGACTCCAAAGCAAGGAGGAGGGAGGGCAGGGTAGTCCATGGTGGTGGTGCCTCCAAGCAGGACCACGGGCAGGAGCAGGCAGCACAGACCGGGGTGTTCAAGCCTGTGTTGATGTGTATTCTTCAGGCTCCCTTTGTAAAGAATCCTTCTCAGGCCAAGTTCCTGCTACGTCTCTCATGCCGCTCACTCCATTTTGGACTCTGCTTCAGTCCTCCGTCCCGGTCCTCCAACCTCCCTTGCCTTTGGAAATGCCTCCGCCACCTCCACCACCCCCAGACTCGCCCCCGCCACCTC
>VZRF01007005.1:0-109501 GCA_013396875.1 Vireo altiloquus
TGATTCTGGAAGGTGCTTCTCACTAAATCAGAGAGACCTACCAGTAGGGAAGAGATGATGAGGAGTAATGTTTTCAATCTGGCTGGGGCTTTCTATCTCTGCCTCATTATCCAAATACCTCACAAATCCCTGAAGTAAGAGCCGTGAGGTGAATTTGTGGTCAGAGATGGAATTGTGAAGAGGTATAAGTTCCTGCCTGACTGTCATGAAATTTCCCTGTGGTGGAAAGTCAGCCTGATAAAGAGCTTCCCTGAGTTTTAGCAGATGGCATCAGCAAAAAGCTACAGTTCACAGCAGGTAGCATTCTTCAGTGCAAAACTATTTCCAAAACTCTCCCAGGGTAATCGTTGCTTCTAAGACCTAGAACCACTGGCATCCACTTGCACTGACATGCCAAAGGAGGAGGAGAAAGGGAAGAAAGTCTGCCCAGCTGTTCCTAGAATGAGAATGTCACAGACTAAAGCACCACTCCAATTGCCCTCCATGCATGGGTCCAGTGACTACATTCTAGCCAGCTGAAGGACTTGGTCCAACAGCAGCAAAAGCAACATTTCCCATCAGTTCAGCATCTGTCTAAGCTGGGCACCAGCATGAAATTTCTCATTGGAGCTTTGTTGAGTCAGGGAAGACAAGACCTTCACTCTAGGACCCCTAAATCCTTGTTCTTCTAAACCAGCCAGACCAAAAGGCCAGCTTTGAGCATAGCCACTTCAGGAGATGCACAGCAATTCCTCCAATCTGCAATCCCATGGGGACACACTAGAGGAGGGGCGAAGGCAGCTTCATTTCTTCCATAGGAAAGGAACACATCAGAGTATAGGCCAGAGAAATACCTGGAGTTGGCAGGGTGGTGGTGTATGTTGGTGTTGGTGAGGATGTGCTTGAAGTAGTTGAGGTGGGCACTGATGATCCAGTAACAGTTGTTGTGCTTGGAGGGCTGGTGCTGGTGGGAGGTTCCGGTGGCGAGGGAGTGGTGGTCGATTTTGGTGTGCTCGGTGTGGATGGAGATGTGGCTGTTAGAAACAGCAGGGACAGAGAAAACAGACAAAGGCACAAAGGCATGAGTGGGACTCAGTGTGGACTGAACAGAAGCTGTGCATGAGGCAGCTGCCACAGACACAGACAGGGCAGTCCACCCTAAGCACAGCAAAGGTCCTTAGCACCAGCTCTTCCTTTCTGGCCCCAGAAAGCAGAATCCTGAGGAATATGGACAGAGAAGGTCATGGACCTCCTTTCCTAGTGAAGAGATTAGGCATGATGCTGGAAGGTGCTTTGTACAAAATCAGAGACCATGTCAGCCTGAAGAAAGAAGCCTGTGCAGCCCCACCCAGAATATGCCTCTAGCAACAGTTTGAAGCTAGAGTTTGAAGCATGGCCTATGCTTTTCTCACACAGCAGGTCCTTCTGGGAATATTGTCTCCAGCAGAAACTTAAAACTCCAAACCCTCCTAAGTAAGACTTCCTTCCAGATCAATGTTTTCTATGACAGTGACCTGCCTTTAGTAGCCAACAGCCCTTTATTTCTCCAATGGCAAAGTAAGATGACAGAGTATTTTTCTGTTAAATACCTGTAGATATTGAAGTTACTGGAGTGGGGACTGATGGTGTATACTCACTTGTGGTGGAATGGGTGTGTACAGGTGTGGTGGTAATTTCTGTTGAAGTCGTGGTTGTAGTGGTGGTGGGTATTGTTGTCTTGGTGGTGGTTGAAGTTGGATTTTGTGGTGTAGTAGGTGTAGTTGTTGGCATAGTTGTACAAGGAATTTCTTGCCACTCACAACAGTTTACTCTGATTTCATAATTATAGCAAAGTTGCCACATAGTCACGTCTTGCTCCTCATTCTTACAGATTAGTCCATATGTAACATTACACTCTACTTTCTGACCAAGTTCTTCTAAGCTCACATCAGGTTTATCCTTAGCCCTGCATTCAATTTCTTCAGGAGCTGTACATATTTTGTTTCCATGTTTTCTTATTTCATCATATGTTTCATAGTCACCATCACCTTCTTCAGGTTTACTAACATCAAACCACTCAGTCCAATCACAGACTAGTCCAAAGCATGGAGCTGCAAGAAAAGACAGAGATTTCAGAGTTTACATAAAACATCCTGAGAAGGCACGTTTTTTATTTTATTCTATTAAGGACAAGAGGAGTGCACTGCAATTTGTCATCTTTCCAAAGAAAAGAGTTCTAAAATTGGTTCTGTATTACCAGGTCTTTAAACTGGAAGTTTTGCATAAAAATAAAATCACCAAGCTGAAGCTTTTAAAGGTACTTCTCTCTATACTAGTGACACTTGTGAAATTATTAAAAAATTATTTATTTTTGTTTAAAATATTTTCTGTAGTGATTGTCTTTAAATTACTCTTCCTTTAAATGTTCCTTTGACATTTTTAACAACTTTGGTTTGTATTTATAACTTACTTGTAGTTACTGGATGGCTTGTAGTGGTAACTGAAAGAGAATAAAAACAGATTACTCCATCATTTCAAAAGAAATCTAATAGTATAGTTTCTTGCTGACACTCCTGACAATATTTCTACTATCCCATTAGGATATTGAAAAGCTAACATGGGTTTTCAGAAATAGGAAGAAACCCTGTACATTTATACTTACAATTTCTTTCATAAGAAATAAATCAACTCAAAATGCTAGAAGTCTTTCTTAGTGTGGTGTGATAAAACAATCCATAAATATTGCTCTATCTGTGTCAACTATAATCCCACATAATCGTACATTCCATATTGAAATCATTTTCCTTAAAGAAAACAATTTTTTAGATCACATCTGTATTGATGATTTACCTGTGGTGGTGGTGGTAAGAGTACTGGAAGGGAAGGAGGTTGAAATGGTTGTAGGTGAAGATGTTGGACAAGGAAAGACTGAACCAGGAACTACAGAGCCATTTTCTGCACAAATGTATATTATACATATGTCGCCATCCTGCACTTGTCCCACAACAGCACCCACTTCATAACTCGTTCCATTGATGACACAAGGACACCCTGCAAGAAAGAGCTTTACTGTGCAATTTTTCTACTCCCATGTAAGAGGCAGAGGCAAAATACTTATGGAGAGCACTTACATGTGTCATGCATGTTTTTCAGAGCTGTACCTGGAGCTTAGATCTACTATATTGTGCTAATTTATCTTTACATTTAAAGCAATGTTGGAACATATTTAATCAAGTCCTGCATAAAATGCCTGGTGGTGCAGACTTAGAAAGTAGGTTTTAAAATGTTCTAAGAGAAATAATAATTGCAATTTACTATCTGACACTTTTATACAATAACTACATGTTAAGGAAGTGCAAACTCTTGTAGTTAAATCCATTCGTTTGGATATGGGACATGGGGAGAAAGAATGAAGGGACATGAGAAAAAGGTTGAGCCAGAAGTACTAACAGCAAGGTTCAACTAAAGCGCTGCTGAATTTTCTTTAGTCTTTAATTTTCACTAGCACTGGAAACAATTATTCCAAATCAATATAAAGTTCTTTGTAGAGTTAGACATAGTTTCCAGAAAAACACAAATGTTATTTACCTGGGACTGGTTTACACTCTATGGATCCTGAGGGGACACAGACGCTAAAAGAAGAATTATCAAAAATTAATATGTTGCTTATGTTTTATGACACCTGTTAGCAGCGTCAAGAGCACAGAAACATAGATATTTTTCACTTGATCTTCATTCACACTACTGGATATTTTTCTGGGTTTGTTTTCTAGCATTGCCTACCATTTTTCTTTCAAACTAAGTCACCACTTTCAGTACATCTTAAAACTGTCGTGAAACGCTTTGTGTCGCATGTTGCAATACTGCAGTAACAACTGTTTTGCAGAGTGAATTTACAGCTACATCAGATTATTCTCTGGTCACCCTGTGGAGCCAGAGGTGTAGAGTGCTGTCACTGCTAACACTCTAAGCATGAACAGTTGGGACTCAACTATCTCTTTCAGGGCAAGAGTATTTCAGATTACAGTGATATTGAAGTCCCAGTTTTAAGTGAGAATGCAAGGCAGGGTAGTCCCTCTCTAACCAGAGTCATGAGAATCAAAAGGTTGTTTAGAAGTTCGCCCAGGTTTCATGCCATTACATAATTTATGACAGTTGACAGGTATAATTGGTGAATTTGCTAATTCACTTCTTATAACAACACTACCAATCTGAAATCTGGATTATTATGAGTTTGGAAAATTATGAAATGCAAGAATATACCAGCTCTTCAGCTGAAGTTGCATCTCTATTTGTTTGAGGCCCAGTAAAGTAAATGAGGGACTCAGCATTCACAAATTATTTCCTAAATTACTGCAAGTAATTTTTATATACCATATTGTACAATTTTCTTCTGTGGGTACTTCTTGCCCAGGAGGTATATGGATTCCACCTTCGATGTAACACCCACATTGATCTTCAGTCACACATTCCTTTGTCTCTTCATTATAAATAGGCTTGTCCATAGGGCATCTGGGGTAGCAGCCTATTGATGACAGGTAGAACAGAATACAGGATGAAGAAAAAGTATAAAAAGTTAACTCAGCAATATGTTACCTTCTGAAGGTAAATTATCTCACCGAATCAAGCATAGTGAAAGAAATCTAAAACTTCCCATTCAAATCAATCTGTGGACAATTAGTCTTTCCAAAAGACTTGAACGGTTCTCATTGACAATACTGGGGTGAGGAGGATTAAGTAAGAGGTTTTTTTATGAAAACTAGTGATGTTTCTTTTTCTTAGTTCAATACTTGGAGAAACCTCTAATTTATACTCATTTCTGTGGGCAGCTAGTAATTTTAAGACAAAGAAATATCCCAATTTTTGTACAGATCACTATATCAAGAATACTTTTTTGAGGAATATGGAAGCAGATTCACTAACAAACAGGTTTTTCACTACATTTCTTGGAACATTAGACCTTGTTTACATGCCTTGAATACACCAGGTATCTCTATCTCAAACAGGTAATTTATCTGTGCTTTTCTTTACCCTCGGGCAGTGATCCAAACTTCACTGCAAGGGATTAATTGAATGTCAATTATCATTACATTTTTCATGTAAATACACTTAAAAATATTATTCTGTTATTATTATATCTTCTTTTTCCTCCAAATAAACTTTTATTAAGTCCAATTATTAATGACACGAGGTTGTCTTTATACTGTACTGGAGTTCTAAATAGCCTTTAAACTGAAGCATCACATGATTAACTGATACTTAAAAGTCCCTTACACTGCCAGACTGTACTTAAGATGTCTCTAAAAAATAGGTGTGCTCTATATTTCTATGGAAATTGAACAACAAAAATAATTCAGAAAGATAACAGGATATATAATAATCTGCCCTCTGATACTTCCCAAATCTTTCTAATAATATAAGACAATTTATTTTAAAATACAGAGGTTTGTTGGGTTTTTAAAAAATATTTTGGTTAGGTATTTTTGTTGATTTTTCAGTAGGGTTTTTTGGTGTTTTTTGGTTTGGTATGGTTTTTTCTCTTGAGTTTTGGTTTGTTTGATTTTTTTCTTTCAATTTTTCTTCCACTAGTTCAAAGCAAAGTCAAACTTAAGGCATTTCTTGCCAATCCCTAAAATCGAGATAAGTGCTTCCAGTCCAGATCAAAAAGACTATATGGCTAAAAAATACAGCTTTTTTCTCCAGCTTTACTATGTGGTAAACCAGAAGATACTTCTAAAGTCTTTCACATTCTTGGATCATTACAGTCCCTTTAATGTGAAATTCCTGTTCCATTATCAACCACAAGAACTGCCACCTACTAATTTTGCATCTATAAATGAAATAGAATCTCCATTAAGAATCCAATATATAGCAGCATCAGTGTATCTACTATGAAAGATATTTATCTCCCAGTGTAAAGGTAGGTGAATGTTGCACAGTAATCTAGTAAAGGCAAGATAATCTGATGCATTAAAAAAGATAAGTTTAAAAACCCCCACCTATCAGTGACTTGCTCCTTAGCTATATGAAATACTTTGCTTCTTTTGAAACAGTTTAGCATGGGATTCAAAATAACCATGATGTAATTATATTGCATGTTTCAGGATATTATCCAAGCAGCAACCTAGTTCTATGGTTGACAGGAATTTAACTGTCATCCATTGATGTTAATAAATAATAAATTACAATATAGGAAACATTTATGTAAGACTGGAGACAAATTGAACATAGTAGATTTAGTAACATCAAGTTGACTGACTAGTCCATAATTATTAAAAGATACCTGAACAAAGTTATACAAAACACAATATAAAATGGCAAGGAATTTATTACCTTCCAGTAATGGTACTGTAAAGTTGGTGCTGACATTATTGATCATCCTGCAGGTTGTGATATTACTGCCACAAGGCTCATAGTGCCAGTCACACTCATTGCGAGGGTTGTAGTAGTCACAGAATATTGCTGAGGAGAAAAGAGAGATGCTGATTGAAAACGAGGTCACCAGAATGCAGTTCTGAGCAGGCCTTTAAAGGCACAAGCTACATGGATCTACAAGTAAAGCCAGCCAAATTTCTCTTGAGGTACAAGACCTGGACTTTCTCCTACTCTGCTTAAAATTAGGATTATCAAAACACTGGTGCCCTAAATTTTCATCCTAAATATTCAAGTCACTGGGTAAAAATGCTTCAAATGATAAAGAAAAAAAATTTTAAATTATATTAGTTTAAAATTAAGGGTATATTTCTGAGAGTATTTTTCTTCTGTAGCTACTAGCAAACTCCTAAATATTTTTCCATTTTATACAAAATAGTTCCATCTTGCTGTATCACATAGGCTGAGAGTCCAAGAAGAAGAATATGAGACATTATGAATATGACTTAAATTCAGCTTAGATATCTACAGACAGAGGAAGGAGCTTTTATAACTTATATATCAGAGCTCAATGAAACTTAAAATTTTTGTTTCACTGGCTTCTTACACTTAAAAACTCAAATTAGTCCAAATTCTGAATCTGACTGAATTTTTAAAATTAAAAAATTATGAATTTCTGCTACTTAGAATCTCAAAATTTTGACTTGAGCACTTTTTGGGTAATATTAATTTAAATGTTTTTTACATTAATTTATGATGTATTGGTATGAGTATTAGCACCACTAATAGACACTGCTTAATATACACAACACTGATTAGGTTCAGTGCTACAGCACAAGAGTTCTATATACTTTTTGCTAAAATCAAATTCTGAATAATTTGAAGAACTGAGAGAGAAGAAAGATAATAGAGGGAAGAGAAGAGAAGAGAAGAGAAGAGAAGAGAAGAGAAGAGAAGAGAAGAGAAGAGAAGAGAAGAGAAGAGAAGAGAAGAGAAGAGAAGAGAAGAGAAGAGGACAAGTTGAATAAAAGACAATTGAAATATACAAATTTACTAGCCCTGTTTTCTCCCTGATATGCTGAGAAAATAGATTTCATTGAGTAGCCAGCATGACCTTGCCGTGACAGTACTATTGATTTATTTGACTGGCTTTCTGACAGCAGCTAGAAAGATACTGTGTTTATCTGTTACTCACGGCAGATATCAGGAGTTCTCCAGAAAACACAGGCCTCAGCCTTGATACACTCCTGGGCGTAGGCAGCAACTGCAGAGCAGAAGCACTCGCAATCTCCACCGCTGTCACAAGAGCAGGCATCATGAACACAAGCTTCATAGAAAGGAACTGGGTTCACCTGCCAGGGGAAGAAATGATGCCCCAGTTCATCTCCAAATTAGTTTTAAAACGAACACATTTGACTCTTGATATATGGGAATTACGCTGAGCAGGAATGAGGCTAAGAGTGTCTAAGAGTTACCAAATCACAAGCAAACATTTACAGGTTTGAAGCTTCTCAGTATATTTTGGGGAATAATAGACTTAAAATAATATAGCTCCTTTACAAGTTGCTATGACTGAAAAAACAAAGTAAGAGTCCTTGGCAGTGCCCACATTTCCTAAGAGAGTTCCCTTTTTTATGCTCTCAAAACCAAGTTGAATAGATGCCAGTGAAGTCTTATCTTTCAGTAAGCTTTGCCAACCAAATGGTGAACAATGTCAGAAAGGCTGCATACACAGCAAATATGAAGCATATAATTTTGTGCCTGTCAGTTTTTGGAGTTTATCCAATGACACATTAAAAAAAAGAGGTTTGGTTTTTTTTTTGTTTGAGACTGCAAGAGGAGAAACTTAGACTGGATTTTTGCTGCTGAAGCAAACCATGTGGAAACATACAATAAATTAATTAAATTAATAATTGCCTGTGACTTTTCTACTGTGAGTTAAGAACAAACTGTTGTTAATATTACCATACTTCAGGAAAGAGATGAGAAATAAAGAGGAGTGCTCTCTGTGTGCTGTACTCTGGAAGCTGTTGGCTGTCACAGTGTTGGCTGTGGCAATTTGGAGGCACAGTACCAACAGCTGCCTGTCTAAACTATGTGATGTTGGTGGCCCCCAAGAAGTTCCTTTTGTGGGTTGAATACCAGAAGTAGTAGCCTCCTCAACAGCCACCTTTCAATTTTACTATGAATTTCCATCAGGAGATGGGTCTGATGATTGTAAGGTACTTCAGGACTTTTAATACTGTCTTTCAACAAGAGATGGTGCAACTGCAGCAAAGACAGACCTGTTCAGGCTCTGTTTCTGAAGCTAACTTGCAGAGCAGTAGCAGTGAAACTGTGCTGATGCATATGGGTTTGTACAGCTGGGGCTGCAACCACCACTGACAGTCCCATAGCTACCGAGACTCAGACTACTTTGACTAAGGCCACGTGAAATGTGCTGACACCTGTAGCTGTACTGAAGACTTTACTGAAGATCATGCTATTCAACCATCTCTTCTTTCACTTCTGATGGTCTATTTGGTTCTGCAGTATCAGAAATTCACTGTGCTGTCCCATCACCTACTGTCTTCTACAAACCTTGGAGTGACAAATTTTGAAGACTTCGCTCTGGATGATGCTGCACTCTTTCTCTGCCCAGGACTTCCGGTGTGGTTTCAGATCACAAGGCTTAATCTCGTGTGTAACATCTGGGCACATGGGAGACTGTTTCCAGGAATTTCCAAAATTCAGAGGATTAGACTCCAGAAGTCCACTCCTTGTTGTAAAATCATTGTTTGCCTTGTCATCAAAGTTGCCACACAGACCACACACTTTGCCCTGGAAAAAAAAAAAAGTGTTTTTTTTAAATATACCATGGAAGTGAGAAACAGGCTCTGGTAAAATAAGAGTAAAACATTGACATGAAAAATGACAAATGGCTGTCTGTGTAAATGATTACTTTCTTCTCTACTGTCAAATAAATTGTACAGAAAATAAATCTTTATTTGTCCGTCCTCAGCAAACTATTCAGCTGCCATGTCTTCCCTCCCTGAGGTCAATTATATATAGTATATTTCCATTCCTCTCTCTCCATATCTAACTTAAAACATTAAAGGGTGCCCAAGCCTCTTACAGCTGAGAAGAATTCATTTATTCTCCATTCTTCTCAATTTATTATAACTCACCTATTAATATAAGCCTGAGGTAATTCATTTCTGCTCAAAGCTGTTTTTATTAAAAGTTTCTAACATAATGAGCACTATTTCCTCATTCGTGGAAAAGAAATGACAGGGACCCATTTTTCTTGAAAGAAAATATATCAATCTGCTCTATTAGTGAATTTTTGGTAGTGTTACTTAAGGTCCACCAGTCCCCTCAGGAAATGGTATGTCACTGTTTGTACAACGCCTCAGTACTCTCCAATTCAGCATGTTGATTTTCAGGAAACAGCACCATGGCCATACATTGCATAGAGAATTTGGTTTTAACACAGGGCTGGGATTGCATGTAGGTTTCCAAGCAATTCCTAAATAACTCTGGATGATTGACTATCAATACTCACAAACTCAAGAGTGCCTGAGATGTTTATCTCTATTGCAATAACATCCTAGGCATTCTGTGCAATGCCTTGTGATAGACTGTAAGAAACCCCAGAAGCACTTCTGCAATCTGTGATGGTAATAATGCACACTAATTATCAGTGCACAGAGGATATAGGAATTAGACATGGAGCCACAATAAAAGAACATTTATGTTTTCTTGTCTACACATAATACTACTCCAGAAAAAGGCAGACAGGCACTAACTTTGTAACTGGGGCTCAGCTTGATGAAAACAGTAGTCTTCTTGTCCCAGATCAGCATCACACCATTGCTAGCCTCAATCACCAGGTACAGGCCGACTGTCCTGTTCCAATACTGCACATCATCACCAACATCTCGCTGAATTTCTTTGTACTCTTTGTTCTCCAATTTCAGTTCAGTTTTCTGAAAGGTAAAAAGAGAAATATTAGTAACACTAACTTCTTTGAAGAGATAAAATATTAGACACTCGTAACAATGCAACTCATTCTGAAAGCAATAGCTCAAACTCTGGGATGACTTCCAAGATTCCAGGGAGTGGTGTAGCACTTCTGTTTGAGAGAGTTTTTATCACCTGAAAACCTACACCCTTACAGAATAATTTGACAGGATCTCTGATGTTTGTTACAGGTGCTTTTAGGGGCGTGACTTTGGAGCATTACTTTTTTGGTAATAGTTGATTACTGATATGTACTGGCTATCATCACTCACCCCTAGGAACATTTTGATAGCCTTTGAGCAGGTGACTCCTGTAGTTCCACAAGGGACATTCTCTGTGATGATACTGAATGAGCCACTGGAATTTTTGTCACCACAAAAGTCCTATTGAAAAAGAAAAAAAAATACATGAGAAAATCAGGTAGAATATTTCATTTCAGTTAAATCTCATAATAATTGCAACCATTTAAATCTTCACAATGTATAAACAGTTACTGCTCCTTCAAATGTGAGATTCTACCTAAATATATTTTTACAGAATCTTATACACATACTTCTAAGCACACATATAAACAGTTTACACAGCCTGGGAAAAAGAATGGGACAATAAAACACAATGAGGAACATATCTTTAAATATAAGTTTAAAGTTTCTAAGCTTAGAATTTGGATTTATTTTACGAATGATAGTTAGCTCTCACTATAATATAGTTCTGTTACATATAATTTATGATAGCTGTATCTGAAAAAAAACGTTCACACAGCTTGCCTACACTGGAAATACACAATTTATCCTGGTAGAATGTGTGAACACCTCAAGAGCAGTGATGGCAGGCAATAAGGAATGACAGAACCAAAGAGGAAAGTAGATTTTCAAGGCAATCAAATTCCATTTCAGCCTTCCTGATAAGCATTACCTGAGTAGCCACATATTCACAGCTCCCATCAAAGTCATAGAATTTCCCATCAAAAGTGTTGTAATGGCCACTTCCATATATCATACAAGTCCCATAGCACACATGATCAGTGCATTTCCAAACCCCTTTCTGGCAGGTACTAGAAAAGAGCAGAGAAATTGAATTTTCAGATCTCACCAGGAGTGTGAGGTTTGAAAAACTACAGAACAAACCAAGCAGCTGCCTGATATAAAGTGATAATGTGCAAAATATCCCAGCCTCGACTTCAGTTGTTTAGCCTGTATTTAAGCCTATAACATGCTTTTTACTCTCTTCAGCTACAATCTTTATATCTGATAGCATTTATATTTAAAAAATGAGTGAGTTTTCTCAACAAGAGATGCCTAATGAAAACAGAGGTAACTACTACCCCCACATTTTCAGCAGAATCTGTATTTTCTCAGATAGCAAGAAGTATTCCTAAAAATTGATGACACTTCCAGTTTTTGCAGCCCCTATAGAACATAAGCCTAGACATGACTAGTTCTATGACTAGTTCTTATTAATGACTATTAAGACACTGCATAGAATATACTCTAGAAGAGATTATAAAATAATAATTCACCAGGTGTTGCAGTCCACTTTTATTTTCTCTCCAGAGGAATACCACTCGTTGTTATGAATGCATGGGCAGTCCTTTTGCTCAACACAGCCCCCTCTGCCATCATCAAACAGACCTTCAGGACACACACAGCCTGAGACACACTCTGTCTGGAACTAAGGAATATAAGGAGAAATGGTTACCTTATGATAAAGCACTGCATCTTAATTCCACTTCTTCACAAGCCCTCTTTAGAAACTGCATTTACAACCACACAGCCTAATACTGATTAGTTCTATAAGGTTAATTTTTAATAGGTTTCTAATATTTTTCTTTTCTTTTTTGATTGTCTAAGAACCCAAATTATTTTCACTTGGAAATTATGATTCTACTGAAGACACAGTAAAGAGAAAGAGGAGAGGGAAACCATAAAGGGAATCATCATGAAAATGGCAACAGATTAATACCATTGGGGGGAAAAAAAGGGAAGATTAAACCAAAGAGAAAGAAACTGTTAGTTACAACTGTATTTGCTGTGTAGCACCATGTCATTCAAAGAATACAGATTAAAGAAAGTATGACACAAAGAAAATTTGCATACATACATGATCAGTTTGAGGAGTATGACAGCTAAGTTGTACAGGTGTTTGCGAAGTCCACTTCAAGGATGCATTGCAGTCAAAGTATGTCTTGTTAGAAGAACATTCTTCTTCAACTGAAAGGTACATTGTTGGTTTAGATCAATCAAGAAAAAGCAAAAGAAATGTGAGTGAAACATGGTCATTTCTGAGACAGAAATCCCATTCCATCCTTACGAAAAAAATAGGCTCAGTGAAGAGAGAACAAAGTGAAAATGTGCTATTGTTTTACATAAAGAAAGAAACCCTATGCAAAACAAGTAAGTGGAAAATTCAAAAAGGAAGTAGGTTTGGGTTGAGAGGTTGGTTATGGGCTTTATTCTAGTTTAGTTTATAGAATGTCACTTACTTCTCATTCTTATTTTCACTGAAGTGCACTGGATCTTTCCATTTCGGCAAACACTAGAAAAACGAAGTAAGTAGAAATTAAAAAAAAACAAGCAAGCTCAGTATCTTCAATTTAAGTCAAAAGATTTGTTTAAATAAATTTGAGAGTATTTATCAAAGATGTCCTGCATAATTTCTACTGAAATTTCAAGGTCAATTCGGTTGAATTACATTCATTAATTTTTTGTTGGAGAAAAAGTGTAGTAAGATTTTAGGCATAATGCACAGAAAAGTTATGTTTTAAGGAATGACAGCTATTCTATTAATCCTTATTACTATGTTTTATGACAACTCAGGAATTAGATATTAATGAAACAAATAATGATAATTTAAATCAAAGCCTCCATTTGGATACACAGTGTATTTTCATGCCTATTCAACTCATATGCTGCAAATTTGTTGACTTATATGCTTCTTCTGCTGGATGAGAGAAGGCATTTCACTGTTTGCACTGATGATTCAGGCAGCAAACAGTTGCCAGAGTTCATGGCAAGATATAACAGAATCATGAACGCTGTTTCCAAAAACCTATGCTACAGTAAATACATATCAAGGGGACCTGCCTCCAGTGGAAAACACAAGAATCTGTGTCTGCTAGAAAAGGAAACATGATGTACAGCTGGCCTTTTATCTTCCTTTCACCCTTCTGCTTAACAAAACCTTATTAACAGTGCAGCTTCAGAACAACATTTATCTGTGAAGGCCACAGATATACTCACCTCCAAAGCAAGCTGCTCTTCCCAGTTATTGATTAATTGCATTGCAACAGGATAATGCTTTGCTCAGCATAAAGATGTTGTAAAATGCATTACAAATACTCATTAAAGTACCAAAAAAGCTACGCGCCTTACACCTAATGAGCAATTTTTTTAAGGGCCTTTTCCTCACAAACAAGAAGCCAATATAAAACATACCAGCGCTCTCCATCTTTTGTGAAATATTGGCTGGGTTCCAGGTATGATCCCTTGTAATAACACGGGCACTGGGACATGGGCACACAGTTATCCTGGTTATCCAAGTATGTATTGGCTGGGCAGCCACAGCCATCCACAGGAGCAAAGTCTTGCAAGCAATACTTTTCACCATCAGCAAGGGAGCGACAGGTTTGCTGGCACATTGTAAGATTGTAAAGGAAGACTTGATTTCCTGGGCAAGAAGATGCTTCGCTACCTGGAGGGAAGAAAACCAAACTGATAAATAAGGGATACAGGATGGACAATTTGGCCTTAACATTTCCATTTTGGTTTCTTTGGCTGTGCCGAATGAAATGATAAAAACATTCCCTTTGATCTTATTAAAGTACAAAAATATCAGAAGTCACAAGAAACACTGACCTAACTTAACAAGTTGAAGACTTATTTTTAACTGCTACTAATAGTTTCTACTTTCATATCCCTATTTGTTTCTCTATCTGATAATCAGATAGAGAGCACAAGAGAATAAACTCCTAGTCTCAAACATACTGAACTGTTGATGAAAAGCAAGAACAATGAGAAACAAAGACACTGATAAACAAATACATGGTAAAAGCCTTGATGGCTGGGATTTCATTAGGAAATGGAATGATATTAGCTAAACTGAGGAAAGAAGGCAAAAGTTAAAAATACTGCTTTCTACTTTTAAGTATGTCATGATCAAATTACATCTGAAGAATATAACATGAATTAGTAAAAATTATAAGCAATGTCTCTTTTAGGTCCATTAAACATTTCTAAGATACTCCAAATCCCTCAACATTGAGATCACTGACACCCAAATTCAGAGAGAGCCTGTTTATTTTTCATGGTTAATTATTTCCATAGGGATTTCTGATCCACTACTTACTGCAGACACTCTTTCTCCAGCCTCCCAGTATGACTCCTTTGAAAGCACAGGCTCTCGAGTAAGAGGACAGGGCAGCACACAAACATTCTTCATTGTCTTCACAGAGGCAGGTGTCATATTTACATTTCTGAAAAAGAGAACAAAAGGGTCAGGAAGTCCACAGGAAATCAACGGGTAATTGCAACTTGGTTGCTACAAAATGTACTGTCTGCTTTTCCTGATGCTGTTTATATTAATTCCCATGACCAGAGAACAATGGAAGGAACGGACAAAGACCAGAGACTTAAAGTGCTGCTTCATTTCATACAAAATGAAAATATTTAGATGCTTATTCTAACCTAAGCCAAGCCTCTTGAACCTTAAAAAGTAGCCAGCCTCCCAAGAACAGCTTTTTCAAAGGATATTGATACCATTCGTTCTCAGTTACTAATTAGAAATGCACAAAAACTAGAAATCATAAAGGCAAAATATTAACCAGGTCTATGAAGACCTTCACAACATTTGAGTTCACACTGACTTCCAAGTATAAGCAATGATTTTGGAATTCCCTTTCCTCAGGTAAGCCTCACTTACTGCTCAACAGAGATGAGCACAGGGAAAAAAAATTCATGGAGACTGGCATGAAATATTTTTGGTGCTACATTCCAACAAATACATGGAAACATTTTTCCTCCAACTTTCTAGAAACTAATGTTTAAGGGTAGGCTTAAACTGTGCTCATCTGCATCTCTTCAGTCTTCTTTTCAGTCCAAATATCCAAGCCAATAAAAACATACATTAAACACAAAACATAAGAAAGCAAAAAAACAAATGTATATTTTTCTTCTGCAGCAGCCCATAAGGATCTCATCATGGAAGGTACTTTGGATGCTATGCTGCTTCAATCAGTCAATGCAAAAATTTCAGCAGCTCTTATGAACAAGCTACTCAGAGATGTCTCAAATGGTCACACAATGATAAACACCTACAGTTAACCATCTGAAATAATGCAGTACTAAAAGAGTGCAAAATTACTATACCTTATAGTATTCTGTAGGATCAATGACTGAGTGACATCTTGCAAAAGGACCCTTTGGGTTTCTCAGCAAAGAACACCAATGTTCAGCATAATTTGCTGCAAAAAGAAAAAGAAATTCATCACATTTCCTTATCTTTCTTGCACCATGTCTAGTTATGTTGACACATAAATACAGTGCAACAATACAAATAAAAGTACTATGTGCATTTTGGGGAGTGGAGAAACTACATGTACAGTGATTGCATTTCTGTTCCTTGATTCAGAGACATGCAATCACAAAACCAAAAATTGTATCTTATTGATGTCACTTGTTTACATGGAATTGTGACAGCTCTTTCCATTTGGGGACCATAAAGCTAAGTTAAACATAAGGATAAATAACTAGGAGATACAAACTGTCCTTGCAGATAATACAAATTAATGACTTTTTTTCCCAGTCTTTCACCTTGGGATGCTTTTACAATCACCCCTTAAACTTTCACTTCAATTTGATGGGAAATCAGTGGCTTATATAATTTGACAGTCCTGTAAAAATCTTTAATGTCCCACTACAACTGTTACATGCCTGTTCCAGTAATGCACAGCAGACACCACTCATCTTGGCAGAAGTCAACCATCTGACTCATTAATGTGCTTACCACTTTCAATGCTGAGGCTGCAGGGGTCTTCCAGCTTTTCTGCCTGGTCTGGGCAGGTGGACTGAGCTTTCCATGTGTTAGCAAAGGCAGATCCTGTAGCCTCAATCAGCCCACTGGTTGTTCTAAAGTCATCACCTTCCATTCCATTGAAGTTTCCACAAAGACCTGTTCAAAAATGAGGTAAAAATTTTACATAATCAGTACTTATTCTCATACTAAAAGGTCAAAGGAAAGGGACAACTGATCACAAACACTAGAAACAGCTATCATTCCACATCAATAGTAATGCATACTATAAATATTGAAGTTTTAGAAGCCTTGTTTTAAATCTTTAACATCTTCAAGAATAGTCATGAAGAATATCATGAAGATATCTATGCTTCAGGAGATTACTACTCTAACCTGTATTTTTTATAATTTCTGATGATACTGAAACCACAAAATGCACTAAAAACCATGTTTTGTGGATAGTTAAAAATTAAACTGAATACAAATATAAGGAATACTCTAAGAAACACCTGTGTACTGCCATGAGAATGATAGGTCATTTCAATATCAAAAAATTTCTAGCTTGCTTGAGTTGATTTTCTTTCAGTTTTCTCCTCTTGAATCAATAAGTAGCATGAGTTATCACTCATATAAAGAATACATGACTATTCAGCTGTGAAACAGCATGGTTGTTCTTCCCCCTTCCATAGACACTTGCCTTGAAGTTTTCCTTTAACTGATTGATCCACAGTCACAAACAGCTGCATGACTCGAAACAGCTGGATCTGTATCTGAAGCCCAAAAGAAGTTTGTACAACCAAGTAGTTGGAAGATGGCTTGAATACTGAGAAGCTGGCTGAAAAACAAAACATGAACTGTTGTAGTAAGCACACACACACAGGCTGCCAAAAGGAACACTTCTTACCAGATTCTAATGTATCACCTGTCATGAAAACTCTGAGACCAGGAACAAATTAATAGTTTTTTCCTTTAAAAGTCACTAGTCAACTTGATATGATGCTGCTCCTCACTAACTTAACAAGTTGATTATCTGTAACAACTGGTCTCTGGATCAGAACCATGCCCACACTCTGCAGCCAGATTTGGAAAGTGCTAAATACCTCTCTTCTACTTCTGCCTCTAAAAAATACACCCTTACATGAGAAGTCAGGTGTGTGACACTTGACATACCAGGCTGTGTCCCTTACCTGACACATGAGGCACATTCACTGTCATCTCATTCAGTAGCACGCTGCCATCTGATCTGAAAACCACCACCTGTGTAATGGCAAATGGAATCAATGAGCTTCCAGGGACTGAGGAAAACAAACTAATACAAAGAAAATTAAGAGGAAGGACATTTTACACACTTATACTGTGTTTAGAATTCCAAATTTTTGAAAGGAAGAATCTGTCTGAAAATTGAATATGGCAGCAGCCCTACAGGGTAACAAGTAAGGTTTTGTCTTGCTGTTCACTGTTTCTCTTACACCTGTCTGCAAGAATTCATAGCAGTAATGAAATGCAAAACTCATTTATATTGGGCACTTTGGTTTCAGTAAGTAGAAGAAAATACCAGATCTTTAGGATCTGTAGCAAGTTCTTATTCCTTATTACAGCACACACCACAGCTTCTGTGTAATGGTTTAGTATGATTCTAGTAAGAAATGGTAAGAAAGCAGTTTATTAAATTTCCTCATAAAATGCTAGTCTGTACATATAGAAACATAAAATTACTTGGTTTTGATTTTGTTTTCTTATGTTCTAGTTATGCTGGCAAGGACATGGAAATCCATAAATATGTGAGGAAAATAATGTGTATATGTATGTAAATTATCTATAGATATAGTCTACATATTTTCATAAACAAAGAGAATATTTGAGAAGGCTGGATTGTATCAGCATTCAAATATAGGATTTCTTCTGCAAAAGACTCAATTCAATCTATAAAATTAAATCTGAATAAAGTAAAATATGAGGAGAAGAAGAATGGTACTCTTGCTTTGAGACACCTGGAATTCTGTGAGAATAATCACATTGCACAAAGCAGAGGAAGGAAGAGGAGTAATGTCAGCTGTTTTGAATCTCTTCTTAAGTTTAGGTCTATTTTGAATTCTCAAGGCAGAAACCTGAGTTGTCCTTCAGCCTGTCTGAGGTGCCTTATCTATCCACAATGATGACTCCAGAAGAAATAAATATTCACCCACAGTAATAGGTAAGGGAAATAAGCTAATTTTCAAAATATCTAGCAGAATCCACAGAACAACACTTACATTTTTTTTGTTATCCACTAACAGCACAACAGTCTTCAAGCAGGTCTGTTTTTCTGTGGAGCCACAGGAAGTCAATTCTGCCAGGAGAGCATAACCCTCCTCTGCAGTACCCTACAATCACAGGGAAATAAATGTCCATCAGAAAAACTAAAATTCTCATTAGATGATTTCCACAACAAAGACTAAATTCATCACTTACAATAGGTGTCCTAGCTCAACAAGATTTTTGTTGTTCTCTAGAATGAACATCAGATATTTTAGGGACAGATGAATGAAACAGCTGCCTACCTTTCTTCCCTACCTGACTTTGACACTCAGAAATTGCTATTATAGAAGAACTTCTAATCCTGAGACCTTTTGATTTCTTATATACAAAGGACTCCACTGGGTAATGACAGCATAGGTAGTCTTCTATCTCATTTATTTAATCACTCATTGCAGTAAGTCCCAGGCTTCCCCATAAGGCTACTACAGCTAATCCTGAATTTTCTAGTACAACTTCCATCATTTCTGCTTCCCTCACCAAATGGAAGTGGAATAGAACAGTAACTCCCAGCTGATATATATCAGCCCACAGACACTTGTTTTACTCTACAAGAGAACAGCCCACAGCTTACAGTACCTTGGCCAACACATAGTAGCAGTCTCCATGGAAGGTGTACTTCTTCCCATCAAAGGTGGTAATATGGGAACCTCCTTCCACTGAGCATGTGCCTGGACAGGGTAAATCTTTGCAGGTCCATCTGCCTGAATTACAGGTGCTATAAAAAGACAAATAATACAAAAAATGCTTGTAGTTTTTAGAGGAGCCAAGAGCACTGAAAGTATTTAGCAAACAGCAAGATATCCCCAGGTGTTTTAAAATGTATGCTTGAGATTTCCTTGAGATTTTCCCTCTGACATATGCCATAGAACCAAGAAAACTTTTCAGAAATTTTGTTCTGTAGACATGCAACATAAACACTAAATTCAGAGTGTTTTCAGGACATGTCCTATGACCAAGTGGGAATTTGAAAAATGCAGACCCATTTACAATCAAAGAAAGGTGTATAACAACCAGATCCTTACCATTCTTCACATTCTTTGGAAACGCTTTCTCCAGGTGCATATGTCTTTCCACCAAGTTTGCAGTGGCACTGGCTAACAGGGATGCAGCCTTTTTCACTGATATCATCATACACAGTACCTATAAAACACAACATTAAGTATTCCAGCTCTTTTTCAAATAATCAATTTCCACAGAGGAAAAACTCTAACTTGTCACACAGGTTGAGTTTATCAAAATTATGAAGAATACCATTTCTACTTTTTGTAATCAAAGACACATGGAAAGCACTTTTATTCAGCTTTGAAAATCCAAGTCTGTTCATTTATATAATTATACACAGATAAAAAGGTTATTGCAAGCATACAGGAACAGTCTCAGAATGTCATATGTTTAGATTTTTAGTCCTTTTTGGCATACTGTGACGACTTTCACTGTAATCTTCTTTCCTAAGGTTGACAGCAAGCCTGAGAATTTCATTCACTGTCCCTCATTGCAACTCTGGACAAATGATTTCCATTGTCTTAGAGCTATTCAACCTAAAAAGCATGTGTTACTTTATAGTATCAGAAGCCAACTTGTTGAGAATTAAAAAACAGGTTTATTACCTGTCATTGTGTTAATATGTTTGAACTATAAAATAATTAATTAATCAGTCATTACCTCCTTAGAAAATTTTAAAGCTATGTTCCTCTAGGGTGTAAAATAATGAGTTGCACTACTCATTTCTAAGATATAATTTGACATGTAGTATTTTAGCACA
Organism: Vireo altiloquus; assembly: GCA_013396875.1. Classification (NCBI taxonomy): domain Eukaryota; kingdom Metazoa; phylum Chordata; class Aves; order Passeriformes; family Vireonidae; genus Vireo; species Vireo altiloquus. The sequence continues at coordinate 20,402 of VZRF01007005.1, forward strand.
ACTTCCTTAGCCAGGGCTCTTGGTTTTGTCCCACATGTGACAGCTAGGATAACACTTGCCTTCGGGGCAGAAACAGCCATCCATGTAGTGCTCCTCACAAAGGCTGCTGATATCCAAGTGTGAGCAAGTATCCATGCAGGGTGAGCTGCTTTCTCTATAGACCATGGTAGCAGGACAGCTCTTGGCTGAAAGAATAAGAAAGACACCAGGAGTTATCAGTTATGTTAAGTCCATCATTTCCCAACAACCACAGATTATACACCCTACTCCCTTCAAGTCAGTGGTGTCTAAAGCCAGACTCCACATGGCGAAGCAGGTTCATCTGTTTCTGAGCTGCTTTCCCTGGTTCTTATATTTACTTCTTTTTGTTTCAAATAGATCAAATTATTCCCATCTCCTGCAGCACTAGCTCCCAGTTTTTTAACGGGAACAGAATTTGCTGGAAAAGATTTTTTAATAGCAAGAATAATAGAAGAAGAAAACAGGGAGAATATAATATTGTTTTGCACCACTGGTATGAAATTTATAATATATGCCAACAGTTTTGTAAAGAAGTAATTAATTTAAATTTCATGGTGCTACATCCATGAAAATTTTGGATCTTTGTAAAATTCATGTAGCTGCTTACGGCAAAAGTTCTGTGTCCTCCATTCTCCCGGGCGGCCGCCTGCGTGTGAGCACTGGCGGGAATACTCGGAGATGGTGCTGCAGAGGCAGAAGGAATCCTCCTTCCCGTTACAGGCACACTTGTCCTGCATGCAGGCCTGGATGTACATTTCCAAATTAAGACGGAGCCGACAATCAGCAAAGGCAGGGGAAGTCAGCAACCTCTGACACTCGTCACGCTGAGGAGGAAGAGGAATAATGTTTAAGAAATTTGGAAGCATCTGAGGTTCTGGACATTTCCTATGTCACAAAAAAACCTGTTGTCTTCTGAACAGCTATTCAAGAAAGGAAAAAAGTAACCATTTATCCTAGAAGGGACAGTGGTCCCAGATCCTTGCAACTAACTCCCCATTGCCCAAGGATGTCTCCATATGCCCATGCAAATGAAGTTCACCACAAGAAATACTTACATGCTCATTACAGCTTGGAAGAGCCTGAGTTTCATCTGGATCTTCACATTTGGCACTGGGTTTGCTGATCTTCTGCAAATTCCCATATGTAATTGAATTGTAGCTTGCATCTATGAGAAAAAAAATAGAGAACTTGCTGAGCTCCAAAAATTGACAACAAGGAGCATATGACTCCTGGACCTCTACTGATCAAGGGAAACAGTTACTGTGGTATCAAACATGCCTGTTAGACACAGGTATCTACTCTGAATGATGTGTAACTGTGCTTAAAAATGCAAAGGAGAAACAGGAAAAGAAGGCTACTAAAGAATAAAAATAGAACAGGATAAACTTAGACCAGGAATGCAGCACTGGAACTTAATGTTTAGTCTGGGGCAATCACAGAAACCTCTTAAGTGAAATTTGCTCTCCTGTGATGTTTCTGTGCACAATGCTTGTCAGCCCATCCTCGGTGACAACTGTTAGTATGGTGGGACCACTCACCTCCATTGATGAACTCATTGTAGATTGGAATTCCATTGTAATCCCCACAGAGACCACAGGTATGGTTATTAAATTTGTTGTCCAGCTCCACCTAAATAATGAAAAGAAGAAGAAAAACCACAAAAGAATTAATTTTTTTAACCTTTTTTCCCTCCTTTTTTTTTTCTCTCCTACTGAGATTGAGAAATATCCCAGGAAGCACCAATAAAAATACTTTGATGACACATACCATCAAGGCATCCTGCTGGTTCCACATCAGAGCCATGCCAAATTTGGCAGAAATCTTGGTGTAAATCTCATCGCTCTCAATGAGGATACCAGAGCTGTAGTAAGGTGTCTTCACACTAGGAAGAAAATCACAGACTTTGCATTAGTTAGGAAACACAAGGGCTGACACAAATGTCTGTAATCAGCCAAACACCCCAAGGAATAGAGGAACTAGTCTGACCACCTTGTCCTAGCTGCACAGGATGCCTTGTTTTAATGAGGCATAAAGTCCTCTGTCTCTGACACTTGGAACAATAACTCACTGCAAAAACTCATTTAAAAGGCAAAGCAATTTCAGAGGAAAAACCTACCCAACACTTCAGGCTCTTTAATTAAAAAAATCAAAATGTCAGTTGTCTTCAAATTAATCAAAGGAAAATCCATCATCATTGTGGTATTAACAGAGGATATTCACTCACTAATAATTTATGCCAATGAAAGAAGCTACAACATAAATGAAAGCTTTTCTTTACCGAAATATCTCATAGCCATTTCAGAGAGAATGAATGTTCCATTGCAAGGAACTGCCTCCTGAAGAGAGAGTTCAGAAAGCATAGGCAGATACAGGGTCTGCCAACAGAATTTGGAAAAGAAAAGAGCAGGTTAAGAGGAAATCAGTAGTTCTTTCAGTAGTTACTTAGTTTTTAGTGGACAGGACTAAGCTTGTTGATGGTGACAGAAGACAGTTTGCAGAGTTGAGCATAGATACTTCTGTGTGATAACAACTCAATTCACCAGATCTCTTCCCTGATCTTTTACGTCTGTCTTACAAGTCAAACTGAACTGCTGAATTTCATTCAGCAATAAAGGGATTTTGGCAGACAGCTTCATCCTATAAAGTCTAGAGAACTAGGGTCTGTTCAAACAGAAGTAATGTAAACTGGAATCCAGTCAAAATAACTGGTTCATTTTCTACAGATTTGTCAATGTAATTGCTATCCATCAGGATTCATGCATGTATATGCACATCTCTTAACTAGTCTCTTATTTGGGAGAGCTTTATATCCTAATTTCTTGTCAGTGGGGTTTTTCAATTATTTACCTCAGGCATTTTTAACATGGTCAAATGACTTAGACATCTAAATACCAGGTGCAAACTCAGAGACCATTATTTCTACTTTTGACTTCATTGTTCATCAATAAACAATGAAGTCTTGCAAGATTATGTTTCTTGAGAGGGACCATAAAATGCTGGACATCTTTTCAGGTTTCTGCTGTGACAGCATGGAATATTTATCTTTTTTTCTAGTAATAGGATATTCAATCAATCAGCAGATTAGGTACCTGAAGGCTAATTCATACACTTTTCTACTTTACAGTTTTCACTTGAGTACTGTGAAATGCTATTTTACATGACAATCGATCATTTATCACTTCAAGATCAAAATGGAAAATTTAATTCTACAAAAAAATAAATTCCCCATACAGAAAAAACCTGTTCAGAAGGGATCTGTTGTTTGATGAACAATATCTAAGACAAAAAAAGGTTTAAGAGAAACAGGTTTAAAAGGATTTCTAACTTGTTTTTCACTGAGTTCTTTTTAAGACTTGAGTACACAATAAAGAGTTTTTCCAATTTGCAGCAAGAATGCATTTTTTATAACTTCCTGTCATTTTTTATGCATTCTAATATGATCTTTGGAAAATTATATGTTACTTTCAATCTTCGAACATATTTTCATTACAGCAGCTTCCAAACTTTAGAGCAAAAGCAGAATTCTGGGCAAAACCAAGTTCTACAATGACAATTAAGAAATTCTCCTTTTCTTCAATTATGCTAAAACATACTAATTAACTCATGAGTTGCTTCACTTGCTTCAGAGTGTAAATGCACACACTAAGGATAAGCTAATGATAGGAAAGATTAGGTTAAGACACTACTTAGTAAGAATGTCAGACTAGTTTCTTGTGTAGCCATGCTACAGAAAGAGAAAAATAACACTGCTTACTGTGAAAAAGTACATATTGCCACAGATAAATTAGTGTAAATGTTGACATTGGTCATATCTCTAAAATCCCTCGTGGAATGGCCATCAGATCTTAAAGAATTATTTATGAAGATCAGAAAAAACCCACCTCTCTTCTGTCACAAAATAAGAGGAAAAGACCTCAGAGAAATGCATTTCCTTTCCAAGGATTTGCTAGACTGTCTGCTCAGGCAAACTCAAGGTGATGCCATGAAACAAATGAAGCTATGACATTCTAAGCCAGTGAAAGATCTGGCTCACAAACTGCACTACTTTCTGCACAACTGGAAGAACAATTCACTCAAACCTATTCCTGACTTCCATTTAAATAATCCCTTATGCCAGTGTAGAAATGGCAATTAATACTAAAGCCCCTCCCCAAAGAAATTTTAATGCTGAATTTCAAAAGGTTTGTTTGTTTGTGGAAATGCTTTGCAGGAATTTCCACAATGGCATACAGGCAGTTGTGTGAAGAATCAATTGATCCTGCTTTTATCTTCCCAGCACATTTCTCTGAAATACCACTATACTAAAGGAACTTACATCCGCCCGTCCACCACAATCAGGTTTGGTTTGAGGTAAACCCTCATATCCTTGACTCTCATCAGAATATACTGGATCTCAGGGTGGCCATCGCTGTTGAGAGCACGCTGGATGTGGACAGAGAACTCCTTGTAAGCCTCTCGGCAGTCGGAAACAAAATTATACTCGCAGACGCCAGGGAATTGGTAGATGTCTCCATCAAAAGTTTTGAAATGGTTGTTTCCCCAAGTGCTGCAGACATAGTGGCCATGGCTTCTTGTCCTTCCTGTTAAGTAATGAAAAAGAAATAGAGATGAAAAGAAGTGCAATAAACAATCTAGTGTGAAAAAAGAGAAGTGTTCCATTTTACAGAAGAAACCATTTGCAGCTATGTGCACAGTGATTCCACAGGTTTCAAGCCTGATCAAGTGTCTGCCAGTTCAGCAGAAAATATGCAAATCTCTAATGGAAAATTAGATACTAATAAATAATTCTGAGACCAGGGCATACCCTATAATCCTGACTGAGGTGAAGGAACTTATCTGCATGAGGTGGGAAAACTTAATACTGACCATTTACAAGTTGGTGCATCAGTGCAACGGAGTTCTTGTGCCAAGCATATGATTTTATTCTGAATCACAGTATTATTTTTATCAATATTAAATATTTCTAAGAACTATCTTCTTCCCTGATGAAACATGTACTAGAAACAAAATAGGTAGGAAACCAAGAAAGTACTACCTACTCTGGAAGGCAAATAGTTTAAAGGTTATGAAAGTGCTTGTGCACAATAGGACATTTCAGTAAGAAAAGCAGTAGTGATTTCTGTTACTGCAAGACAGAAATTTTTCAGAAGACAGGCCAGAAAATAACCATGGTAGGAGGGAAAAAAAGAAGTCTTTGCAACAGCAAAATATGAAGATCATTTGTTCCTTTCCTTGCCATCTATACCAACAAATAATACAAGTTAACACAATATCTGGTAAATCTCCAGATACTGTAGATTAGGGGCGAATCATAAACGCTGACCATGCTTGGGAATCTTGACATGTCTCTCATCTTCACAAGATTTTCTCGCAGCATTTAACATGAGAAAGCAAAACTGCTAAGAAAACATCTAAGTTACTGTACTTTGATGGTACCAATCACACCAGATATGCACCCAGCCAAGCTGGAACACTTCCCTCCCCAGAAGGAAGGCTGTACAAAGATCCTCCCAGAGCTCCCAACTGGGAGACCAAATGCAGGGTAATGCTTCCCTCCCATTGCTGAATTCAAGACCAAACTCAATAGCCCAAAACTGATTGCTGGATAAAATTCATCACCTTTTCCTCTAAGGAGCAGTTTTCAGTAAGAGTGCTCCATTCCATCACTTCAAAGTTGATAGAAAATACAGTACATTAGAGCTTTTACAGAAGATTAATAATGTCCTAAATGACAAAATTAGCTTTTTTCGATGTTACTACATTCATTTTTGAAGAACAATTTATGTTGTTCCAAAGTAACAGAAGACACAATCATTCACTTCCTTCATTGCTTTAACAATGAACCTCTCAAATTCCTACAGCTCCTTTCTGCCAAGTAGTTGCCATACCTAGTAAAGCCTCAATGGGTGGAAAGAAAAGTAACATCGAAAATATTTTCTAAGCACATCAAACTAGAAATCAATGCAGTAGATATAGGCACTAATCTCTCCAAAGAAAGCGGTATCTATCCATTTTTTCCGAGCCATGCAGCCTCAGTATTTGAAAGCTTAAGCAAATTTAAGGCATCCTAAAACTCCAGAGCATTATTGAAACGCACTGCCTCATTCTAGCTCCGCAGCGATATTTTAATTCTCTCCCTCTTTTCCAGGAGGCAATCTGCTACCTTTTCATCTCTGGAGCTTACCTTTTTTTATTTCATTAGCAGAAGAAAGAGCCAGCCAGAGTAGAAGGAGGCTGGCCGCTCTTAGCCCCATGGTGGCTAAGGTGGGTGAATGGGAGCTCCACTGAAAATTCGGCTTTTTATAATACTCACTGAGGCAAATTGATGCTATCACAGGGGAGGAGATCCAAAGGGAGGAGGCAAGAGGAGGGGTAAAAAAACAGGTGTGATATTTACAGAAGATAAGAAGTAAATAGACAATCATTTTTCACCGTAAATGAAGGAATTCAGCATACAGGAAACAGTATATTTATTCAGTAATCATGTAATTTTTTATTGCTCTATTTCATCTACAGGATGCTGTGCTTTTAAATCCTTCAAATGCTCACGCCAATTTTAACCTTCAGTAACCTCTACAACAAATAATGAATTTTGGGGTTGCTGAAAGAAATCCCTTGAAGAACATATGAGGGGAGACCCTAAAATAAAGGCTTAAAAACAAAAAAATTTTTCATTTTTCATCAACACATAGAAGGATTTTTCTAACAATTAAGTGATGCTTGTGAAGCTTCTTGTAGTTAACAGTAACCCTTACAAATAAAAATGGCACATCATGCATTGTAAAATTATTTTGCAGGCAATTACTGGATTCCTTTAATTTGTAAAGCTCTTGGTAACATCTAAACCAAAATACTGCCCATACAGCATATTGTGCCCAAAACATAATTGATACAGGGTGACAAGGTAAGTTCAAGGAATTTACAGTAAAAGAGGTGCTCTTTCAAACATTTTCATGGTGCAACAGAAAGTCCATTCTCACATCACATTAAGCTTTAGAGAAAAAGTAAAAAAAAAGGGGAAATGGGAAAACATTACTGTCCTCAATCCCCCTAAACATTCTTGCTCATTATTGCTAGCTTTCTACATAAATGATAAATTTACAGTCTGCTGTCCCACATCAGATCCTACAAAAGCTATAGGGCCAGCTTTGCTTGGTGCAGAGAAAGATGGAGAGGGACTGTGGGAGAAGAAGAAAGCAGAAAACAGAACCAGGAATCAGTTCAGAATGCTGCTTCAGAAATAGAAGATTTCCACGTGTATATTATTTTGTGGTGAAAAGTTCCTTTGACAAGGTGTTGCAGCAAATCTCTTCAGAAGACAAAAAAGCAGGCTCCTTGAGGTAAAGAACACTTACTTCAAGAGATCTTTTAAGACATCTGTTTCACAGCAGTAGCAGGGTTTACTTCTTAAAGCTCCCAGACCAGGCTCTAAATTTCCTCATCAAAAGATTTCTGATGCAGTGTCCAGAAATCTCTAACCCTCTTGATGATTTAGAATATTTCTTACTTTGATTGGTCATATTACAAGTAAAACTTTTATATTTTTCAAAACATTAAGGAAACTTTTTACTTAGCCCTTTTGACTGCTCTAGTCAACTAGAAACACCTTTTTATCATAAAAGTATGTTCTTTAGCTGCTATTTTCTTTGATTTAAAAATTTTATCTCAACTATAGCCTAGACTCTATCTGAACATGTTCCTGTTTTCCCTCAATACATCGCAAAAGGTTTTAGATTTTCTACTTTCTCTATTTGAGAATACAAATTTGCACTTCTCCTACCCTTTCATAGTGTGTCACTCAACGATCCTGACTGAAATTAAGTAGTAGCCCTTTTCTCCCTTATGAATCTATCACTGGAAGAATATAATTTTATTTTCCTTTTTGGAAAATAACAATAAACCCAGTAATAACCAGTTAGAACCAACCATTTAGAGAAAACAAAGAAGAAACATGGTCTACAGAGATCTTTCCTTCGTGGTAACTTTAGCAGACCTAACTTCTTATAATACCTGAGAGACATCTCCCAACTTGGCATTTTCTGTCTTTTATGCTACCAAAACTCTTAGTTTGGATTTTTTTTTTTTTTTTAATACTTAGGAGATTCCCAATGACCGTATTTTGAGCTTTTCTTTTCCTCACTGTGTTTTCCTAGTTAGTCTCCTGGCTAGAACTACTATTACCTTAGTAAAAAAGTTTCTGTGACTTAATTCCTATACAGTCTTTGCAAACTGTAACAGCAACTCCATGTACACAGCAAACCTGATCCCTTTTTAGATTAAATTGGGTGTGCATGCTGACAAGTGTAAGTTGGAAACCTGCATATTTTCCATTCAGGTTTCTTTGCCACAAAACTTCTAGATCTGGAACCAGTCTCATTCATTTCTTGGGACTGGGAAAGGTAATCATCCTTCAACTAAAGTTGGACCATCCCTCAATTCAATATGCTGGTATTTTTACAATTTTAATATATCCTGTGCAGGAGAAGAGCTATTTTTAGCCAAGCATCTCTAAATTTTAGAGACTGATTTACTCTGCTCCAGCCTTGTCCTGCCTGTACAGGGAGCATGATTCCTTCTTGAGCTATGAACTTACACAGGACTATTTTCCTTCTGCGGCCTTTGTTTCTCAGAGTGACCAACAACTTTCCATTGTCCCTTCTTCTGACATATCTGTGGTTTGCTGTGACATCCCAAACTGAAGAATAAGGGACATCAACATGTCTTTAAGCACTTGAGCTTACATGGCTGAAGAGAAGTAAATACATATCCTTATCTTCCAAAGTCCTAGGTATCTGTACTTTTGCTAGCATTAGAAGGTGTCCTAAACTATACTGTCTCTGTTTCCTTATTGCCAGAAGGGTAATGATCCTGTCTACCAGCTGCTTTATATGTCTTTCAGAAATAATCAGTCTTTGAGGTAGACATCGTAGCCTGGTTTATTTCTTGCTCATCTACCTTACAACTTTTGGACTACACATTTTAATACAGAAGAACCTTTCTGGTAATGCACAGGTAACATCCATATGTATGCATTAATTTATTTACCATAAATTTTTTGATAAGCTGAAGTAATCTATCATTTTGCAACAAAGGTAATTCTGCTTCATCATTATCATCTTTGCCCTAAGCTTACATGAGTTATCTATATCTGAGTTGACCTTGCTGTGGAATTTCATGCCATTCCTTCCTTCTAGTCACCTTAATCAGAATTCACCTTCCTCTTTCCAGCATCAGGTGTTCAGGTGCTTTTATTACTAAAGATATTACTTAAAGTTCTGCATGCTATCACTGTGCAAGTGGCACCAGAAATATTGATAAGAAGAAGGATTTTCATATTTAGGATCCACGTTAATAGAGATGGTTTTTTAAAAGTTCCTGAAGCCCATGAGTAGCAATACAACTTCCCATAAGCTTTCCCTACATGTCTGACCTAGGGGCCCCAACACCAGTGCTACAAAATTCATTGCTAAAATCCAAAGTGTAAAAAAGAAAAGTTGGTTGCATGGCAGCCACGTTTGTTATAACAGCAGATGCAGAAAGAGAGATAAAAGTTGTGTTTTGAGTCATGGTTATGTCAATGCATTGTTTCCCTACCCTTAAAGTTTTATGAGACTATTTCCAGTTCTTCCATCAGCATAGCTAACCTTTAATGTTCATTCAGTTACAGTGTAAATTTATTTTGCAATATACTTGTTATTAAAAAAAGAATCGACATGGAAGATTATCTTCATTCTGAATCACACTGCAGAAGAAAAGGGCCTATATGTATAATTTATATAACTTCAAGATAAAATTCAGCAGAGACCTGACTGGGTTTATTGCTTTAAGAAGAATAAAAAAATTTTCAAGAATGTGGGGTCTGTTTCTATTGGTTAACATACCAAGAGGAAATCTAATTGCAGTCTTGCCACAGCAATCACAGAGTGACCACTGTACAAGTACCTCAAGAAGTACAATTACACTTGGTGACCGAGTTCTTTTCCATATCTGCTTTTGTAGTCCTGACTTGCTGATCACAGGCTGCCAAACCAAGAAACAATGTTCCGTCAGTAACACTGTCCTGCAGAAGTGGCCATAGGATTTTGTTCTGTCACTCTTCCACCTGCCAGAATTTCACCACAGCACACAAAGCCTTACACGTGACCACACAACTGCACAATATACACATCACTCCTTTTGTTTCAAGCACAGAGATGGGTTGTGGGAACTCCTTTGGCAGCCATTCCAAAATAGCTCTGGTCAAAACTAGTCAGAATATGAATTCAGAGATGTATCATACACATCACTGTACTTCCTTGACTGAGACATTTAAGGCCTCTATAGCATACCCTGAGAAAAACTTAACAAGCAAGAGAGACAGGCAGCAGAAGGCTGACAAGTGCATGAGTGTTAAAGCAATGACATAGAAGTAATGAGGATGAATTTCATCTTGACATGCATGCTGTTAAGAGATTAATCCAAAATTATCAACACAAAAGGAGTCAATATTTAGATGGGTGTAAAACTGTTACAGAACTACTGAAAGTATTAATTATTTTTATATTATTAAAGAATTAGAAACAAGTGGCAAAAAGCATGCTTATAACCAATCCATTGCTCTCCCAAACTTCCTAATAGGGAGCCACTACTTACAATTTTTATGGAAAGAACTTTCATACACAAAATGCCCACTTAAATGTACTGAATAGTCACGGTTTTATTTAAGGTAGTGTTACAAAAAACCACATACTTTTGATTGATCCTGGGTATCAGGACTCAGGCTAGTATCATGCAATTAATTATCCTATCATTTTACCCTAAGGGATTCGATATCTGGTTGGACTAATCTCAGCTCTATCTCTAATTTCATCACTTGACCTTGAGCAGCCTTTGGATCATGGGCATTACTTTCCATTCCAACAAATACAATAGTGTAAGATATCTGCTGATGCTGGCTGGAGTATAAGGTTCTCACATGTCCTTCATTAAGTAGTTTGGCATAGAAATTTTAAGAATAGCATCTATTTTCCACTCATAGTACTTCCTTCTGTGGAAGTCAGCAGCTCATCCTCTGCAACTAAAGTTGCAAAACATTTCCTTCTCTTCCAGTCAGGTGCAAGTGACTGGAAGATGTGACACACAATTACTGAAGATTAGAAATTGATGTAGGAAATAATAACTTCAACTAACAAGCTTTCATACCAACACTTAGCTTCTAGAAATTTTTAGTGTGCAAAAAGGCTCATCACAGCAGCTTCTACATCAATACACAAGGAAAAATACTTGATGATTTAAAACAATATTAGAACAGTTCTCCTTTGCTCAAGCATCTGTGGGATTTACTACTGGGAAATTGATTAAGCCAAGAAAAGACGGCATGGAAAAGGCATCAAAGGAATTACACTTCACATACCTTACTCTGGTAATACACATACCATACTCTGATAATTCTACCCCAGGGGAGTGGGATTTTCCAAATCTTTTATTTTCTCTGTAGGAAAAACTGGGAAAAGAAATATTGGCAAAATGTGCTTTTTTCCCCTCTGTCCTCTGGAGGATTTTTTCTGAAAATACAGCTCACTAAGATGCTAGAAAATATTCCAGACATAACTTGAGTACCCAAACCTGTGCTCACTCATTGAAGGTCACATATCAAAGTGAGGTTAGAGAGAATTTGAACAAGAAACTAAGTGAGCATACTTGCTTTAATTGCAGCTTTCCTCTACTAATGTTTTCTAGCAAATTCTTGTCTCAGAATTCCTATTGACACTGAAGGTGGAACTGAAATAAATTTGCATTTGCTTAATATTTTTATATGGGAAATCAGACTCACTGTCACAAAAAATTGGAGGGCAAACCCTTCAATGTCTCTTTCCTTTTTGCAGCAGCATATCGATATTGCCTCCAAGTCAACATTTGCTATGAGTTACTTTTTAGCTTTCAAAACAAGAATTTTTGAAAGACACTCCAAATATTAGTGCTCAATACAGTATATTATTGTATTTTTCAGCATGGCCAGCCTGGTCACTCGGCTAAAAGTTTAAACTTTTTCCATTTTTCCCAACTCTTAATGGAATGGCTTTGTCTATAGCATGTAGTCAACAGCTCTACTGAACTTCTGACAGAATTTCATAAGTTTAAGATTTAATATCAAACAGCTGAGATAAACAATATTCTGAGCCGTGTTAAAGCTATGATGATGGTTCCACAGGACATTATAAAAATTTGAGTTCATTTGAAGTAAGAATTGCTAAGAATCTTTAGTCTTCCTCTTCTTACCACCACATATTACAATCCTGCCAGTTTAATTTGCTGTGCTTGCAAAAGTGTAGCCAACTTGCCACAGTTATGGTAAAATTTAACTTTTTCTGTTATGTGAGTCAGCAGTTACATAGTTAATGGTGCCTTCTGTATGGTAGGACAGGGAATAACTACGTCAAACACGAGAATGTGTCTGACTCGTTTCCAAGTCTTCCAGCTGCCATGCACACTTCCTAACATTATAACTAACATTTAAATCATCAAAAAGACAATATTGTCAATACAGCACTTTATCATAGCAACATTGTGAATATAACAATGTATATTGAAGAACACTCTGAGAGCTGATGAATTGGAAAACCTGAGAAAATTTTTCCTTTACACACTTCCATGATATTTTGCACTATTTGTGTTTGTTTTCCATGCACTTTCAAAATTTGAACCAGATTACTCTCAAGGTGTCTTTTGAAAGGAGAGAAAAGGAAAGCAAAACTTAAAAATACTTTTGAGCATTAATTCATGCTTCTCCTTTTTGGTTGCTGCTTTTTCAAATTTTAATTCTCAGAAGTCAATCATCTGCACTATAAAATGCCAGCAATGAGACTGACAGTCCATGCCATCCAGTCCATTACACCTACTAGGTCTACCTACATTCAAATTTTGTAAGGGCAGGGTAAAAAATGTTTGAAAAAAAATCTGATTATAACTTCAAATTGTGAATAATTAGTGTTCAAAAGAACTGTTACTCAGAGCATCAGAATATCTGAGTTTTGATATATGCACCTCCACAAAACTCCTGTCCCAATATGTATAATCTAGCATTCTGAGCAATGAGATACCTGCACCAGGCAAGAGGAAAATCTTAAAAAAAGAGAAAAAATCAGCCTGGAGAAAAGAAAACTCTGGAGAGACCTTAAAGCACCTTCCAGGACTCAAAGGGAATCTACAAAAAAGCTGGAGAGTGACTTTTTCCAAGGGCATATAGTGATAGGACAAGAGGGAATGACTTTAGGCTGAAGGAGGGTAGATTTAGATTAGATATTAGAAAGAAATTCATTATTTTGAGGGGGGTGAGAAACTGGGTGAGAAACTGGGGCAGGTTGCCCAGGTAAACTGTGGATGCCCCATCTCTGAATGTGTTCAAAGCCAGGTTAAATGGCAACTTTTGAGCAACCTGGTCTAGTGGGAGTTGTCCCTGCCCATGGTAGGGGGGTTGTAAGTAAATGATCTCTAAACCATTCTCTGATTCTATAATTCCCTGTGAGAATACAGTTGTACTACATTTTTATTGTAGGTCCCTTATAACCAATCAATTCTGTTTTAATACCTGAATCCCTGAGCTCTAAGGCTCTCTCCTAATTTTGAAACACTTCTGCTTTGCACAGAACACTTTCTTTTTTCACTTTTCCAAACACCAGGAAAGCAGGAGTGAGCATAACTCTACAATGCAGAAATTAGAGGGAATTACTGATGAGAAAAGGGAGGAGAGATGTGATCTCATTTAACCCAAATACTTGATATAAAATATAGCTCATGGGAATAGAAATTTCAGTATGGATGTAAGCCAAATTTTTTAAGGTTACTTAAAAAGATGTTTCTCAGATTATGCAAAAAGAAAGATTATAAAAAGAAAATAGCTGAATTCTTATCTTGACCTGAAAAGTAAGACTTAGCTGAACATACCACAACAGAACACTGCTAATGTGAAGGAGCATGAAGAACATGGATTAGAGAGTACAATCCCCTTTCTCTGCCCAGCCTGAAGAACAGTTATTTTTCTGGCAATGCTTACGTAGGTTAGAAACATTATAGAGGAGAAGGTATTTCATAACAGATCTGTAAGAGATGTTTGCTGTAGACAAATAGCTTAATAAAAATATTAAATGAAAAGCAGGTTCAGCAGATAAGTGATAATATCTTATCTGTACTTTTCCAAGACAGAGACCAGACTAAAGTTTCCAGTTCAGAACAGTACTTCACCAATGTTGCATTAAGTGCTGCTGTAGTCTGGCAAACCTGTAATTAGACACAAAGAATCTTTATTTTTCCAGCTGTGATGGCTTCAGCTTGGCTGAGCACAAACCCTCAGCCAGCAGCTCTCTCATTCCCCCTCCTCAACAAGACATTTCTCCCTCCTCTCTCTAACTGGTACATAGCATTTCAGCCTTTCTTAACTATAATTCCAAATACATGAATATATTTCCAAGTCACCAGTGTGGCTGATGGGCTCAGCTGTGTGCTGTGCTAGGTCTGGAGCCAGCTGGCAGTGGCTGTGTCTGGCACAGGGCTGTCCAAGTCCCTTCCTACAGCCCCCCTGCAGCCCCTCTGCTACCAAAATCTTACCATGTAAACCCACACATCTGTACATAAATTATTACAGAAACATTTCTTTACCATCTCAGCGGGCCACATGATAATAAAAGATCTTTTTCTAGTGTTTTAGGCCAGACTGAACATGTTTGTCTGTAAGCTAACAATGCAAATAGGCATTTACTCTGAAGGTATTGAATCCAAACGCTAAACACTGTCTGACAAGAGGGAGACATTTTTCTGTGAATCACCCATCATTCAAAAAAGGTGCTTAAAACAACAAAAATCATAAAGAAATGGTCAGACTTTAATGTACACTTATTACAAAGTGCTCACCATAGCTCAGGATATCAGAAATGGAAAGACTGAGACAGGTACATCAGCTCTTGAAGAAGACTATTATAATAAACTAAAATGTAAATCATACTTCTAGGCATCACCTGATAAATTATTGTCTTCTGTTACTGTTACGTGCATTTGGGAGTAAACTTTTCCCTTTCTTTGCAAGAAATTTATGGGAATACAGATATGTCAAAGAAAAGTCTGTTCTTGAATTCTTTAATTTCATTTCCTAAATTTGGGGGTTTTTTTTTGGTTTTGTCATCACATCACAGGAACATTTCAGATTGAGTCATCCAAATCAAAGCAAAAAATATTCCTGAACTGACTGACATTGTACTAGATTTTATTTTACTACTACTTATACAAATGGCAGTATTTATTATAAACAAACCTATATCAAACACACAGAATATGAATGGAAATGTAGATTACAAAACATGGATTATCTGAGTCTTAATAGGAGCTACTTTGTAGCTGTCCTAGAAAAAACTTTCTCTTTGGTTGAAACTGCCATTTTCAGGCCACGACCCTGGACTTGTTAGGTCTCTCTCATGTAAGCTAGTATGTGGAACTGAGCCAAAATAAACTGCAAACACAAAAAGAGTAATTTTTAACTGAGGGGACAGTGTAGTTGAAAAGAGCAATTCACCTCATCCTATACTGGGATGACTACATGACACTTTCATGAAAGGTGCAGGTAACAATTCAGTAATTTTGAACTAACAGAATTTGGTTTTATGAAGCTGAATGGTATTTATATAATCCTGTAAGCTATCTTGACTCCAAGTATATAAATAATATTAAAGGAGGCCAGCAAACAAAGTACACCTGGATGAACTTGGAAGTGATTGATGCTTAACTTATGGCATTTACCTTCATAATAAACTCTCTAATTGACTAAGGAGGTGTATCCTCTTTGTGTGATTACTGAGAAACTCCCATACAACCTGGCAACTCCCATTTCACAAAGTAAATGTAAAAAATATAAAAGGAGTCTGATGTGAACAGAAGATTAGTGCATACTAATGAGTCATGAGCATGAGTTAGGCAAGACTACATGCAGAGTCTACACGAGACTTAAGATAAAGCTTTCTAGTTTGACAAGTTGGAAGAGAGCAAAATAGTGACAAGGATACATAGCGAAAATTGAAAGAACTGAAGACTTCAGTTTCTAACTCTCTACACAATCCATATCAGATATTTGCATTTGATCCAAGACGTGTATGTCAGAACAAGAATTGCCTAAATACTGTCATTTGGATTTAAAAAAAAAAAAAAAAAAAAAGCACTTTGTATCTTTTATTGCCACTGTTCATATTCTCATTTATTATTACCCCAAGTAGTAATCAAATGCATCTCACAAAAGCTACTTCCTGCCTGAAACTCTGTTGATATAAAAATCACTAAATAACATGAGTAAAAAATTGCCAAAGAACAATAAAAAAACCAAAAGATATTAAAAGAAAAAAAGAAAATAAAAAGAAAATCAAGTTCCGTACTCTAAAATGCCATGAACCAACAGAAAAGCAGGACTACCTTACATGTAATGGTTACTTGGCAAGACAAAATGAGAGCATTTCAAATGTGTCCCTCCCTTTTTTTCTTTTTCCCCCAGCTTTATATTGCTGAGCATGAAGCCATGCAGTCCAGAATATCCCTTTGGTCAGTGGGGGTCAGCTGTCCTGGCTGTGTCCCCTCACAACTCCCTGTGCACTCCCAGACTCCTCGCTGATGGGGGAGGAGCAGAAAAGACCTGGACTCTGTGTAACCCCTGCTCAGGGATAATTAAAACATCCCTGCGTTATCAACTCTTATCAGCACAGATCCTAAACACAGCCCCATATCAACTACTATCAAGAAAATTCAGTCTATCCCAGTCAAAACCAACACAATTTCCTGGGAACATTTAAATTGATTCTGTGGAAAACCTAATGAAAAGATTCACAAGATCATGAGCACTGCTACTCAAAAACATATTTCTGTGAGAGCCTGATCTGTCTGTGCCTCCCCAGTTCCATGACTGGGTCTGCAACCTCCTCTGTAACACCTCAGAGAGGAGCAGTGTTAGAAAGGACAGTTAGATCCAGAGCACCTGCAGGCCTGACACCTCTATCCGTATGTTACACACCAAATTCAGTAAGCTGCCAAAGCTTTCTGATACAAGTTATAGGCTTATCTTTGTGGGATGTAAATTGTTCAGCTACTGAAACAGCAGAGTCAAGGAGGTATTTTTAGCTACATTACCAACAATTTTTTTTAAGTTACTTTTTTTGCTGGGTAGATTCTCAAATTCTACAGTAATAAATTTATAGCAATGATAATTTATTTTTCTTTAATTGATGGGGTTTGGGGTTATTTGGGGATATTTTTTTGTTTTGCTTTTCTTGCTCATGGACATTAGCTAAGAACAAGATTTTCAATAAGGCAGAGACTACCAGAGCTACAATGCTGGAAATCTCAGTCTCAAGCACTGAGAATTGGGTTGGTAACGTGTTTTTGTGGAGACTTGTCTGCTATAGGCAGGAATGGTGATATGAGATGCTTCTATAATGCTTTAGTGTACATAATTCAACACCTAAAGGAGTAAAAAAGCTATTAATAGCAGATTAATATTTAACTCTTAAAATGAGAAATGCCCATGAACAAATCAATCAAAATAAGGAGTGATCACATAGCTGATTGCAGGCACCATATTAAAGACTCAAATAGTTGAATAGTGGAAAGAGACCTAAAAGGACTAGGAATGAGAACAAAAACCAGCATGGCCAAACATAGCAGTAACAGAGGCAAAATAACATATTAGTACAAACTAAAGAAAAAGGAGATTTTAGAGTAAATTTATAAACTGAACAGTAAACAAACTTGTAAGACTGGATGACATTCCTTAAGCATTCTAAAGAAGCTCAAGTACAAAACGGCTAAATTTCAACACTAGTTGAAGGTCCCATGGGTAGTCATCTCCTGGATTATCAACTTTTCTAGATATTTAAACAAGCTGTGGGAAAGTCAGCTGTCAAACAAACAGAAATAACTGATGGGCTCTGCCAAGGTTTAAGAGCAGTGAACTGTGAAGTTACACCATTTTTTAAGAGCCAAGATTACCCAGGAGAGCCAAAACTAAACTGAAAGAGAACTGCAGAACAGTTCACAGCCTACAATGCTGAGAGGATAAAAAACAACAGATGAAATTCAGTGACTACCTGAATGACTTCAGTGACTACTATGGAGTGTGAATTCAAAAAAAGAATTCCAGTGTGTCCATGCTGTCTTCTCATTCTTCCTTCTTATAGACTGTCTTCTTATAGACCATCTTCCTTTCTACAGACACACAAACAGCACAATGTTAGTTACCAGCTGTCAGGAAAAATATCTTGAAATCAACGCGACAAGTATCAAACAAGACCACTTAAGTGATCAGTGACATTCAAACTCTTAATATAGTGTTATTAAAGGCACAGAGAACAAAACACAAAGCAACACTGTAATATTCCATATTGCATTCATGGAGGGACCACCAGATTTAAAAAAAAACCCTAAAACCAACAAAGCTCTTATTCTGGTCATTCCACTCCAAGAAGCATATTTTCTTACTATAAAAGGCCAAAACTGCAAAGTTCTAGTGATGATCTATTAACCACTTATAAGGACCTTGGATGTCCTCAGATGCCTCTTATTGATTGAATATGAACAGCTGTGGACACGGATGACTACGGCTGCCTGTATTTTTCTATTGCTAAGTGTATATTTTATATATGAAGTGCCACTCAGTGTGGGTTACACCATTAAAATCAGTGATTTTAGCACTCTGCTACGACCACAGCACAGATGACTTGACAGTGGAAGACCTGTGTCCTGAAATCAGGAGGATGGAAATAAGTAGCACCATGTCACAATCAGATCTTAGATTTCAGAAAGCTGCAATAAGCCATATTCTGTGGCAAATGATCATGTCTTAACAGCCAGAGACCACAAAAGGATATACAGATCTGTAAAAAGTAGTTTTATCACCACCAATCAAGGAAAAATAATAAATGCAATGGACATTGACAGCAATGTCATTTGTCCTCTACTTTGCACACCAACTATCCTGGCCAAACCTGGTAAAACTTGGCAACCCCAAGCTCGATGCTTGAAAATATGTGAGTGTGAAAAATTGAGTGAAATTCAAGAGAGAAGGAATTAAGAGGATAAAATAAACTCATCTAGAAGTTCTGTAAATAAGAATCCTTCTCCTTTCCCAAAAGATTCCACACACAGTTTTATTACAAATGTTTCCTTACAGGGATATGCCCATGATTACCAACTGATCGGGCAGGGTGGGGAAGGGCATGAGTTATGAAGATCATTTTTATATTTGATACAGAGGCAGAAAGAGAGGTATAATTGTGCACATTCTCCATATTATTTATTCACTACCTAGAGCTAAACTACACCTTCACATTCAGTTTTGAGTTTCTTATGCTTACTGTGTTTTTTTCATGCTTTGAATATGTTTCCTAGAATAAACATTTGAACTCATGACTTGAGGCACTAGGGAAGAAGCTAAGTAAGGCACTGTTTAAGGGGACATGACCATAGTTCCCTTTGGGCATTTTTGTCTTTCACTTCTGATTAAGAGTTTATAAATATGGTGCAATTTAACTCTACTTACTGGCAGCTCTGACTTAGAGGACTAAAAACCATACAGTTAAAGACTGACTATCAGGAGGAGGAAAAGGAGGAAATCAAGCAGTTGCATGCCTGATAAATCTCACTGATCATATGCTATATTCATCCACTGAATATAGAGCCAGCAACATATCCATGGAAAAGTTACTTTTTATTACAAATTATTTATACATTCCCATTGTCCTTGTTACATATCCTTTTGCCCTGGCCATGGTGCTGAACACAAACACGAGCTTGGGCAAATCATGGACTCATAGACTGGGTGGGTGGAAAGTGACTTCAATGACTATGTACTTCTAATCTCCCTGCCATGGACTGTGGGAGTGCAAAAATGTCGCCAGGGAGGATGGTTTTTGTTGATGTGGGGCTCTGGGGGAGACAGGCATATCCCAGGTCTAACAGTAAGTGGAACGGGAAAGCAAGAGACAAATGAAGAGGAGAAGACGAGGCAAAAGTAGGATAGTTAACAGGAGATTAAGCAAAGAAGTTGTAATCAGTGGTTGCTTGAAATGTTAAAGAAGTTGAAGTTTGTGGTTGTTGAACTGCTAGCTTTGGAGCAGTATATAAGTTGTGCTTTGTACAATAAAAAGTTGGCTTTGCATGCACCCGGCAGAGTCTGTGTTTCCATCACCGACAATGGACAGGAATATCTTTCACTGGACAAGGTTATTTAGAGCCCCATCCAGCCTGGCCTTGAATACCTCCAGGGATGAGAAGTCCCCAACCTATCTAAGCAATTTTAGTGCCTCACTGCCCTCACACTAAAATTTCTTTCCTAGTATCTAATATAAACCTACCCTCCTTCAGGTTCTCCCTTGTTCTGTCACTACATGCTCTTGTGAAAAGTCCCACTCCAGTCTTCTTCTAAGGCCCCTTTATGTACTGGAAAGCTGCTATCAGGTCAGCACAGTCCAGTCCCATATTTGTGCCTGGCTTGAGAACTCACAGACAAGGTGAATACTCTCCAAAAATAACGTCTAGTCAGCAAGACATTTTTTCAAACTGCCTTAAAAGGTTTTTGCATTTTGGGGGTGGGGGTGGTTTTTCTTCCCAAGTGTGTGTTTTCAAGAGTTCACTTGAGCATCTTTGAAAAAATAATTGTGGGAAAATAAAGAAACAGTTCTTTTGAACATTTAACTGCTGTGCATGTATACTGCTAAGCAGACACATATTCTGTTCTCTCAGGCTTAACTTCCTTCTCTCCTTCTCCTGCCTACTTCCTCCACTTCTGCCTTTTACATGTGTTGCATGAATAATCAAAAGTGCACTGACCCCCTTGTAACACGTAACCAACATTTTCACTAAAGTAGGATGGAATTTTGTGTCTACAGCTACTACAGTGATTCCTGTTAGCACAGTGATTTCTGCTCGGTTGTAGACACTGCTCAGTGCAGAGAAAAATATAATCTGAATTTCTCTTTGGGATTTTAGGAAATAAAATGTATTTCGTAGGAAGGGGAAAATACACCAATATTCAGCACTTTCTCCCAGGATTGGAGAGACTGGATTTTTATTGTGAAATAAAAGCCCCAGTTAGCCCCACAATTAGAACACTAACTAATCCTCTCACTCTGAAGGCTTGACTGCTTATTCCTGTCTCTTCCATCCTTGCAGTGAGATGTTATGTAATATACAGGGAACCTGGCAGGCTTCTTTTACAGAGTTCATTTCTTAGGCAAGACTTGTTCTCTCACCTCTATTTACCTACTTTATTTAAATGCACCCTTTTTACAAACTGGACTGCTTATGTACACAATCTTCTAGACACTGGTGCTAGATCCTTCTTACATAAGAGTTACTTCAAACTATTGGAAAAAAAGACTGTCTGACAAATAAAAGCCACATTAAGAAAGACTGAATATTAAACGATATTTGATCAATTAAGCACATATTAGTATTTCCTGCCAAAGAACACAGATAGATGTGATTGAAAGGTATTCTCTAATTTATCTGAATATGGAGGCACATAGCTCTTTTTATCATCTCTGCTTTTTGCAAACATGCTGAAGTTACTTTCTGAAGTACACTTTGTATTTTCTTAAATCTAGATGTAAATTACTCGAATGATGGCATTTCCAGAAGCTTCCACTGCATAGTCTCCTTGCCTTATTTTTGAACTCCAGAGGAAATTTGTATTCCATTTCTTGACATCTATAGGCTTTGGGTAAGTGTGAGCATGTGTTAAATTTCCCTTGGTAACTATCTACAGCTCTAATTTTTCCTTATTCATGAGTTAATCATGGTGGTACAATGAATAGTTATGCCTCTCTTAAATGTATGGCCATCTTTAGGGTGTAATAAACATACATTTTGACAGTAGCAAATAACATATATTGTTAAAACCTGCAGTGCAGTAGATTGTCAGGGACAATCTAATATTCCCCATCAAAAGGTAGAGGAAATACGATAATGAATGAACTACAACAGGATAATTATTATTAGAAAAAACCCCAAACATATATGACATATAGACTGGCCCATCTGGTACCACTAACACTGAGTGTCTTCCAGAACTTTGTACGGATCTCAATTTTTAAAGCAATAATTGAGTGGTAGGCAGAGTTTAAGAGGTAATAAATAAGAGCACATTATTACAGCTTAGTCTTTTCCTCTTATTTGTCATCTTAAAGTCATAGTTAATTCACCACACACCCAGTTTGAAAATAAACCTTCCCAAATAACTGCAGCTGTTCTAGTGATCAGACATAAAAATAAGAATGATTGGAAAGTGGGTAAAAGATTAATACTGAGAAGGGGGAAAGGGTAAAAGATAAATACATAAGAAGCAAAAGCATGAAGACTGAAAGAGGTGTCATGATCTGCAGAGTACCAAACACTTTAGAACATTAATTTTCTTAATTTTTAATAGTATTTAGATCTTTTTTGTATCTTGGCCAGAAATTGAAAAAACAATTGAGATAATGGCACTGAGGTTAAATCACTACAGCTTTAGTAAAACACATATGAAAGTACTGTGTTCTTTCTAGTGTCTACAGGCAGGCATTCATCTGATTCAAATAATAATCAAATGTATCAATAATTCCTATCATTTTTCATTAGTGCTAATAGTCATTCTGCATCAGCAAAGCTGAGATGAGACAGGGTATTGAAGCACAAACAGGCACTGACTGTGTTTTATCAACTATGTGGTTATATTAAATGCTCTGTAGCCCGAAGCGTCAACATTTATTCTGTTCCTTTAGTACTGAAGCAATATTTCAAATAAAAAATGCATACTCCACACCATGTCTCAGTGCATACACTTCAGAACAGTGGAAATTAGAAAATAATTACCAGCTCTGTGCACTGAGTGTTCTTTTAATCTCACAAATACAGCTGCTGCTTGTACAACTATCTCACCAAACACTCTAACTCTATCCTAAACAAAGGATTTCTGCCTTTCAGAACTGCATTGTAATAAGCTGCACTACCATGCAGCTCAAGTGAATGATATTTTATTCATCACAACACAGATATGTACTTTCAGTTTACTGGACATAACATGCTTATTTTTCATTTACTGGATTTGTGGAGGAAAGCATGTCTAGAATTTGGTACAGAAAACTCAGATTAGCTTTGGGGAACAACAGGGAAGAGAAGCTGAATGTTCTGAAGAAGTAGCTTTAAATTCTCCAGATGCTGCAGATGCTGTAATCCTGAGATTCTGAAAATGAAAACTCTTTTTACAATGGAGAAAGAACAGCACTCATTAAAGAGCTGCCTGGCCCAAGATAAACACTTGAGTGCAGTAAGAGCACTCATTATTTAATCTCCGCCCAGTTTCCAAAAGGAACAAACAATACACTTTCCAGGAGGAGCTGAAGAATTAACAACAGCTGCTCGCCACAGCTGATAAAAAAAAAAATTACGAGAATGCCTATATGCAGAGTTTGCACTCTTCTTTACGTTTGTGACTTGACTTATGGCAAGTTCCTGGTTCAAGGAAATGAAGTTCCGGTTTTGTAAATAAATGCTCTTCTTAAAACTATGAATATAGGATTCTATTAACCATTTCCCAAGAAAACCAGCCTCTTCCTGTAACTTTAATAAAGACAGTCCTCATCCATGCTAATACGCTGTGTTGGTATGCAGCAGAGCAGATCAATGAATTTTGACTATGACCATAGGTAAGATGCCACATATTCTATTGCACAGGGTATTTTGTTACAATCATCACACTGAAATGAAGTGACTGATAAAACATTTGGATTGAATGCAGGACCACAAAAAGAATTTTAAAAAATGAAGGGAAAAAAAAAAGCCCAAACAGTATTCTCTAGCTTATGTTCGCTAATATAAGGAATTGACCCCTGAAATATACTTCACTCTAATGCCTAAGTATATTTATTTTCCTACAAAGAGCATTCAAAGATCCAGTTCTCCCATTCTGTAGCAGTAGCATAGACCAGTCCACCCACACATGAACCTGTTGTGCTAAGCACTGAATAACCTCTCCTTCAATTATATTCTTCAACTCAAAGATTTTATAATTCAATATTAAAGTGAATGGCATTCATATAGGGGTAACATTTTCATTGTAAATGTGGATTTATTAACCTTTTGGCAACTACCATCACTGTGTAAAAAATTACTTTGTACATCCCAAATAATGGAGCAAAAATCTTATCTTTTTAGAACAGACTAACTTACCCAAGTTGGAGTGAATGCTGTACTTTGGTTAGATCTAGCTAACGCAGTTTAGCTGTTGTGACCAAGACTAACAGCTGAGAAATTGCATAAAATATTCAGGATGAATACAGCAAGAGAAGAAAGCTGGAAATCTAAGGCCATGTAAGGAGTTGTGGTAGAAATACCCATAACAAAAATATAGCATATTTTGAAACATCTCACATTTTATACAAAAAGAGCATTTGTCATTTGAAGTTGTAACTTTTTTGGCAACAACAGATTCTCTTGATGAGTCATACACTGATTCTACCATTTTGTTCCACCACCTTCAAAAAACTCTAAACTATTTGTTTCCATTTCAAATCATTCTTAAATAGAACTTGGCTTGAGATAGCATAATAGAGAATTCAAATTCTGAGTGTTTGCATATAATATAATTACATACTCACGAAAAAGGGCCAGAGTAAAGTAAAACTGTTCCACAGCTATGGCTCTGTTGAAGTCCCACTCAGGTAGAACTGTTGTTTTTAACCATCTGAAAATTTAATGGCAAACAGAGAGATTTCATATGATTAAGAAATGCATTCAAGTAGCTATAGAAAGTAAGAAAGTTATTTCAGATTAGGTTTCATCGATCACAATGTTGATGGGTTCACAGTCACAATCAGAAGGCATTAGATACAATAAACTATGTAAGCCTTGTGGTCAGGGTTTCTCACTCCCAAGCTCACTGGGATCCCTACTTCCTATCGAAGCTCCCTCTTGTTAATGCTGACTTATTCACAGTTATTTAGTCTCAGTAGGAATGGAGGGATATCCACCACCACATTCCCACAATTTTGGTGGTGAAGACACTCTTAAAAGTTTATGTTTAAACCTCCTCAGTCTGCAGCAGAAAATAGGAGTATTGGCTAGCCAGGATTTCAATTGCAGTGTCACTTCACAGAGGTACATGATATTGTCAGCTGACCTATTGAAAACCCAAATCACAGAAACTTCGTGGATAGGGTTTTTAATAACTTTTGGGCTATCTCTAATTTGCCTAAGTCCCATGTACTTCACATGGCAGAACAAAAGACTCTCCAAAACATGGAGAAATAAGGGCATTTGTAATTTAATAACAGAGCCCTTAAAATAAAATTAGATTAAAGGAGGTAACCTAGGTTACAGAAAAGTCTGCCCTAGAATTCAGGGCATCCAAGATCCTGTTAGTCCCCTCCCTCTCACCTCCCAGTTCATTACTTTTCTACTCACTTTACCCCACTCCTTCATCTCCCCAAATTAACTATACATGCTTTAGCTTCCTGCTCTGACTCCAAGGCATGCTCCCATTATGGCCCTCCAACCTCAACGACCATCCACCTTCCTGCAGGACCTAGGGATGAAATGGTGGGAGACAGCTTTGTCCCTCAACTACATCCAAGGAAACTCCTCTTCCACTTTCCCCTCCTGCTCTTACAAAACTGTGCATATGAAGAAGCAATGGAAATTCTGATCTGGTTTCAACCATGTGGGGCATGGCGGATTTGCTTTCGTTTTCTGCATTAATCCTCTTTCCTTCTGCAGGAGGTTTGACAAATACTTTCTCTGCAGTATACACTTGCCTAAAGCCCAGTCTGACATTAGCAGCATGTCAGATATGCTGTGTCATGTGCAGCAACCCTAACTGGGTGCTTCTCCCAGGAGACAAGGAAGGAGGAAAGCTTTCAGTTCAAACAATGTCACGCAACAGCTGTGATCTGAGGTCTCTCAAGGTCTGTCCACACCGGCATCAGCACAGACCTAAACTAGAGAGGGTTCTTTACAAATTGTTTCCTTCCTCATCCTTCCTTGAACTTAAGCAGAATTTACTACAACTTGGCCTTTAATTGCCAAAACCCCAGGAAGTCAGAATGATTTCTCTCTAGACACCTGTGCTATTCACACTCACCAGCTTATCATACAGAGGACATTTCTATATCATGAAAAGCTACTGCTTCCTCTAGTTCACAGCATTTGAGATCCAACACTTAGCTAACGCCTGGGCATCAGATACAGCATTTGTTTATGCTCAGAAGAAATTTATAATTTTCCATTTCCAACCAAAATGCACCTTGTTTAATCCAGCTGTTGGTGAACATGATCAACATCAGAAATACTCTTCTCTTTCAGAGAGAATGGTGTAGTATCAAACACCCTTCAGAGCCCCTCTGTGGTTACTCATGAAAAAGCATTCCCACAGCCTTCAAAAGGCCTGGGCTTTTAACCATTAGCATCCTGCAACACACATGAAGTCTGCAAAATTAAGCAAGGTCAAAAAAGGAAATTTTCTCCATTTGTCTCCTCAGGATGAGCAGTTTTATGAAAGGAGGAAAAAGAGTATCATTTATTTTGTGTTCAGAAGACAAAATGCAACAAAGCCAAATGGTACTGTATTAAAGCAAATATATTTCAGATAAGGAGAAAAGGCTGCTTGATCTAATTTATCCTTTTCTTTCTAATAGAAGTATTATACATTTTCCTTTCAATGTTTCTCAGCACCTGCTAGTCATGTGTGAACAGAATTTCAGATGTCCTCAGGTGAAACAGTTCTCTGGTGCATTCACAGTTGGTGGTGAGGGTTTGGGGACTGGTTGGAGGTTTTTGCTTTGTTTTGGTTTTGGTTTGGAGTATGGGTTTTTTGGTTTTTTTTTTTCTTTTCCTGCATTTTCAGTAGTTGCACTGAGTTAACACTTAATATCTGGGAAAATAAGCAAAATGGGGTAATAAAACTGATCCAAGAAATGAGTTAAAGTTATTTTACGGACAGGCAGTAGCTTGAGAGAAAAGATTTAAAATCTGAGTCTTGTGAACTAAAGTGAAGCCAGTCTCAAGAAGTTTCCCTCAAACTGAGAAGAGGAATATGAATTGCTCTTCCAAGCTAAACTAAGAGAAGTCCTAGGAATAACCTGCCAGATATGGCATCAGATTATTAAAAGTGTCAGACAGACATTAGTGGTTTTTCTCTTTCTAGACAATGCCCCAGGTCAAGGGGTATCTAAGGAGTACACATTTCAAGAACAAAGAAGAATGTGCCAACTGGCTCTGAATCAGTATCTTGTTCTGGTGTCCCTATCCTTGCAAAGCAGCAACATAGTCCCAACATTCCTAGACAGTATTTTACAGCATTCATTCGCTCACTAGGCATTAAAAGACAGATGAGCAGGGTCTGAGGGACCTGCTGTCTCTTCCTGTTGTGTCTGCTGTTGAGACCTCTGACAGAGATTAGACGAACGGAAAATTTTGTTTATAATGAAGGTGGAATTGAAAAGGACCTCCTAGTTTACAGCAAAGGCATACATTTATTCCCTGTTTCATAGGGAAAAAATGGTATCAACACTGTTTCACTGATTAATTAAATTATAATGGAGATCACAGCATTAATGTTTTATTAAACTCCTTTATCAAGGCCACTGGACACTTGAAAGGAAAACTTCCTATGTAGATGGTTTTCTGATTCAAACCTTCACAAATAACTCATGGACCTCACAGAGAAATAATTGCCTCGGTGTGGTAAAGATACGGCCAAGATCAATGAATCAAACATGGGGGGCGAAAAAAGGATTTGTAAGTCATTAAGGGAACACACCAGCTTTATGAAGAAAGTACCAGAAGCGGCCTGTCCTCGTCCTCTGCCAGCAGATGGCAACATTACTTCTCATTAGGGAGAGGGATCAAGGGAAAAGATCTGTGTCATCAACAAAAGCTGTGGCCACTGTGTAGATATTTTTGCTCTTTTCTTTTCGCATAAAAATAGAATACTTTGCCTAAGGTGCCATGTTTATGTTCCAGTGGACAGCAGAGGATAAAAGTAACATCTGACCACACCAGCAGGCTGAGAGAAAGAGACAGAAAATACTGAATCTCCCTGTAATGGCACACTACAGATCTGGTAGCTTATGCCTGTGAAAAAGGTTTATAGAGAGAATTTACAGTAAGAGTTCTGCATCTAATTCAAACCCCATATAAACTGATAGATACTGAATAATTATTTATGAAGTTTTTGTATGCAGAAACTACTTTGAAATTTTTTTTCTTTAAACTCCCCTGTGCAGATGGACTCAGGACCTGAATTACAATGTTTTTAAACAATTCTTCTATTTCTGCAAATAGATGGCAAGTGATGCAAAAATTCATGAATAATCCTATAGAATGTAATTACAACCTTTGATAATACATAATGGTATGAAGCTGTATCAAGGGAAGTTCAGACTGAATGGACATTAGAAAATGGTTCTTCACCCAGAGGGTGGTTGTGCACTGGAACAGATTCCCCATAATGACAGAGAAAGAGTAAGAAATATACCATTATCCTTGTAACCAGTGGTTAGGGAAAAACAAATTATCTGTGAGTTAGCATCCATAGAAAAAAAAAAGGCCCCTTTTTTTTTTTGGCTCGTATCTCCACAAATTTTGCATTCAGATTTTAAAATCCAGTGCCTCAACTGCTTCATTTTTTTTTTAACAACTCCCACAGGCCATCAGTTGACATTTTTTCCTGAGATCATTAGAGTTTCAATGCTTTATCCTATATCTCAGTAACGATGATATAGGTTTACCAAGCCAAACATTGGGAATAACTGCTGTCTTGCTAGGGATGTAGCCTCACAATATAGCTGCAACACTCAGGAGTTGTTTTACAGCATTGCTTAAATACCAAACATACATTTCTTCTTCTTAGTCCCCTCCATTTCCAAGAACAGAATCCAGTGGAGATCAACACCTCTTTTACTACCTATGTTTAATTTTTCTCTGTCATAGACTGATGAGAGAAATCACTGGAAACAAGACTGTGAAAATACTCAAAGCCATCCTAAAATGACTGATTAACAGCATTGCTCTGAATTTGTTCAAATGCTTGGCTAAGAGGTGTTAAGGTCTCGGCCTTACAAGTTCTCTATTTATTCCTTCTGAAAGACAGAATAAAAGCAAACTACTAAGCTGACAAAACAGACATGGGACAACTATGATTTTATGCCACACTCTTCAGGAAAGCATTTTATAATAATGCTTGTATCAGATTTAATTTGATCTGATACAAACTAACAGAGAGCTCTGTTTTTAAGCACTGAAATAATTTCCCAACTGTGCCATACAGAAGAAGTCACATTCATGCACTGCAGCTGAAGTACTGTGCTTCCACAGCTGGATGCACACAGCTGCAGTGAAGCTTTTTGTTTACTGTGTCTCAACATTGGGTGGGGCCAATGAATTAAGCTAATACCAGGGAAATCATACTTTTGTTTTACATTAGCTTCTTAATTACCTTTTTTTTTGCCTTTCAAAGTGGGTATGTATATGAATATATACACATATTCCTGCAGAGGTGTTCAACAAAACCCATTTACATATTTTTATCCAAATATCTGGAATTTGTCCAACAGTACTACATCCACTACTTTCACTTTGGCATATCAGGATAACTATCAAGAGAGAAATTATTAGAAAGTATACTTCTTTCTAGGAAAAATTCTTGTATTCCAAAATTATTATTTACCCACTACTGAAGCACAGTTAGACCCGGTATGAAAAAAAACCAAAACAAAACAATTAAAGCAACTATACAAAATAGTTCTGGCAATAACATGAAAATGTACAGTCATGTGCAGATAATTAGCCTGATAGAAGAATATAATGCCCCAGAAGATGGAACCCTATCAGGTTGGTTTTTTTTTAATTCACTATGGTAGGGCACAAATTTACTACTCAGAGATAAAACATGTTATTTGTGATGTTTAAAGATCATCCCAGGCCAAAGGTGCTTGAGCAATCAGCTCCATGTAAATCAGTTCCATCCGTCTCCGCATAGCAGAAGGGCAGATCTGCAGCTCTTCCACACCGGCTGCAGAGACGCTCCCAGCCTGAGCTCTCCCGCAGCCAGCCCTGCTTTCTCTCGGCAATCGGACAGGACCCGCTGTGCAGGTGGGGACGGGAGCTGGGGCTTCCAGTTCTTCTGAAGAGGAACTGCAAGTCCCTCGGCAGCGGCGCTGGGCGCGGGGATCTTCATGCCCATAGCCAGGGTGATTCACTGGGCCGGGCTGTGCTCGGCTCCCTGACTCACTGCGGCATCGGCTCTGCTGCAGCAGCCGCTTCCAGCTCCCTCTGCGACAGGGATCGCTCCTCACGCAGCTTTTCAGTCACGACTTCTCCATTGTGCTCTCTCACGTCTCCCCCCCACGCCATCGGAAAAGTACAGATGCTAGATGGCAGCATAAATTGAATTGGTGAAGCTGCGGTAGCTGAATGATGGAAAGGGCAGGTAAAACACAGTAATTTATACACTATTGTAATTTATACAGTAAATACTACAATGTGTGTTATTGTATGCTAATCTGGTTTATATTGCATTGCCTAGGAACATGATTAAGAAGATCAGCTGATGCTGGCAAATGCACTGAATTGCTAAAATTATAATCTTATTTCTAAACTGTAAAATTAAGAAGAAGGAAGTTGTTCTTCTCGGCTTGGCCCCCAGTCTCCAAGAACACAGGTCAAGCACCAGTGTCACCTAATGCACATCAGGACTCGGATCTGGCAGCTACCTACTTTGCCTTGCACATTTCTGTCTCAACAGATATGAAGAAAGTGAGCACATGGAGTGAATGAAGATGGATAAAAAGGTTGACTGGACGAAGACAAATAGCAAAAGCATCACTGTAGACAGAAGCCTCTGTCACAGCAGAGGATTAGCTATGTCGGCCATCTGGGGATGAAGTTGGGTAGTGGGAAGAGGAGGAGCTTGAAAAGGTTATTCTAAGTGACTCTGATGAGAATACCTCCATTTTTCTAAAGAAAAGGGAAATTCCTTTCCTAGGAACCATTTCTAGAGGCAATTTAGTACAGAGCTCTCTCTCTCTCTAGCAGTAATGCCAACAAAATTTGCAATCATGGATGAGTCACTTCTCCATTTTCTGCTGCAGCAAAACTAACACCATTTGCTGCCCCAGCCTCGTGAGAAATTGCAAGTAGCAGACGGCCTTTATACCGTGTTCCAAAGATGAAACTATTTGAGTAAACATCCAGCAGTAGTATTCTGTAAAAAGTCACTGGCAACATATGGTGGGGCTGAAAAAACAGAGACATTGCACAGGAAATGGAAAATAATCAGAAGGACCTTTCCCTGGTAGATATTCATTGACCAAAGAAAGGGGGAAAGGACAGGAAGCCTGCAAACTGTAATACCAGTCTCCATTGACATGTTTATTCCTGGGCAAGCCCAAAGAATACAGACCCAAACTAGTTCCCATAGGAGGATGACAGCTGCCACTCTCATGCCCTGTGTGACCTCTAATTAGATCCTCTGTCAGCCAACTGTGCTGTCCAAATTCCAGAGTACAGGAAAATAAAAAAGCAATAGACCAGTCTGTGACCTCTGAAAATTTGCTGTTTACTTTTCTGCATTAATGTGCTCTTCTGCATGAGCTGCTGGTTTCCCATTGGCTTTTCACTGCATATATTCTAACACACTTCAAAGTGGGCACTCCAAACAAGACACTGTGAACTACTTCATTGTAAAGCATGCACCGTGATCCAGGTCACTCACAATGAACCAACCTGTGGGCACTGTAACTTATTAACCAACTTTCTCTCTGGGCATTGTTTACAGTTCTACAGCCACAGAACCGCCGGGAGCCTGTTGCAATCCTCAGCAACCAACCTGTTTCATGAAGTTCCTCATGGGGATTACCAGGAGGGAAAGGAGATTTATGCAGAGTTCTTTGAAATGATAACAGAATGGGTTCAAATATGGCATATTACTGATCCAAAATTAAGCTTTGCAGACACTTCCCCGTATAATGATTTATCTTTCATATTCAGTCCCATGAGACACCTCATTGGTGTTCATTGAAAATTCAAAATATAATTTGTTTTTTTTAAACTGTAGTATTTAAGTCAATCCAGTGCATTTTTGCCCTAGATATATGGAAGAATAATGACAACTGGAAGATTTTAGATTTCTCCTTCTACCTGATACAGTGGGCAGAAATACAGAATAACTTTTCACTGGAGAGGCAAATACATCTCAGGAAATAAAAAAATAAAAAAAAAAAAAAAAGAGACATCAAACTTAAAGATAATAATCCTAGTTGTGAAAATCTTGTGATGCTACCATAGTGGTTAAAGGTGAGACTGACTTTGCTCCAAAACAGGAAAGAACTGCTACTCCCAGAGGGAAGCAAGCACAGTGTTTGCTCTCTGGAATCATGACATGCCTGTAACAGCAACACAATGACAATTCCAAAAGGGCAGGAACTCTACTTCCAGCCAATGAAGTTATAATTAATACCCATGAGAAAATTAGAAGCAATGTGAGCACACAAAATTGGCTCAGAGAGTCAGTGTAGAAGGCAGCCACACAGCTGATCTTGAATGAGCGTGGAAAGAAAACTACATAAAGACAATTTTCTACCACACTTTTGCATGTGCTGCTTTCCCTGGCATGTAACAGGAGGAAGTCACCGACACCAGGACTATTTAAATAACACAGAACAAAATAACCTATTACACACAACTATCTGGAATCAGTTTTCTCTTTCTTTTCGTCAGCCAGTAAAATCTGACATGACAGAAAAAACAGCAAGATAACTGCACTGATTTGATTACACAATGTAGCCCTGAGAAACCTGACGTTTCAGTTTTCTGAGGTTGGGATTGAGGGGAAAAAATGCACATAGAAGTAAACACTGCCTCCATTTAGATTAGTTCACAGTGGAAAATAAATGTCTGTAAACACATCTTCCAAGTGATTGGCTTCAGGTTTTTAGCATTGAGGTCTGTAAGCATTGAGTACCTCTGTTTTTGCAAAGGTCTGTAATGAACACAGCATTACAGCCATGAACCTCCCTTGAACCCTGCTAATGAACCTCCCTAGTCTGCTGTTATGCTAAGTCCACTAGGACAGACAATTTAATCCTTTTTAAACTGCACCCAAGCATGTGTGAAATTATAATAATGCTGGTGACACTGCAACACAGGTAATTACAGTATTACTCCTGGGTTTAAATGACAGCATAACATAAAATTACTTAGCTAGGTTTTTGCAGGGCCTAACAGAGATCTATTTCAACTTCCCAGATGAATGCCCATCCCAGAAGCTAGAGGGCTGTGATCCTTCTCATTTGCTTTATTTCCTCTCCATGAATCTTGCTGCACTGTGTCACAGCAGCAATAAGACTGTAAAAAGGAGCATTTCTGCACAGACTAGGAGGCAATTTAATGGTGATCATTGCACCCTGGTGAAACATAACAGATATGGGTTTGTACTCCCACAGACTGAGGAGGGAACAGAACTCTCTGATTAGCTTATTAGAGAAGACAGGAGTTCCTCAGATTTGTTTTCAGCCACAAATCATTTGGTAGGCAGAAAATATTCAAGAAGCTTACTGAGAATTTATCTAATGCCAACATATGTACAGTCTGGCAATTGCAAATGACAAATGTTCCCATCAGTAAAAAAAACAACAGTTATTCCATGCCCCAGAACAGATTGCCTGGTATTGCTTGACACTATGAATAGTCATTCTGCTCATCTGTTAGGGGTAGTTATGGTGACTGGAGAAAATGATCTTTTCTGTCTGTTCCTGCATTCCTTTCATTACTCCTAAATTTCCATCACATAGAAAATAAGATATGATATGGATTACTGACCCTATTAAGCAACAAACAGGAATAACAGAATATTGTTACTTCTATTATTTGGAATTAAAATCTTGTTTAGCTGAGCTGAAGTTAACACCAAAATGGTTTTGTCAGGCAAATTAATTCACAAACACCAGAGGTTTATGCCCAAAAAGGAGACAGAGGAGTCCTTTACTTTATTCAAACAAAGGGAGAGGTCATGGGGCATTTCCCTGGGGTCTCTCAAATTTTTGGAGGACGCAGCCTCCTTTTTATCCCAATTTCCTGGCTGCATCTCCCTCTCTCTTTCCCCATTGGCTGAGGTACTTGAGAGGTACAGACTACTCCTATACCTAAGACCCCCTTCTAATGTATACCCTGCTCCTATTTTTTTCTTTTCCTTGTGTCAACCAGTGGAATTCCTATGGAATTTATGGTTCTCCCCATTGTTTCTTTCACCTCTCGGTATCCAATTTTATTTATCAGCAGACCTACAGTTTGTTTGTGAAGACAAATCTCTCTCATTCCATTCATTAATCAGTGGAATCCTTCCCATTGTTTCTTTTATCTCTAAGTGCTAGTTTTAACAACCAGCAGGCCCACAGCTTGTTTGTAAAGACAGCTCCCTCATTCCTTTCAGTTTCTAGCCAATAGGTAACAGCACAGTTCTTAGTAGCTGATAGAAATCAACAGTCTACATTTTCCAGATGCTGTAAACTACCTTTCTAAAAAATGCTAAAAACGCTATCTTGCTTGATTGAAATTAAACTTTCCTCATTTATTCCATGCACATGCTACAGGCTGAGAAAAGTGTTAACACCCATCTGTGATCTGTCTTCTAGGTGCGGTGAGGCTGCTCGTTAACCTGAGTTCGGGAGTTCCTTGCTGTGAATGCCTTCCCCTGCATTCCCAGCTCTGATAAACGAGCAGGTTATTAGCTGAGCTGCTGTGCTGCTTGCCAGGGGAGAGCCCATTCCCTTTTTCTACAAAAGTGTGTCACATAGAGTGTGCTCACTCAAACTCTACACACTGCCCGTTTCTCCATAAAACTTTATCACTATGAAAACAAATCCAGTTCTTATATATTCCTCTTTAAATTTTTAAATCAGGCTTTGTGGGCTAGATGGCCTGGCTGGTGAGGGAAAATTAAAAAATCTTATCACGTTGGACTCCAAGATTACTGAATGTTTACTATCTGTTAAAGCAATAGAAATAAACACATGAGGAAGAGGTTAAAACCCCCTCTCAATATAACCTCCAGATACCTAGTGCTGTTCTTAAGCTCTTGAAATGTCAAATAGAAATTACTCACCCATGAGACTACTAACATATTTTAAAAAAAAACAAGCAGTTGTTCTAGCTGACATGCTTCATGCAGCCTACATCTTGTAACAAACCCCTTAATTTATAAACAGGTAGCTCCTCAATAAATATGACATTATTATTTTTATGATAAAAATAAATAAAGATATTTATTTTAAATTCAATCAGATATTGGTAGTGAAACAGGCATCCCACTCCTGTGTACCTTTTTAGCATTTCTAGGTATCAAAGTACACAATTTATACTTATATTCTGAAGTATTTTCTCATTGTTTATTGGCATTCTAGCCTCTGCATCTTGTATTTGTGGCGGTTTATAATTTTGGCTTGATATCAATTGGGTTTTCTTCTGTATGGTTGTAAGATTTTTCATTACTTTTTAAAGTTACTTGTCTCATTCACTACAGCATTTTAAAGATGTTGGCTAAACATTTCAAAAATAGAAATAGCTAAGATTCAACCAGAGGAAAAAGTTTATTAAGTAAGGTCATTCTTTTACCAACACCGTTGGCAAATTTGGATCCTTTGTTTCTTATACTTGCCACTTCCTCTGTTATGATCACCATTGTCTCATCTTTGCTATAACCTTAGTTCTCCTTTTACAGTAGTGGGAAATCACATTAGATTATGTTCAATTTAAGAAGATATTGGATTTGTGAGAGAAAATTGTGTGCAGCAACAGCTGGATTTTGTCTTGGTGGGTTCCTTCTCTGGTGCACTCCAACCAAGTGACCTATCCCACCATGTCTTCATGACACCAGTGAGTTTGACAACTCTGTAACTACTCTAAAACTTTTAACTTCTGCTTGTTCCCCATGCTGTATCCATCAGTGTCCAGGCCTTCCAGTGTCCAGAGCAGGACCCAGAAATGCTGATTCCTCAGAACAGGCAAGACAGCTTCTACACTACAACTGCTCTGCAGGCACTTTCTTCTTCATGTGTCTGAGCTCGAGGTTCCACAGCAGCTCTACTTTGTTGATTGTTTTGCCACTTTAATTTCCACCACTTGGGGTCTTGGCTTGCCAACCCTCTCCCTGACTTACTTAGCTGATTTCTGAGGAATAAATCCTTCCCCATTGTTTCTAGTTTAAATTTCATTCAGTCAGCTGGATCCTGTCTCTTACAAGCGGCTCTGGACCCTCCAAGAGAGTCCCATGGTCATACACACTGGAGCCCTGCTGCCAACACCAGCTGTACAACTATTTGTTAACCTGAGGGAGCTCAGACCTGTCCCCTCAGTGACAGAACCAAGGAGAACACCACCTCCATCCCAAAAGACTGCATCACTGCCCCACTGCCCTTCAGCCATGCCTGATACTTCTCAGGCCGTCCTTGCCTTGGCAGTATTTTTGGCTGGCATCTCAGAGAGTCGCCATTTGATCACTTCCTCATCCTTTCAGATTCTTCACAGCTTGTGGACTTCCTCCCACAGCTCTTTCACCTCGAGGCACAGCTCACCAAGGATTTCACAGCTCTGGGCAGGCCAGAAGACCAAGTGCCCCAGGCCCAGGCACTCCAAGCTGCCTCAGACTTCAGAAGCTGCATTTCTCCTTCTGTCTGGGTCCAAAAGTCCAATAGCAAAGAGACATTTACTCCAAAACCTGAATTTGGAGGTAAACCAGGCCTAGATTCATTGCCCTTAAGTTTTCTTTAAAAAATGCCAGATAAAGGATATTAAGAAGGCTTTTGGTAAAACCATAAAGATCACACTAAATACCAAAAATCTTACCAAAAAAAAGGAAAATAGAGCCTTTTACTGAAATTGTGTATTTGCTTTTCTTAAAAATAATTACAGCAAAAAGAAAAAAAAAATTCCTCTCCCTCTCAGCTCTTTGTTTCCTTTTCCACAGGATTAACAATAGATAATTTTAAATTACATGAGGCAAATGAAATTATTTGGCATTGAGATTTCTACAAATAACTTCCCTGCTCATATATAAGTAGGCACTCAGAAAAATCCAAGCACCTATCACTAGGCACACCTGCACCTGCCAACAGCACTCACAAAACTACTTATCAGGACTGTACCAGTCATGTTCGTGCAGTTCTTACATCAACAAATATAAATAAGAATAGATGTATTTTTACAAATAGAGAAATGTTACCATGTGACACCTGTGTAAATCCAGGGAATGATTCCTATGAAGTAGCAGATTTTGCCTGTGTCCGTCAGGTCCAATTTTTTCCTGTTACATGTAAAGCCAAAAGGGAAAACCTGTGAACCTTTTTTCTGAATAATTAATTAGTGTGTGGTTCAAAGAAGAATTTTTCGTCTTTCAAACTCAGAAATTCCCAAATCACTTTGCACAATTGCATATAAAATATGGGAAGTGCTGTTACTGTGCTGTCAAATCTGACAGCCATTCTGTACTCAGCAATATATCAAACACCATCCAAATGCAACCATACAAATGTCACCTCTTGCCAGTGCAACTTTATAAATGAAGCAATATTAATCAATTAAGGGACAGTGGAGTGCATGGAGAAGCAGCCAAGTCTACCTGAGGATTACAATAGGGAGTTCTGGGTGGGCAATCAAGTTTAAAGTGCAGAAGTGCCAAGGCACACGGATTCTCTGTATGATAAAGCGGATTTCCCGTCACACACAGAGGGAAACCCAGAAACTTTTGCCCATGGACAGACAAGAGTAAATTTTGCAGTTACACCACTCATCTGTATTATGCTATTATACCATTTACCAAATCTTTGTAGTTCTGCTCAAATAGATTTCTGTGATTAGGTTATGAGGGAGATCATCTACACATTTCCACTTTGAATTTCTGAAGGCAGCATTTTCATATGAAATATCACAACACGGAGTGATATTCCTTTCCTAGGCTGCTTTGGAAGGGAGAGTCCTGTCCGAGCCTCTGAAGCAGAAATGGAGACCCCCACACACACAAGCTAAAGTGAATCTGAAGAGTCACTAATGCCATTTTAACTACCTATTTATCTAGTGCCAAATAGACCACTAGAGTAAAAATACATCTTGCCCGTATTTTATGCATTTGCTATGCTTAATGCAAGGATTTTCTTTCTAAATTATCTCCTTGTCTGCCATATCAGACCTCCTATACCTGCAGTTTTAGGAGTTTCCTTTCACAGAAGTAAAGCAACTGTACAGTATTACATACTCCTCAGAGGGGATGCTTTTCAGAGGTGGCAGTGCACACCAAATCAGTTTCTTTCCACCCTTGCCTTCATATACTATATGGGTTTATAAGTTGTGTACTGCTGTAATGACGCCAACCTTTTGTTATAAACCAGCCCCAAAGAAACATGATAACCATTTATAAATGCTGTTCAGAATGGCTGTCATCCTCCTTATCTTCAAAGGGGCCAAAGCTCAGCATGGCCAGCAGTTCCTCAAAGTTTTCACCCTAGAGGAAGATGTAGGAATGTGCTGCGCACAAAGTTGTTTTCAAAAGCAATGGCTGCAGTTCTGTGGTACCTACTCAGTCTGCACAAAGGCCTACACAGCCGAGACTGCAAAGCCACATGGAGTAGGTGACAGAAACAGAGCACTCAGAGAAGATGGCTTCTTGATCAAGGTTTGTCTTTGGCATGGATAAAGCAGCCAGTCACTCAGACTAACAGATTCTAAAGGTGAATAAAACAACCATAAACCCATACCTAATTTTCTGTAGCATGGACTGGTACAAAGGATGTGTCAGTTTGTGCTGGTGAATGGTTGTTAAGGGTCACCTGAGAGACACAGGTCCTGCTATAAACCCTTGTCAGCCAAACAATCAGTAAAGGCAGCTCCAGTTCCAGTGCTATCGCTATCTCTCACAGTATCCTCATCTTTGGATTTGCACTAATAATTTTCTTCCTGCCTGGCAGAACAGTGTTGACCACACCCTGTTTAGGAGGTATAAAGGATCAGTACCAGTGGTAGTAGGCATTAATAATGGAAGTGGGGAACAGTAGAAATTGAACAATAGCTCCCTACCCTAAAGCAGAAATCACCTTGCCCTACAACTCAGGGAAAGGCAGAGAAACCAGATCTTGCAAATTAGAGATTGCATTTTAGGCCTTGCAGGAAAAGCTCACCTTAAAACAGAAACAGCCTCTGCATCCCATGATTTCAGTCATGGAATCCAGCTTGGGTTTGTAGGAGACCTTTAGGTCTGAACCTTCTACACAAAGATGTTTGCCACTCTTTCAGAGTGCCTTGAAAGATTCTCTGCCTTGGGATACAGACACCAACTTTTCTGCTAATGGCCTCCCAGTGATCCCAGTCCTTCTGCC
The DNA here is from genome assembly GCA_013396875.1 of Vireo altiloquus. NCBI lineage: Eukaryota > Metazoa > Chordata > Aves > Passeriformes > Vireonidae > Vireo > Vireo altiloquus. The sequence continues at coordinate 59,821 of VZRF01007005.1, forward strand.
TGGAGACTGTGCAGCAGGCGGTAGCAGAGAGCACGGTCCAGAACTAAGGGAGGCCTTGGCACAGGAAAGCAATGAGGAGAGAAGACATCTGGGGGAGGATTGCTGGGATCTTGGCCAGGAGTCATGTCCTCACACAACAGGAAGGAAAGATCACTAGAATACAAAGCAATTAGCTTTGGCTCTTTGAATAACTAATGGTTACTAACTACGAGTAATGATTCTATTTAAGGAACTGCTTTTGTTATACTTACTGGAGAATACAGAGATAATTGACAGGAGGCATGCAAAGAATTCAGAGCAACTTCATATAATTCCCGACATGTTTTGAATTTTGGAGATGCTGGTATTTTAAGCAATACTTAACAAATCAAAATAGCCTGCTAAGCCACAGAAAGAGCTTTTTAGGGGTTACATTTTTCCAGTATCAAACTGACTTTTAGCAAGATTTCTTTGGAAGTAATTGTTTCAAACTATTTGGAACAATTGATAGACAAGGTGAGATCCTGGTACTTCCTCTAAGGGAAAGTCACAGAAACTAGAGGCTGGTCAGTCTATCTCAATACCAGGGAAGGTGATGGAGCACCCAATGCTGGAATACATTTTAAGGGACATGAAGGACAAGGAAGTTCATCAGGAGTAGCCAGCACTGATTTACCAGTGAGTAAATCTTGGGTAAGAGATCCAACTCAACTCTGTTTGGCCTGTGACAGCAACTGGTGATTGATCTCTCCCTGTCCTTATCTCAACTCATGAGCCTTTTGTTTTATTTTCTCTACCTTGTCCAGTTATGGAGGGGAGTGATAGAGCACCTGACATCCAGCCAAGGTCAACCCCCCAGAATACTCTTATTTCAGATAGGCAATATTTTGCTCTGAAAACTCTCCAATAATTTCAGCATTTGTCACAAAGAAATACTGCCAAAAGGTGTCATGCAACAATTTTCCCCACATGTGCTTTGCTTCAGAGGATTCAATTTTGTCCTTCAAACAAAATCTATAGAAATATCCTTTAGATACTGTAGGTACAAGATGAGATAAACTTGGCTGTTAGACCAACAGTGCAAAAAAAAACCCCATATGGAACTGGCAGAGATATCACAATCTGGTGTCAACATCATCACTGAATGTAAACACTAAATAGTGACTCACTGATTGCTACCAGTATGTAAACATACTCTATCTGATGATTGCGTAGTTAAAGTCCTGGAAACTCAGTTAAGAGTAAACATTTAAAATTTTACTGGATTTCTTGATATAAAAATTATTCTGGAGATTATTGACCTACTCAGAATCCTGGTTTTCAGAGATACCAAAGTCCCCATTGACTCTCTTAGATTTAAAGCAATAATACTTACTGCTAACAAAAATTTAAAAAACAAACAAGCATTCTTCCCACACACGAAAAAAAGAATTAAAAGGTTTTTTTTTAATTCCCTTTATTTTATTTCCTGATTGTGGCCTAGAACTCATGAACTGATCCTCTTAGCATGCTAAATTTAAATTGCATCAAAAAGATTGTGGTTTTGATACGCCACTGGTAACTGGATTTTAAAGCAGAGTATATATTATTTTGAATAAATTACATCCAAAAATCGAAGAACATGAAGACTAAAGTTTCAACAATCAAAACAGACCAAATCAACACCATAGCTGAGTTCAGTTTAATACACTGCATGTACATAAAAGACCTTTGTGTTTTATTAGTACTGAGACAGAACACAGACCTAGGTCTCAAACAAACGCCATTAGGTCTACACAGGCCAGCATCACTAATACACATCTATACTTTGGTATTAAAAAAAACCACCTGGCATTGCCTAACACCTGCCATTTGCATTTTGCTGCAGACACAACCAGAGTGTACCCAGTCCCACCACACATTCCTTGAACCACTTCCAGGAAGTACCCCCTGCGAGTGATGGGTTCAGGGAGTTCTGACACACTGAGCACAGGCATTTTGGATCACAGGAGATCACTGACTCCAAAAGAAGTGTCTGCAGGATACACCAGCAGGCTGTGGCTGCAGGAGGGTTTCAGAGCATGGCTCCCTTGGCCTGCTGACAACAGAGAGCCACACTCACCCTTCAGTGGTCAGCAACTTCCTCTAGTGACTGGAGAAGGACCTCATGTTTAGGCAGCTCTCTATCTTCTGACAAAACATAAATTCTCCTGATGTACTAGAACAGCAGGTAGATTTTAGAACTAATAGTCTCCCAGCTTATACAGGCTCACTCTGGTATTTGTGCTAGTGACAGGTCACAAAACACAGGAGCTGGCAAACCACACCAGACCCCCTCCCTACTCAATTTTTTCAAAGTACAAGAGACAGTATACAGTCTGTCGATTTGCCTGCAATTTAATGCATATTTTATTTTGCATCAAAAAAAGAGCAGCTGAGTAGAGGAGAAAGCAGCCTTCTTCCCTTCTTCAGCTGCCTCTTGCATGAAGGTGCTTCCCTGCAAGCAGCTGGGCATGCATAGGGAAGGGAAGGGTTTGGAAGTAGGTGGGAAGAGGGGTTTAGCTGAGCTCAATGGCAAGTGATGGAGCCTGTAGGACGAATGAGGCCAGAGGCCTGAGAACCCACAGGGGACTGTGCTTGGGCTGGCTCAGGCCATGGAGGTTTGCTGAGGGGAAAATGCGCCCCGAGTTAAAAGGTTGTGCTGTGAGGATTGTTGTGGATTTGTGTTCACAGTCTTCTCCCATTTTTCCCCCTTTTGTTTCTAAATCAAAACCATTCTGAGTCTTATCATTTAAAATGGTAATTTTTCTAGTCTGTTTCTCAGGAAAACTCACCTTTATTGAGAAGGCCGCTTTAAGTCCTTCACATAGTCTGGCTCCACTTTCCTCAGCAGTGTCGAAGGCTCAGGTGCAGCTTATTTTGGTGAAATCCTGAGGCCAGGAGGTAAAAGCACTCCAGTTGCCAAATACACTCCTCTGTTGAGGTGCACATTCAGTGCAGGTAGCTCGGTGAGCAGCTGCAGTGAGGGCTGAGCTCTGTGGGGAGAGCCTCGGGCAAGGGGCTGGGGAGTGCCGAGCCTTTGCACAACAAAGGGCTCGGGGCCTTGCGGCCCAGGCGGGAACGCTCAGAGACACAGCAGGAGCTGGTGACGCCGCTGGAAGACCGCAGACTGTCCGGGGGCACGGACCGTGAGGGTAAAAGCCCCGGACATCTTTTCCTGGACACCAGCTTGAGCTGGTAATTGTGTTGCTGTGCCGGTATTAAGTTTTTCTAAGGCTCCGGACATCCGGGACTCAGCCATGGGGAAACCCAGGGCTGTGTGAGTGTGGGGTGTGCAGGGAGCCAAGAGGGGCACCCATGGGGTCACTGGGGCTCCTGCTGTGAGGGGGGCTCGGTCCCAGCTCATGTGGTGGAAGTGTGATACTGCTGGAGTAGCTCCTGAATGGCTGGACAGGAAAGCTTCCTTAACAAGCCTATGAGTCACAGTTGCTGTAAGATGGGGAATGTTACAGCTGATGTTTGCAATGACACCGAATTCATAAGTCGTTTCAAATAAGACTGCACTACCAGGAAGCCTTTTTCTCCTCAAAGGAGCCTATGAATTGTCTAGAGTAGCTACAGTGTTTGCATAATTTTCCAGAGAAATGCTGAAAAATTGCACCTTGAGAACTGATTCCATGGTTTATAATTTTCTATGTGTTTGCATTAGTTCTGAGTTGCTGGACGCAACTTCTGGCTACCACACTTGAGTCTGCTGCCTTCTGCACAGCTAAAGTGATCAGCTATTCTCTTTCAGGAGAGCCTGCCCTAAAGGCATTTAATTTTCAATTAATGGGTTAAAATAGTTTGAGCTCACCAGATGGTTTCTTAATCAGACATCCCCTTCATGCCTACATAAACCTATATTGCTGTTGGAACTTTGACAGTCATCTTCAAGGCTTGAGTCTGTCTGAATATGCTAGTCATTATAGATTTTCATGGTTAATGAATGATCAATGTTTAGTATAACGTTCAATAGCATGGTGGGGTTCCAAAAGGAAGAGTTAACTAGTTATTGGAGAGAGAGAGAAAAATGCTCTTTAGCACTGTATTTCACTTCATATCAACCACAAACAAACTACTACAGCTGTAATTACAGGGCTGGGTTTGGTTTGGGGGGTTGAGGTGGGGTTGTGTTTTGGTTTGGTTTTGTTTCATTCCACTGAGGAATTGTTCCATGTCTGCATATGCATATATTTTTGAGTTACAGACAATGCTACTGAGTAGCAGGCTTTAATGCTTCAGGCCCATCTAGCTAGGGCAATGTCACATGTGAAAATGTCGTAGATATGACCAATGAAAAGTCCTGCTTTGTCACATTAGAAAGGATAGAATTACATCTCAGTAGCTTACTAATTTTAGATGATTCTTCCTATTTTTGGATGGGTATTCACAGAACTTCAGTGTCAGAGAGTTAGGGAAGAATTTCAGCGTTTTTTGAAAAATTGAAATAGAAGCCTGTTAAAAATTGAGGAATCAAAAATGTGTACAACCCTAATGTTTGGATTTTGACTCTAGGGCACTGGAAGCTGAGTTTACCTGATCTGCTCTCAGGTCAAAGACATATAGCTCAAAACTTTTTAAAGTTGCTCAGAAGTTTTTTTTCTTAGATGATCCTAAATAAGGTTATCCAAAAAGTATGGTGCCATATGTAAGATTACAAGTCACAGATGTTTCCTAACTGTTTTGTAATTTCCACAAATTCTTATGCTGTTGCTGTTTTTTATTCCTACATTACATACAGTGAGAACAGTATCATTTGTGTGGGGGAATCAGACAAAAGTTCCCTGGTTCAATGAGATCTTCCACTCAGTAGCAATCTTTAGCTGTGAGTCTCACAGTATATTACTGGTCTTTATGTGGATCATCACTGCTGTGAGATCCAGAACGAGTTACCTTGATGATCTTTTATGTCTCCCAAGTCTGCAGAAGATGGCTGGGGAAACCATTATGTTTCTTTTTTAATCTATTTTCTTTGATAATATGGACATTTTAGATGCTGCTACTTGAAGTACACACTTTAGTAATGATGAGAGTTTCTTATCTTTCCTTCTTTGCCAGTAGCCATGAATAAATATTTCCTTTGGCAGATCCAATAGTCTGACTTCTCTAAATCCAGATGATTCAAAATGCACCAAATACTTGAAAAGGCAGCATGAAAAGAACAGATGTTGCATCTTCACTAAAAATAACCAATCAAAAATGCAGAGTCAACTTCCACTCGTGTATTCTTATATTTGAATCCACTAAAGAACATTGTTGTAAATATTCCAAAACCTCAAATGCTCAAGGATATTCTGATGTGGTGAATCATGCTTATGTCATTGTTGAGATATCTGCTGAGTTTGGTGCTTGCTGATGAGAATTTTGAGCATGTTCATTTAACTACCTTCTGCTGATCCTTTAGGATTTAATTTAGCAAGTAGACTCTAATGAAGTGCTATATTTTGAACAACACACACAATATTATCTGGTTCACATCTGATTTAAAAAAAATCTTGAGAATTGTATCCTTAGTGATACAGCTCGGTGTTGCAGTAGAGGCAGCAGTGTCTGAAGTGTTTTGCTGCTTTTGTCTGTAAAACTGGAAAAAACTTTCATACAGGGACAGGTTTATAACAATAAGTGTGCCTTCAGCAGTCCAGTGGATCCTTTATTTGACTTACAGTTAAGAAACCAATTGTGGAAAAATGATCATATAAATTATTATTGTCCTCAACCCAGATTGTCAAGAGAATGGTCATGACTGTTATCTTGTTTGCTCCAAGACAAAGTTCTTTCCAAGTACGAATCCACTGTCAGGGCTTATCCCCAGCTGCTAATGAAGTACCACAAAGCTGCTCACTCACTTCCCCCTGCCTCTGCTCTGCCATGGGATGGGTAGGAGAGTCAGGGAGAGAAAGAAAACCCACAAACACATGGGTTGAGATAACAATAGTTTAATAAATGAAAGCAAATAAAATACAATAGTACTACTAATAAAAAGATAATACTGATGTTACATTACATTAATAATTAATAGTAAAATTCTGGGGAAAAACCCAATCAAACAAGTGCTGCACAATACAATTGCTCTCTATCCAATGCTTAACCTATCCTCAAACAGCAATTGTACTCATCCATATAACTCACTTCACTTTCTATCCTGAGTATGATGTTCTGTGGTGTGGACATCCCTTTGTCCAGTTCAGGTCAGCTGTCCCATCCATGTTCCCTCCCAGCTTCTTGTGCACCTCCTCAGTGGCAGAGTGTGAGAAATTGGAAAGTCCTTGACTGAGGGTAAGCACTACTTAGCAACATCCAAAACATCGGTTTGTTTTCAATGTTGTTCTCATACTAACTCCAAAACACAGCACTGTACCAGCTGCTAAGGAGAAAACTATAGCTCTATCCCAGCCAAAACCAGGACACACATGATGCAGGTTGCCTTAGCTGAGTTTCTTGGTGTATCATGGAATTGTCACATGCAGTTGTAGAAAACGGTAGAAAGCCTCCATCTCCTAACAGCAGCCACCCCACAGCTCTGATATGATTTGAAAGGTCATTCAGGTTTAGCCATTATAAAAACTGCTGGAAAACATCATTTTCTGTCTCTCACCTGCATTCATCATTATTGCAAACAAAATAGATAAAGATACAATTAGCACTGACAAAACCAGCAGAAGTGTTTTTCACAGTTATTAATGTACTTTAGCTGAGTTTAACACTTTGTAACTTGCAACCCTCTGCAGAAAATCTGCCTCTGTTTGTCAGTATAGGCTGTAATAAATGTGTTCTCAGATAGCAAGGAGTGCCTACAAACAGTTCTTTCTATTGTCTCCCATTGCATATAAGGCTACTAAATATCCTTCCAAAAAATGACAGTCTTCATTGCTTGACTGAAACAGAGGATAATAAACTGGGCATGAAGTTTTCATTTTATGGGAAATGACAGCCAATGAAAAATGTTGCAGAGCACTTTCTCAGCAGTCCAGTACAAGTATATCCTTTGTTACCTGTGCTGCCTTCCCATACAGTTCCGGATCCAAAACCAGCCTTTCAGCAGACTCTCTAGTCTGAATTTACTGTTCTTAAAATTCTGTTGAAAGCTCTGGTAAAAGTCTGTTGTCCTCAGCAATGCTCTTCTACCAAACTGACAGTCTTTCTGATAAGCAGGTATTATACCTCAATGAGCTTACCTGAGAGCAAGAGAGGACTGCTGTAATGCTCACTGCTTGTCACGCATCATGTGCCAGCATTGACCTCAGCTTTCCTAGGACACTTAGTGGTGTTTATTAAACACCAGCTCTTTGAACAACAGCCCTTCTGCTACATCTTTCTCACCTTGGGGAAGAATAGATTGAACCAATCTGGCAGACGTGTGGTCTTGTTTTGCAGTGTATTACTGAGGAAAGTAAGATCGTAAGTGTGATACAGCAGGAAATGCTGTAGCAGTAGCAATTAGTAGGAATTCAATATGCTGTTTGAAACCCAATTGTCAAAATAAAGTTGTGTGGGGAGCCCACTTTTTTATAAGAAACCTAGCAGAAGTCAGTAAACATGCTCTAGGAAACATCCTTGCATTTGCAGTTCTTGCAGGAGAAGAAGGGATCGCACAAATAAGGTTCTCCCATTCATGCCTGCCTCTGGATGAAACATCTCACATTGGGATGTCCACTTCTTATTGAAAAAAACAGAGGCTGCCAAACCCCAGAGTAACCAGAAAATCTGCTTATCAATGAGGGCAGGGAATATATGACATTTCCTGCACATTTATGTAGGCAGCACTCCACCATGTCATGAGGGGTTGTAGTAATTGGTGAGACCATATGTAAACATCATAAGCTCTAACTTTTCAGGTGAGATCAATGCAACACAATTAAATGAAATTTTTTTCTGGAAATGTGTGGAAGATAGATAAATATGATAAAAGAATAGGTAAAGTTCCACTTAATTAATTTATTTATTTTCTTTATTGCCTTTATTTTCTGGTACTTCTCAGATATGAATATTCCACTGCTTTTGAGGCTTGGAAAATACTACCTTAAAAGTACATGAGAGTTTTATCATAAACTTCAGCAACAGCCAGCATTCATAGGTGTATTAGTTTTTTATTGAATTGAGAACATATAAACAGAGGAGTAGTTCAATTTGCCAGATTCCCCACAGGCAATTTCAAGTTCTTTTATTCTCAACAAGCAAGTATTCTGCTAATACTTGGTTGAGAAATTAAGGTAAGTACACAATACACAGCTCAGCAGCCATAGGCCTTGGAACTACTGTAATGTTAACTCAAGAAACTAGCCAAAAGAACAGTATGTATATGTATATACATATAATATGTTTATACATATGTATATGCATATCACACATATATCTATTTATACAAGTAGTAAATACTAGCAGGTGGAAACACTGCTGAGTTCTTATAGCATTTAAGTCATCTAACTTACTGGGATAAGATCTTAGAGGCCTTTAACAATGTATAGTCTGATTTCTTAGTATCAGCACATTGCACCTTAGACAACACTAGCAAATATCTTGCTTATATTGGATTGTAGATAGATAACATATGTGCATGATTTGTGATTAGCCCCTCTGCTTGTTCTTAAACTGAAAAATGAGAGAGATTTCAAGTCAGTTATTAATGTAGTGGAACATTTACTTGAAAGGAAAGAGAGTCTAAAATGAAAAAAAAAAGTGGAAAATAACTCATAGAGAGTATCTGCTACTAATTTAGGTATTACTTTGAAAAAGAATGCAAGGGAGTAGCCCTACTCACAAGTGTAAGGACTAAATTTAAGTCTGGATTTTACCTCAGCTCTGAAATAGTCCTTTCTTATTGTCCTGTACCTTTGCATATGAGGCACCTATCACCTGACCAAAGGGAAGAAAATCCAAGCTTGAGATGATAAAGATATAACTACATACCACAATGCAGCAATTCACTGCTGTATTGTGCGCAGTTTAAAAACCAAGAAGTGCATTTGTCAAACCAAAACTACCAAATAAAGGCAATTTAATATTTAGTTCTCATTTTCCAACTGATTCTTCATGCTTTATTATATTTAATATTCCTTAGGAACATCATAGTATTAAAAGTGCATGTTAACCTAATTACACAGAACTTTCAAATAGTGGGGTGTAGAATGACGACATTGTAGCTGGCCTTGCTAGGCCTGGTCCTTCCACAAAAGACTCTAAGTTCATGGATTGATGATCAGAAGGCTTTATTTATAGATAGATAAGTAGATAGATATTATTAAAAGGATGATTGAGAGAGAGAGAGATCAAGCAGCTCCTACAGAGTGTTCAGAGCTGCGATCATCTCCATGTCTCTCCATGTCTGTGTGTGTGGCACCAGAATGGAATGCACAACAAGAACAGAGAGACCTTTGACTGGTCAGGGCAAACACCTTACCATAAACATTTCTCATATTTACATTCTTTTCTCCTGGGAACTACCGAGAGTTCCCTTTAGAAATGGAGTTAACTATTACAATTGAAGACAGATTAGAAAGAAATTGCTTTTTCCAGCTTGTCTCTGAAATGTCTCAAAAACCCACTGCCAAGCCATGACCACAGTGGGGGATTCTCTCATGAGTTAAAACTTCTTACTGTACCAGTGTGACTGATAATAACATGTAGATTTGATTACATTTAGTCATGCACAGAAGCAAAGAGTTTTCAGGACAGAATCTGTAGCATTTATTTAGGTGATAGCCAAAAATTTCAAATCTTTGCAAGAAAATTTAGTGCCGACATCTTTATTCTACATTAACTGGCTGCTAGTCTCTCCATGCAGTGAGGTCTTAATATATTAAATAGTCAGCTGACAGATAGAAACATGATACAAACACAGCTCTGCCCTCAGAGACCAAGAAGCTGCAAAGAATTGCAAGGTGCAGCTGCAATTCTGTCATGTTTGAATAATCAAATGTAAAGACAAGCAAAAGGGATGCAAGTTGTTTGTTCTTGCTCTTGTATGATTTCTGTCAATGCATGCTTGTTATGATTCTCCCTGCAGAGTGCTCTCTGCCCATGGGGAAAATAGCTATACTGGCTTTTGTTTTTGAAATTGTGTGCATGGAAACTGCCTCTGTCAATCCCTCCACACTTTTTACACCCTTACCTTTGGTTCATTCTTCTAATAACTTAATTTCTTTAGAAATGAAAGCAATTCCTGAATTTCAGAATAAGAGAGAAGTCATAATTTTCAAATCTGTTCTACCACAATTCAGACATTTGTGAGATTCAGAACTTTGGCAAAGTGACTACAGTGGCAGTTTATGTTTGTTTGTTTGTTTTTTTAAATCCAAGTCAACCAAAATGCATAAAAGGAAAAGGATCAGAATGTATCAAGTAAAGGGTAAACAAAAATTTATGCTTGACTTTATTATCTTAGCAGGTATATATTAGCATCAGTTGAAGACTATCTGTTCTAAAATGCACACACATTAAAGAACAAGTTAAACATGGATTGCCACTGACTTCCTGTTCCCAGCTCTTAATATTTGTGTAAATACAGGTTCTATTTTATTTCCTTACCAGTAGAGGTCAAAGCTTGTACTTAATGAATTCCTCATTCACACAATGTATTTGCTTTTCATTCTGTATCTGGTAACAAAATCTCTCTGATTATTAAATTAACAGAGCAGTGATGTAACAAGAAGCAAATAATTTTATTTTTTCCAGGTCCGGTTTGAACATTAATTACAAAATACAGATTTAGCTCAGTTATGCAGCAACTATGAGTACAGCAGTTAGGAGAACTTAGGGTGTTTCAAATGACTTACTGAACTGAGTTCTAACTAAGCTAGAAACATTTGAGTCACAGCTGCTTTCATGTGTAATGCTTTCCATTCCTTTTCTGTACAGTATGGAGTCAAAGTGCATGCTGCCCAGGAGAACTGCTGATGTATAATTCAGGATATTTCCTGGATTTCCCTTAGAAATGGAATACTGATTAGCTGTTAAAACCTAAAGGGTGAAAAAAAACCCCCGACCTGCGCTTTCACAAATTTTTGCCCATCAGATAAATGTTCTCCATGTTAATGTAACTCAGAAGAAAAATACTGGCTTAGGAATTAAAAAAGTAAAATCAAATTGGTTTCAACATTTTCTGTTTGGGGGGAAAAAGGGAGCACTCCAAGCTTGGATTTAGTTCAGCATGAAGTCTAATATGTCTCTAGACTTTATATGAGGTCATCATGAATACCTTTTTTTCTCTACTAGAAGCAAATGAAAATGAGAGAATCAGTCTTCCTCTGCAGATTCCTTAATCATTAGAAGATAAGTTTGGCCTTAAGAGAATCTGCACAGAATTTTGTTCATGATCATAGTGTTTGAGAGAAATTTTAGTTAAAAAGTCAAAGGGAGAGAGACACAAATAGAGGTGACAATCTCCCTATGGTTTCTCTTTCCACAATCCTGTTATTCTGGTCTTTCCTGTCAGCACTGTAGCTAAAATGACCAGAACTCGGGATTCTTATAGAACAAACTGTGCAGGCCAGACCACTCCAGAGATCAGAATGCAAACCAGTTTGAGTCCAGCATCAGCAACACAGGATTCAGAAGCAGGAGAAGAATGTGGGAGCTGAGAGCAAGCAGAGTTTGCCTTCTCAGTGTTCCTGTGCAAGAGGGTAACACGGTATCATAGTAGCAGGCCTTGCTTTGTTTTGCGTGGTTATTTTTTTCTCCAAAAAGTTTTTACTCCAGAAACACTTCAAATATTTTGCCCCAGTTTGTCCTCAGGGCAGCAGATATGCTTCAGGGAACTGTGGGAGTGGCAGCTTTGTCAGCCTCTGGTGTTGGCAGGACATAAAGAGTGAACTGCACCAGCCCAGGTCCAGAATCTGAGATATTTGTCACAGTGAGTGCCAGAGGCATGAAGCCAACGCGAGGAGGTCTCAGGCCATTGTCCCCAGCAAATTATAATTAAAAGTTAAGTACCAATCAATGAAGTCTTTACCACTTTTAGAGGCATGAGTTTTAAATTATTTTCTACATTTTTTCCTAACAGGTACATGGGAAAGGCTTGTCTCTACAGTCATTTAAGTACAAAAGTACTTTTGGAACAGTATAAGAGTGCTACTTTTGGAACAGTGAAAGAGTGCTGTTAGTTATTTCTTACTTTGTGTTCACTTTCATTTATACACACTTAAAACAAGAATTATTAACTCCCTAACACCTATGGTCACTGAGTGTCTGCATATTGCAACAAAGCATAATTTACAATGTAACTGAAATTTTCTGTTTAAATATCTGTAGGCAGCTACCCAAGGACAGCTGAGATTGCTCCAACTGAATGGCAGCCCTAACAGTATTCAATAGCAATTTTTTTCTGGTTGTGTGTGAGGTATCTCATCTACTTCAAAAGTATGAAGAAAAGAAGTTTTCTTGATTCTGGTGACCAAAAGGAAAGCAGAAAGTGTGGATTTCCACTAAAACAATAGGGTGGATTATTTAGTGTGGTAGCAAAATCACCCTGGGCTTCTTCTAGGTACTGTTTGGGGAAGGAATTTAAGTGTACAAAAAGCATGAAGAAAGGCAGCTGGAAAGGCACACAGAATTAGATACCAGGAAATTCTAAAGGTGGGACATAGGCTGAGGATGAGGGATAAACTGGTCATGATTTCTTTGTGAATACTTCTCAGCCAAAAATTTCATATTTACCACAATTGGAACATTCTCAGAATATGTATCTGTTTTACTGCCAGTTTCTTTGGAAAGCATCTTGGCAGCCAGGACAACCAGCTGCCTGTGTGGTGCCTGCCAGCTCCTCACACAACTAGACAGGAGCCCCTGGTTTGTGCCATAAGCTCAGCCCAGGGAAGCTGCTCTGTATGTGATCCTCTGCTCCCTGGCTACATTACCTGAAAGACAAGGATGAGAAACAGGAAGAAAATATGGGAGCTTGTTTCCTTCTGTTTAGCACATTAATGCCAGTTATGTTGTGCTTTTGGTTTATTTTTAAATAGCGGAATGGCAATGGAATTACCATTACTAATAGAAAATAAATAGGGTTACCTTGAGACAATCTATACCAAAAAAACCCTGGATTGTCAAACTTTCCTACTGAAATTTTATAGCTCATTGGATTGCAGATAGAGACTGAGGTTGTCCTGCCAGTCGCAGCAAATGTCTCAGTTATAAAAAATAAAAGATAACTCACTTGTTTTCAAGAGCCTTATTTTATGTAATTCTGATACAGCATTTATAAGATAATAAATGTTATATTCATTATACATAAAGGATTCAATCATTAATATTCCAAAACAATTACTTGAGGGCCAGGCATCTAAAATCATTTGGAAGTTAAAGTATGGATTATTTTAATAGTGTCATATTAAAACAATTTATCTTACAATTATTCAAAATTTGAATGAGACAGGAAATCAAATTTCAGAGCTCAAAGACAAAACCCACCAGATCAGCTGTTGTGTCAGATTGCTATCAAGCTGTAGCCTGGATCTTTTCATTCCACTAAGAGCAATGGAAACCCAAGCACAAGCTTCCAAAGCTGGAAATTATTTGTACACCCACAGGGCCTTGAGCTAATCAAGTGCTGTATTTTGGTCTGACTCTTTATAAAGATATGTAGCTATTTATCCAAAAAATATGCAAGGTGGCTAAAATAATATACAATGAGCATATTACTGGAAGTGGAAATTTTTTTTAGCAATTTGCATAAAAAACCCAAAATATTCTGTAGTTGATATACCTAAAAATTCCTAGAGTAATTAAACTGTAGACAAGATAGTCTATTAGTTAAAGTGTTATAATTTTCTCAATTTGCATAATAGCTGGCTTACATAAATTCCTTTGACATTCAGAAGTGTACAGGATGCTGGAAACTAAACTATACTGCAATACTGAGAAACTGTCACTGGGTACTATATATGGCCACAGCAATCTCTGTTCTCCTGTACAACAACAGTTTCTGACAACTGATGTTGGTACAAAACCAATTATAATTATTGAATGGGAAAAAACCCCACATTGATTAGAGGCATCATTCTCTCACTACAGCTGGGCACAGAGTTTTTCACAAAGCTCTTCCATGTAAAATAATTATCTGTGTACTGCAAACTCAGACACTTCTCATATTCCTCAGGCAAATGTTTTTTTCTTGGTCTGGAGTCCTGAGTTAAATGCAGTTGTAGATGGATGCTTTTGGTTAACATCATTGGATGTCTCTATAAAATAATAACTTGCTGAATCATAAGTATTTAGACTGATTTACTGAAATTCCTCCCAGGAGAGCTGAAGGTAATGTCTTTATCCTGACTTCTCAGATAAAATGAGTTCAGCTAAGAATGTTGCTACAAATACAAGGAACTGAAAACAACAATGTTTTGGATAAATATTTGTAACAACTTCTGTCAGTATTTGCATTTCTTGAGAATTTTGTAAGCTTCATATAATAAAGACAAAAGGTTTCAGTAAATATAAAGGCTACAGAGAAAAGCTTGAAGGCACAATAATGGAAGAAGAAAATTAACTGTTACCAGCAATCTTAATTCCATAATGTCTCAGTCTGGTGCCTTTGATAGTAGAAGTGATGCTCTCAAGCCTGCCCAGCTCTTCAAACGAGCAAGTCATGAAAGTCATTGATGTCAGCTGCTTCAATTTATTACTGCTTGACAGAAAGTTTATGAAAATAAATTATTTTTTAAAATCCTATTTGACAATAGCGATGAATTTTTTTTGCCTCTTCTGTCAAAGAAAGGCAAATTTCTGTCTGACACAATCAGTTAATGAGTTGCTAGGGAGCACTGTAGTCCCTTCTCTTCATAAAGAAGATACTTCCTAGAAGTGGAAAAAATTAAATTCTCTTTTGGATTTCATTAATAAGGACTTAGAGCTGATTTTCCAGAAATAATGTGATATGTACAGTTGTGAAATCTTAATTATTTATTTACTGTAGTGTGAGTCTGGTTAGAGGCTGTTTTGAGGACTTAATATTTTTTCACTTTCATCATGATTTTCAGAAGTGATAAGAGATTTTGTTCATTTACTTTGGGGCTTTTATGAGGCAGATGCAGAAAATTTTCAGCAGAAATTTTTAAATCTAGGGTCACAGTTCTATTATGAACAGCTGTATACTTTATCCACCTTCTGTTCCTGGGAAAAGGAATGGGAAGTAGTAAAGGCAAAAAAAAAATCCCAAAAAAGAAACAGGCAGACCTTCATGTCGATTAAAATTTAATATCTTCATTTTAATTCCAACCAGCTTAAGCCAGGGCTGAAATTATGTTAAGTCACTGTCTCTCCTGTGCTTCTTCCCACCACTCAGAAGGGATAACTGAGAATTTCCCTTCCCCTTCACTCCCCTGGCCTCACCCTCCCTCACCTTCCCTTTCCTAACCCTTAATGCACTGCCTCTGGATGCTGGAAGCGCAGGGAAGCACCAGGGCATGCCCAGTGTTGGCAGCTGTGGCTGTGGCTTGTGATCCAGCTGTGATATAGGTGGGGATGGTAGAGGAGGCACCTGTAGTGCAGGGAGATTGCCAAGGAAAAGGCCTCATCTATTCCCACTTTTTTCAGAAGCTCACTTAAGTATTGCATAGGTGAAACAGAAAAGGCTGAAGAGAATTCATATGTAGACATAAACCATGCATTTTATATTTTATAGGGAAAGTTTCCATGTATCTAGACTATTTTTTCTATTAGTAATTATCATGCTAATAAAAAATGGCAGGATCAAGCAAGTCCTCCTTTTTGGATCCTGGAATTGATCTTCTGTGATGTTGGCAGGAAGGTGGAGATTAATTTGTGAAAGTTGCCAAAGTACCACAGTGCAGTAGTCTGCCCCATTTTGGAACAGAGTTTGCCCTCTGCCCTTGGCAATGCTGAGGTGGTGGGCAAGGGCTTACTTAGCTCCCTTGCATGGTCAGGAAATCAGCTGTACCATGAACAGACCTCTTTACCAAGGCAAAGTTTATCAGTTTGCTTAAAAAGTCACACAAGGGAGAGATGAACACAATCACCCAGGAGAGTGAATAGAAGTTAATGAAAGAGGAGTTAATAAAAAAATCTGATATCTGTATCTCTGTTCATTCATGTCTTACCATCTTTTATCCACACAGTCTTTTCAATAGTTCCAAAACTCCTGCACTTCATTCTTCCACTTTATGTACTGGTCCAATATTATTCCTTTCCTTATCAGCTAGTTGTCATAATTTGTCTATTATTTGTCTTTTTGCTTTTGGGTATAATACCAAATTTGTTCAGTAAATGCAGGTAAAAGTGTTTGAGGTGCTACAAATAGAAGCCATTATAAAACCATGTAAGAATGATAATGAACTGGAGGAGGTTTGCATTTTCTTTTTTCTTCTTTTTCTAAGTGGCTTTTAGGTGTGTTGAACTTGATAAAGAGGAGATCCTGTTTGGCGGCTACTGTTGCAATTTCTGTGAGCTGTGGGAATGAGGGAGGGCATTGCAATTCTATATATAAAGCATCCAAGCTTGAAGAGGGCAGCCTTGAAAGTGGCAGCATTGGCACTGCTCGCTTAGAACGGAGGAGAGCACTGAGAACACTCCCCAGGCAGGGCATGCATCATGCTCCCAACACTGGTGCTGCTCATCTTCTGCAGTTCTCTGCAGTCTGCTGGTAAGTCCAAGGTGCCTGGGTTCCTCTTGGTACATAGCTTCAAGGAAAGCACTGAAACCGTACAGGAAAAAGGGGGTGACTCCATTGTAGTATTACATCTCATGAGGTTCAGGTTTTGCTCTCCTTTCCCACAACCTGCAGAATTCCGTTTACATGTTTTCTTCTCTCCATCTTAAAACACAACAGATTATTAAATAAATATGTGGGTGAAATAAAACGATTTGTTCTTTACTTTTTCAGTAAGTTGGTTACTGCTTTGTTGGATCCTTCCCTAAAACTCATTCCCTAGATACAGGGAATATTTTAATGGACTTTTGTCATGTTCCAAGTTGCTGAGTGCCTTCATCTTTCAGATGTTCATGATACAGTGTCCTAGCGATGTCATTGCAGATATATATTGTATGTCCTCTATGTGTAGAGTGATAATCAAAATCATTTTTCTTTGTTATGAGAAAGGCAAAAAGCATTAATTATGAGCTATGTGATGAGCTATATATTTCTTTTTTGAAGAATGATGTGATAGAAAGAATACTGAACTGGAAAATGGGCAACTGGTTCCATCTAAAAATTTCACGTTACTCTTAAAATATTCCTCCATATATTATTCAAATAATTCTTCAGTCTTAAAGGACTCTTACTTTTTTGATTCAACCCACCTGAATACCTGATGAAGGTGTAATTTCTAAAAAAGACTTGATAGGTGAGTTCATTGATTCTGTAGCTACTCTGCCTTCTTATTCATTACTCCTCTTGAGGTGTTTTCAGTGGATTTTTTGAGAATGAGACTTTTTTGCTATGGTTTGACATCACTTGAGATGGTTTCTTTTTTATGTCTTCTGTATATTCTCTTTAATTACCAATTTTTACAGTTAGAATTTCAAGAACAGGTTTCAAGCTGCTAAAAAGCATAGTTCACTTGCTTTAGTTTAAACCAAGTTAAATTTATTTCTTCTGTATTGTGTTTGCTACATTTAATGAACCATATAGTTGAAATTGCATGGGGACATTTATTACTCTTAAATCACTGACTTAAACTGTAGCACGAAAATAATTAAAATACAAGCAACTCAACCCTTTAGTAGACTCTCAGAGCCAATTTCTAACCTCAGCTGTATTGTTATAAATCAGGTGTAACTCCATTCACTGTATTAGCACCATTGTAACCAGTATCAAGTCAAGTACCTGAACATGGGTCCTAACCCCAAGTTTTGCTGCCCACAAGATCTTAATCTACATGACTTCCTATTTTGGGTAATAGATGTATTGATATAAATACTAATTCTTGCAATCAAATAGAAAATTTCTGTAGACACATACACAGCCACAAGCTTTATATATAAACTTGGAAATTACAAATAGGACCTTTTTCTAGAAAGGACAAAGTTGAATTTGAAGATAAAAACCCTGGAAGTGGGACATAGAAAATTCTTCCAGGGCAGTTTTCTTCTTTGGGATGTGTCAACATATCAGGGCCTTGGAATGACATGCAAGGTTGGAGGTTTACACAATGAAATCTGTTTGTTTTCACAAGGAAAGATTTGAAATCAGACAATTTTTGGATGTTGATCTGAATGTTCTTAAATTGGGCAACATGCAGGGTGCTCATTGTTTTAAACTCTAGATCCAAGTATTGTCTCCTTAGAATGAGTCAGCTCAAGGGCACGACTTCAATTCTCTTCTTCATGGATCTGCACCCAAATTCTTTACCTTCAGTCTGTCTCTAGCTGGAAATGTAAATATTGATTGTAAGGACATATATTTGATTATTTGATGTGAAGTCTGATGGAACGTGATAACTCAAGAAAATCAGTAAACATGTATTAGCTTGATTTAAAAAAAAACATGCAGAAGCTTAAAACCTAATTAAAACTGTTAGTTCTAGCCTATACTTAGTAAGAGATGCTGATTCATTGATTAAATTGAGGTTTCACCCCTTTAGCTATTTTGATAATCAAAACTGCATGGATTCTTTTGAGAGGTTTATGTACAGTCGTACTTTTTCTTATGAAGTATGTAACTAGGAAATCACCTTGATTTATGCTGTTCACATATCTATGTTTGCAAGAAACAAAGGGAGTTAATAATTTCATACTGAAATAATCATGAACATGTACAACTGATAACTCATATTACAGCTACAACTCTATCAGTACACTGAGTATTAAATTTAATTTTAGGCTTCTGCCATATATTTTAAAGTTCTTGTCCTTTCCAGAACATCTGACATTTCAACATTTCTGTTTGTCTCAAATTAGAAGAGAAAAACTGAACCCTTTACAAAACAGAGATCTTAAATTATTTCTGTAAGTTGGAAGTACAAAGATTTCATTTCAATGTTTTGTTTTCATTTGTTTATCTGATGTGAAATACTTTGATTGAAGTCGTTACAACATAAAATTTTATTTTCCCATAGGGATGTTTCATAGTAACCGTAGTATAGGAACAAAATTTGGTATTTCTTCATAGTAAGTCACATTCTCTGACGGGGTTGTATTGCTGTCATGAGCTAGATAGGCTGACCACACAGAAACTGCCCTTCAACAGATATAATTCTCAAGGAAGTTGGCCAGTTGGAGTAGAGTGGGAATTGAAAGTAAAACCCTCCTTTATCCAAGAGAAGTGAAACTCTGGTTAAAGTTCTATTGAGATAATTCCAAATAAGTATTTAATTTTCTCAAAGGAAAACAGAATACTTGCAGTAATTGTAAAATGCCAGTAAGGAAGATTTCAGTGCTGTAGAAATCTCATTTAACACTAGGACAGTCTTTTAAATGAAACATTCTTAAATGATTGCAAAATACAAACTTCTGCATGGGGCCATAGCACTTGATACCTGTGTACAATCTGCCATTTCGTGTGCTTGTGAATGGCTGATAACATTGCCAGGAAGATTAAACTAATCTCTTCAGAGTTAAGTGTGGGAAAAAGAATGTCAATGCTGAGAATAATTACTGTACTGTAATTAATATAATAGTTTGATCTGACAGGATACAGACTAATTGACAGATAGTCAGCAAAATGGCTCTGGTATTTGTTTTGTTAGCTATTCCTTGGGCAAAATGTTAAAGTGGATTTCATATCCTTAGTTATTTTCAATATAACTCTTGTACACCTCCATGTAATCCAGGATGATCATTATGTTCATATTTAATCTAAATACCAAACCTGAAGTTTGTGTTAAGTTTTGTCTGCCATGCTTAGATGTTTGAGTTTTAAAAGCTGACAAGCAAGCTTTGTAAACTGACCTGTCTGTCCTAAAATATTCTAAAATCTAAAATATTTGTCCATTAATTATTTGACATTTTGCTTTGCATCAAGCTCTCTAGATAGATCTGACTTAAAATAATGTTTTAGGCATATATTCAATTCCTGCAAGTCAAATATCCTTGCAAGGCAGCTGTTACATATTCCCAAATCCTATTAATGTAGCGTTTGAAGTTTAGGATTAAACTGTAACGATTGGAAAACTGTAAAACTAACAATAATAGATTATTGAATAAATGCAGGTATCAAAATCCAGGGGTTCAAAAAAGGCAGCAGCAACTCTTGGCATGAAGAGTGTTAGCTTGAAAGCCACAAACTGACCGTTCCTTTTTGTGGTGTACTTACCATGGTGCATGGTTCACTAGGAACTTGGAAGGAGCATGCTGCATTTTGGAAATGCCTGTTGAGTTGCAGGCCAACCATGGAGGTTTTCGAAAACACTGGCAAAATTTCAAACAGTTATTGGCCAGTGCTGACCAGTTCTAGACAACAAGGCAGCATGAGTAGGATCTACAATCATTTTGTGATGAGTGTGTCAGACAGTTTGGGAGTGGCTGAGATAAATGCCATTTTAAGCTATTAGAATATTTAGGGTGGGAGAACTTCTGTCACTGAACTTATATCCTTGATTTATTTTCCTTATGTCTAAATATTCATTGTCTACAATTCTACCAGTGTAGTGTTTAAGCTCTTAGAAACTTAGATTAGTCTATCCAGATAACATATTTTTCAGCAAGTATTGTTTCAGAGCAAAATTGAGACATACACTGATGGGAATGTTGGAGATGTCTAGATCTGAGATCCAAAGCAAAAGCATGGGCTGAAACACTCAGTTCCAAAATTCCCTCTTGTGCTTTAGCCAGCCTTACATAAAAGGCAGAGCCTCACCTGTTTTCCTGCAGTCCCTGAGGTACCACATGGCAAATATTACCTCACCTTCAGCAGCACAGCATGGAATTGGCTGAGAGTCTGTTACAGCTGGTGAGCTCCCTGGAGGCTTCCACTCACTGCAGTATCTAAGGAAGCAACAGCACCCTGCAGAGCTGTAGTGTATATATAGATACGTATGTAGATTTGGCCTGCTTTATTTGATGAAAGAAACCTTCTGCCACAACATTTTCTATGTTGCAAAAGATCCTAAACACATAATAAAGAATTACGTGGGTTCTACAAGATACTTGCTCCTGCTCATACCAGCCATGAGAAAATTTAAAATTGAGCAGCACATTTCTGAAGCACCCCAGGTCTTTATTCCTGCATCTTGCTTTGGTTGTTACCACCCAGCTATTGACTCTGAGAACTCACTCCAGCAGTGCTGGAGCAAACTGCTGGGTGAAAGAGCCTTTGGGTGGATGTGAGAACGTGGAGCAGCTGTGCTCATGCACTAGGTCCAGGTTTGAGATGGAAGAGGGACCCCACTGCACTCAGCACTGCTAAACATTTCTTGGCTCCTCCTAACCCAGGCAGGCTTTGTGAAGAGCTGCGCCGAAGGGAGCAGGTGACAGCTTTCATCATTCTGCCTTAACGTGAGCAGCAAAACCAACAACTATGCCTGGGGATTTCCTGCTCCTCAGCTCCAGATCCCATGGTTCTTGTGAAGAACACACAGGACAATACTGTTCCCGTATTTGCACACTTTTGGCTATAAGCTCCGCTACTTCTACCCAGATTTCAAAAACATGAGGAAAGATTTATCCCACTTTTTAAAAAGAATCATAGATTTTAGTATAAAATACAGGAGTTTTCATATTGCATGGGATTTCTGGCAAATTTTGATAACATTTGACCAGTACAGAAGATTTTCTATTACTTAATTATGTAGTATGAGTTATGTGATTTTCCATTATAATTTCCATTTAGATTTGTGTCACAGGACACAGCTCATATGTACTGGCCCTGCTTTGACTTGTAGCATGCTTTAAAATAAATAAATAAATATACAAATATTCAACTTCCTTTTGCCCAGAGGATAACTCCATTGTGTTGTCTTTTTCCTTTCACAGTTTTGGAAGGAAGTTATTGGTCCCATATTTTTCTCCAAAAACAGAAGGAATCTCTGCAAAGAAGTAAGTGTCTGACCTGGTATTTAATGTTTGCATTCAAGTGTGAGTGACAACTCTAGTCAGCATCAAGTCCATATTGCAGAAGGCGCTGTACAAACCACAAAATAAAAATAAATCTTTGCCTCAAGGAGCATATGTTTTCAAGCATTAAATTTTAGAAATTCTGAATGAAGACTTTGCATGTAAAAAGATTGTAAAATGCGTTGTCTCATTGTGGTAAGTTTTAAACTAAGTGGAAAGTGCTTTATTGTGCCATGCTGAGGTTTTGATGCTTAAGGATAGAAACTGAGAGCAGTTCAGTAGCCTTCCACATTTAGAAATATGCTATTGGGGTAATTTGTGTTTGATTTTCATTCCTACATATTACTGCCTAATATTATCTAAAAATTTAGGGTATGGATTCTTTTGATATTGCAAAATCCAGGAAACTAAACTAAAGCTCATTCTCCATATAGATTAGGTCTGTGAAAATGATTTTAAAGATTTCAGGTTAAAACAAACATATGCAAATGAACAATCAGAGTATCAAATACTTCTTCCTCACGTTTATAGCCAGCAGGCAGAGGGGAGTCAGAGTAAGGACAGATCTCTGCTTCAACATTCAGCTGTGCCAGCTGCTGCCACACTTCAGGTAGTTTACCAGCAGTTTTCCCTTAACTCCAAAAAATGGCTTGTGTGCATCCATCCAAATATGAATGCAAAATTAACTCCTGCCACCTCCTTACTGTGAATTTGTGCTAGTCCTTCTGAGGCTGAGAAATACTGATAGTAAGGTACTACTATCTTACTTGTGTAAAACAATGCACAATGCCAAAGCAGAAAAAAAAAATTAGCATATTATAGCTTTAAAGTACTAAAAATATTAGCTATCAGAAGTACTGTTAGAAGGGCAGGTATCATTAAAATGTTAACTCATTATTAAAATTTAATGGCAAATTTTGACTGTAGTTACTGCAACATTTTCTGCTACAAAGAAATTTTGGTTCTGTCCAAAAGGATGGTGGACAAGGACTTGCAGGGAAGGGGTAAGCAGAAAAATCCCAGTAGCCTCACAATATTCCCTGAACTGAAAATAATTGGAGACTGAAAGAATATCTATGGAAGTATATATGCCTGACCTGATGGTGGTCTTCCCTTGGGCAGACTGGTAATGGTCTCTGCTGGAAATAAAATACAAAGCTACATCAACCCCTTGGCAGAACCAACACAATTTTTCATGTCCTTTTCTGAAAAAATGTGAGGCACTGACTTCTAAATTTGAACTTAATTCAATAAACATTTAGTTTCCCATGTCCATAGCAAGAATGCATAAATGTCGTCATGCTAACATGATATATTTTACAGGACATGATGATATCAGTCCTAATATTCTGAATTTTTTTTCTATCCTATTCTATTCACAGATAATCTTCCTAATAATTCATAATTTTAATGTTTGACACTACAATATCATGCTTTACTTCTGCATACTGTTAAAAACCAATTCTATGTACTCCAAAGCTTGTTTTATATCAGTGGTTGAATGAAATTCTTTATCCAGTTTGGGGAAAATGTGGAGGTGTAGAACAAAAAGAATTATATAAAATGCAGATTTATTATAATAAGAAGCATTTCTTTAGGCAGGAGAAACTGAGAGTGGCTTGAATTAGGTGAATTCTCATTCAGTATAAGCATGGAAGAGCTACATGAAGTTCATCGTAAAAGTAAAAATAGTTGAAGACTCGTGATCAGACAAAAAATTCCCAAATATTCAGGAACTCATCTCTGTCAGTGTTTTTTTGTAAATGGGATGGGAGCCCAGGCAGATGTTCTAGGAGCCCTAAAATCTTTGCTTTATTTCCAAAACCTGTTTTTCTCACTCAATCTGAAAGCCTTGTCACCTTTCACATTTCCCACACATCTCTGTCTTCTGTCTGTTCTTATACAAAGAGAAACAGTAGAGCATGGATAAAGACAAATTAAAAGAAAATCCCTAGATATTATTTAATAAAAGCTGACCTCAAAAGACAAACACATAATCTAGATTTAAACTTCCTTGAGTTATTGACATTCCCATTCGTTATTTCTCTTTGATAAGATTTAAATAAAAACAAATACAGTGACCGTGCTCTTATATTTATTGAAAGGGGCACCTCTTGCCCTCTGACCATTGTGCAGCCCCAGGTAATCTTTCCTTGGCACACTCTGGGGTTTGGTGGTCAGTATCACTCAAGCACAATATATTAAACTAGTTGGACTTGGGCATGAAGGATCAATGATAACAATCAGCCAATTCCTATTTTCCAGTCAGACCTTCAGGACAGAACAGAAGTGTGGAAGAGGAGTACTTTTTGCCAACAGGTAACAGCTCATTGGGAAACAGTATTTTCTACATGACCAGGATCAAAGCAGTAGCATTCTGTAGTCATTTGATCACTCCTCCAGAGTTAAAAAAAAAAGAAATGTTTTGGCGTCAAAACAATCAATATAAATTGCATGTAGACTTTGATCAACTTATCTGATACTTTGTCACACTAAGATATACTCTAAGATACCTGAGTTTCATATGACACCCTAAGGAAAAATAATTAAAAAATGAAAAGAAACAACCTAAGTCTGGAAATACAGAACTGAGGACATGATTTTTGTTACTTCAGTAAAATTATCAGCTTCAAAGGGACTATTCAAATGCTATAAGTTGGTGCAGAACTATCTAACAGGAAGTGCTGGAGTTGTATCTCTCTTTTTTTATGATTCATTTCCACATCTGAAAATCTGTCAATTCAGATGAACATTTCAGATTACTTCTTAAAAATGAAAACTGATTAAAACATTCCATATATTTATAAAACTGGTTGGACCTTTGTCACACAAACACAAAGCCAAAAGAGTGGGGAATTACAAGCTGGGCTTTGAAGACTGTCTTTTGATATCTTGTGATTTGACTGTGCAGTTAATCATCATAAAGTAATGCCATAGAGAGCTTGGTAAATGTTGTGCCTGAGATATTAAAGCTCTGTCCAGAAGCAAGCTGTCACCTTTCCAAACAGTTCCAGCAGACTAAAATAAGATGGTAAATCTTCATGTTACCCATGAAGAAGTTGGAAGGTTTTCTCCCAGGCTAGGAAGCAAGGGAATTCTCATCTGCTTACAGTAAATGAGAATATTGTTCTCACTCCTAATATTGTTTCACTTCCTGACGTGAGATAAAATTTTGAGATTACAAAAGAAAAAAAAAGTAGAGGACTAGAATCTTGTTTACAGAATTAATCTGAGTAGAAACTTAATAGCTTGTCCTAGTATTCAGATTTGAAATGCTAATCAGAATGAGCATTTATGCTTTTAAGAGACCTAAATCCATTTTTCTTTCTCTTTCATAGTTTTGAGCAAGGATTCCTGTTCTACATGGGGTGGAGGACATTTTTCAACCTTTGATAAATACCAGTATGACTTCACTGGGACTTGTAACTACATCTTTGCAACTGTATGTGATGAGACCAGCCCAGACTTCAACATTCAGTTCCGTCGTGGGCTGGACAAAAAAATTGCAAGGATCATTATTGAGCTTGGACCTTCTGTTGTCATTGTTGAGAAAGGCAGCATTTCTGTCAGGAGTGTTGGGTAAGATTCTGCCATGAATGGGGAGTGAAGTGTTTAAAGAGGGCAGGGAGTTATACAGTGGGTGCACTAAAGACTGCTTTGTGTCAAAAATGAATTAACAAATTACTGAAGTTAACACACCTAACAGGACTCTACTCCCATTGCTTCCCATCAAGCACTCACACTCTACAACATTTCCTTTATGGGTTTCTCTAATCTTGTCGGTTTTCTGTCATAACAATAATTCTTATATTAACAGGCCATAGAATCTCTTCAGGATAATCAACATTAGTTCTACCACACAAACTTAATTGTTACAAGTTCTTGAAACATATAACTGTGCTCTAATAAAACCAAACCAAGTGAAGATGCCAAGTCCTGTGCAAACACTGTCAGTAGTAGAATCACTAAACACATTCTCTGGTGATTCTTCTATGAAACTGCTGCTGTGGATTTTCAAACAGAAACTTTCATGTGTTTTGAAATGTCACAGCTAAAAAGAAAAAATTGCTGTTCCATGTTGCTGCAAGTACTCAGACTGTGCATGTATCATATCCAAAATAAATAACTGATACCTGCATAATCTTGCTACGAGATTGGTTTCTCTTCTCACCCTATTACAGAGTCATTCAGTTGCCTTACACCAGCAATGGGATCCAAATAGCGCCGTATGGACGCAACATCCGCCTGGTGGCCAAGCTGATGGAGATGGAGCTGGTGGTCATGTGGAACAATGATGACTACCTCATGGTTAGTAAAATGTTCTCATAGAGCAGAGGAGAAAATTCTCACTGATTTACTGGAATGACAAGAACTCTTTGAACTTTATGGGTGCTTTTGCATGTATTTACTATTTTGGTATTTATTCTTTACCTGTTTTATCCATTCCTCTTGAAATAGACAACTTTGCATGTTACTTTCATGAGCAGCACTAAAGGCACCAGTGCTGAGATTTGTGGATGCTTTTACACATTTTAATCTTTCCTCGGGGTATTCCAACAGCAGCAATGTGTTGCTGAAGAGATGTTGTTTGAAGTTGTATAGAATTTAATACTGTATGCCATAGTTTAGTCTTTTCTACTGTGCTTCCTCGGGACCTCTTTTGGTTTCAAACATTAGGTGCTTCCACCAGTTTCTTTGTTTCCATCCATTTTCTGAATCTTTTCAGGTTTTCCCTCCAAAATCCCCAATACATTTTCTCAGTGTGACCTGATAGAATTGCCACAAAAGACACTGAACTCTAAATTGCTAAGTTTGCTAAAACAAGGAGAGTCATATGTAATAAATTGTCTGGGAGCTTTATCAGCACTATATATCACATATATAAGAGAAAATGGTACTGTACTGTACTGTCAGATAGCATGTATCTGACTATACAAAGAATATAGTTTTATTTCCTCTGATCTAAAATTTTCATATTAATTCATTGTTTGTAGCCAGTAATACTACCATGTTAGGCTCCAGAGGAACAGAGAACTGAATAACCATTTTCTGAAACAGATTTTCTTCCTGTAACCTTAAGTTTCTTAAGAGAAGAAACCTGAAATTCATGGTCTGTCAACAAAAATATTAGCAAGGACTCAGCATTATTTTCTTTTTTTTTCTTTCTGGCTCCTTAGATTATTATCTCCCCTCAATTCCTTGTAAGTGTCTTCAAGTCTTATTCTTCTTTAAATGCTAATTTAAAAAAAAAAAATCACTATTTGCCTGCAGGGAAAAGATGCATAGCTTACAAAATTCTTCCTTCAAAAAAGTCACTGAAATTAATGGGAAGAGTCATTTTTAATTGGGTGCTTGAACTGAAGTTGTTTGAGAAAGGTTATGCTGTATAGATAATTTTATTTATGTTGATCCTTTTAAATGTTTTGTTATATTTTATCTTAGGTTTTGGCTGAAAAAAAATACATGGGCAAAACCTGTGGAATGTGTGGGAACTATGACGGTTACGAATTGAATGAATTTGTGCGTGAAGGTAAGAGACAAGGACATTTCAGGCAGGAGGAGAACAAGTTAAAGTGAGTCAAGGTGAAAATTGAATACTGTGATAGCATTGCTGTGTTTCAGAATTGAGTAAAGCAGTCCCATGGGGCACCAGCATACCTCTCATATGATTATGCTACACTGTTATCTGCTACGAGCATAATATAGTGGGTTTCTCACACAAGTGATAAGGACTCTTATCTCATATAAACAAGTGGTAAGGATCACACCCTCCTAACTTTCACAAAAAGCAGTTATTGTCATTGAGAAGATTAGCTAGTAGGACATTTAACAGTCAAAGAGTAAAATCTGAGTTTTGCTACATCACAGCGGTAAGTAAACAAATCACTGCAGTCTTTTCCTGACAAATTATAACCTTTCAATTTCCAGGTAAATTACTGGATACATATAAATTTGCTGCATTACAAAAAATGGATGATCCATCAGAGATCTGCCTGTCTGAGGAGATACCAATTTCCACCGTTCCTCACAAAAAATATGTAAGAAAGATCTTCTTGGCTTCTCTGCAGCATGATTCTTAGCAGGGGGGGCAAGGTAGATAGAAATCAACAACAGAGAGGCAGAGGTTTCATAAAACTGACTTCCATGAAAACAGGTAGAGTCAACATCTGTATAGCATGATATGAGAAAGAAAAGGAATTCTTTGCATTAAAATACATTTTAATAAAAGGCCACGCATGTTTTTAAGGCTAGATTTAAATCACTCATAAAAATCAACCACCATTTAGCTGACAGCTTTCTGGAATTCCATGCAGGTCATCACAGGAAATTCATGGAAACCAGTGAAGCTTTAAGAACTTTTTTCCTAACAGCTGATAAGCTGTACAGATTTGAAGATATTCACAATGCCTAAAACATATTGCCAGATAACAGCAGTGATTACAGGGACAACCACTATCAACTGCTATCACTTACAGTTCTAAGTGAAAAGAAAATCAGTGTGCCTGAGAGCCTTTGAGACCTTATACTGCAGTAGGCAGCATGATGGGCAACACAAACATGCAGGCAACAGAAATGCACCAAGTGTGTGCTCAAAGACAAATTAATTTTGTGATCTTCACTTCTGGGATATTTGTTCTGGAACTAAATTGCCATGAGACAACACATTTCCTGTGTGTAATGTTCTCAGCCATTTTTAGGGAGGTTGATGGCACAGAAAGTAACTTAATTTTCAACATAATGAGAAGTGAAATTATTTCAATACATCACGTTCCTTCTATTGTACAATGGATTTATATTCCCTTCCATCTGTGAATTTCTCATGCATTTTAAGTCAAATACACATTATTACACTGTAAGGGGAAAAGCAAACAAAGCAACAAGAAAATCATAACTAGCAGTGTTATTCCATTGTGGTTTTCATTTGAAGGAAACACCACCAGGAACAATTTTCTTTCTCTTTTTATTTAGGCCATGATCTGCTCTCAGCTACTTAATTTGGTGTCACCAACCTGCAATGTGCCAAAGGATGGGTTTGTCATTCGTTGCCAGCTTGATATGCAGGACTGCAGTGAGCCAGGACAAAACAATTGCACTTGCTCTACACTGTCAGAGTATTCCAGGCAATGTGCTATGTCCCACCAGATGGTGTTCAACTGGAGAAGTGAAAACTTCTGCTGTAAGTTCAAATGGTTTATTCATGAGAGACTGTGCTTAACTTTGCAATGCCTTAGATAGAGGGATAATGATAAATAACTGGGATATAAAAAAACTGATAAAAAAAAGTCCCTACTGTCTTTAATCAAACAATTTTCCACAGAGAACAGTGGTCTTTGATAAAGCTATAAGAATGAGAGCAGGGAAACCTCAAAGGAGAAGGAAGCTCAAAACATAGGTCCTGTGTTTAGGGCAGTGACAATAAAACAGAAACATCCACCAAGTGAAAACTGTTTAATTTTTCAAATTTCTAAGAGGAAGCTGTTTGCTCTTAGCATAGTTTTCTTATTATTGTACCTAGCAAATTAGCCAGTGAAGAGAGAGCACTTTTAAATAACCTCTGAAGTCTTTGAACCTTTTTGCTAACAATTGCTATAGCTCCTTTTATTCACAGATGATTTTCAGTAGTCCTTTTTCAGACGCTCAACCTTCTTATTTACAATGACTGATTGGAAGTAAAACCTTGAAGTACTACAGAAAATCTGGTTTGTGGTACTTCATTAGGCTTCAATATGGCCTGTTTGCCATTCTTCAAGCTTCTGAAAAATGTTTCCAATAAGTAGGGCATGAAAAATGAAAAAAAGCCAGAGTGAATATGATGGTGACTGTGAATACTCAGATGATGAAATGAGTATTGAGGCAGTATAAAAGAATATTCGTGTCAGAAATCAGAAGGTCTTTTCCTTGCTAGGTAGTAGATGAAACATCCTTCTATGTTTACACTTTAAAAATCTTAACGCTCCCACTGTTTGTTGCAGCTGTGGGAAAATGTTCTGCAAACCAAATCTATGAGGAATGTGGTTCTCCATGTATTAAAACCTGTTCCAACCCAGAGTACAGCTGTTCCAGTCACTGTACCTATGGCTGCTTTTGTCCAGAAGGTATCATTTCATCATATTCTTAATGGATCACATGAATGGTTTTTGCCCATATCCAGTCAAGTGGAATAGACTGCTTAATAATGAACTAGCTGTGCATTTCAGGGCATTGTGCTGCTTTCTCAGGAAACATAATGTAACTGGAGTCTTGAGTAATCACGGTCCTCCAAAGATGGTTGGCCACTCTTTGCAAGAACAGAGCTATAAAAACATTTTCCTCACCAGACCATGATTTGTGATGGGATAATGATGTGCCATCTGCCCAAAGTTCTTCACTAAAATATACATTGATCAGGCACCAGGAAGAGGTAGCATACCTCAGAGGATTTCTGCAATATTATCCGCGTTTTGTAAATTCCCTTTAAAATAGTTCAGGATGAACTTGCTACAGAAATAGTGATTATTACTACCATCTGCATGTCGAAATAGGACAATTGACTGCACTTTTATGTTACAAAGTAGCCAAAAGCTTCTGTCACTTGTGAAGACTCAGTTTTATTTAATTAGGAGAAAATTTCCTGCATGTTACATCTCCAGGTATGGGCACTGGCTGTACAAGAATAGTATTCTCAAGCTAATTTCAGAAAGCATTCAAGCCATATTAACTCTAAGTGAGGATGGGGGAAAATATTTTGTTTATCTTCTTTGGCAGGAACTGTTCTTGATGATATCTCAAAGAATCGGACATGTGTTCACATTAGCCAGTGTCCATGTACACTCAATGGGAAAACATATGCTCCTGGTGAGACAATGAAAGCAGCTTGTAGGACCTGGTGAGTAGCAACAGGTATTTCCATGAGAGAATGAAGAGTACCTTCACCAAAAAATTGGAAAATTTTGCCTAACCTTTCAAAGGGCAGCACCTTTCAGAGTTTGGGAAAGTTTACTGACAATCCATACAAGAGTTCTGCAACATTAAATTAAGATGAGCAACTTCAACTGACATATGCAGACAAAGAAAATCAAAGCATAAAAAGCTTTTTTCTCCTTATGCTTTTCATAAAAAGCATAAGGAGAAAAGTGAAAAAAATGACATATTCCATTACTAGGAAGTAGCTGAGTTTTTAGAGCATGAAATAAAAAATAACCTTACACAGAATTTCTTGTTTTGTGCAGTAAATGTGTGATGGGTCAGTGGAACTGTAAAGACTTGCCCTGCCCTGGAAGGTGTTCACTGGAAGGAGGCTCCTTTGTTACCACGTTTGATTCAAGGCCATATAGATTCCATGGGGTTTGCACTTATGTTCTTATGAAGGTAATTTCCTGCAGCCTAGAAACAGAAAATAACAAATGGATATATTTTAGTCTGTCTTTGCTTTCCTATTGGAACACAAGCTGAGGACTTCATAAGATATACATTCATTCTATAAATCATTGTTATACTGACACAGGCTTCTCTTTTTACTTCTCTTTCCCATTTCCCTCCAGAGTTCCAGCCTGCCACACAATGGAACCCTAATGGCTATTTATGAAAAGACTGGTTATTCTCATTCTGAGACATCACTTAGTGCTATAATTTACCAATCTACAAAGGTAGGTATTCCCTCCACAGGTTCCATCCAGCATTTCAGTCACTAGATTAGCAAAAGAAGTGTTCAAAGTCGTTGCTAGTAGCCTGAACTTAAAAATTAAGAGGATAAGTACTGAAGATGTGTTTCTGCTCATGTATACACAGTAAAGATCTCAGTTGCTACATCAACTCAGGAAGATATTTTCAAAGTGAAAAGTAAAAGCAGCATGTTATAACATGAGAAAAAGCTTGAATTAATTTTTTTATTTTAATTAGATCAATGACAATGTAGTTGCTTAACTTAACCTATAAATACCATCTATAAAGATAATTACTTCTGGTTCCATGTCCTCTTCTTACAGGACAAAATTGTGATTTCTCAGAACGATCTCCTTACTGATGATGATGAACTTAGGCGGCTGCCTTACAGATCAGGTAAAAAAAGGGGAATATAAATTGTATCCAAATTAGATTAAATGTCTGTTTTACACAACCCAGCATCTTTTGCAATCTCTCAATTGCTAATACCAGGGGTTTTAGAGGAAGGTTAAAGTCTTTCCTGCTGCATCTGTTCCTCTGTGGAGAGTTGTGTGTGGGAGAAGAGTTGTAGACAGAGTGCTAGAACACTTATATATGTGTTAAAATCGTTACCTTGCAGTATCACCAACATCTCTATTTTTAAAT
Source organism: Vireo altiloquus (assembly GCA_013396875.1). NCBI lineage: Eukaryota > Metazoa > Chordata > Aves > Passeriformes > Vireonidae > Vireo > Vireo altiloquus. The sequence goes on from VZRF01007005.1 coordinate 92,047, forward strand.
GTGCTTTTTCCTTTAGGAGACATCACCGTTTTCAGACAGTCCTCCATGTACGTTCAAATGCATACAAACTTTGGGCTGGAACTTGCAGTTCAAACATCACCTGTGTTCCAGGCCTATGTGAAAGTTGGATCACAATTCAAAGGCAGAACACTAGGTAAGTCATCTAATCCCCATGCAGAGGAGAAAATGTAGGGAGTATAATTTTGAAAACTTAGTATTCATCTTTTAGGAAATAAATTTTTTTCTCCAAAAAACCCAACAGAGCATGCATGGAAAACCTATGTGCTAAGAATTGGTTTTTCACTAGTAACTTTAAAACAAATCAAAGAAATGAGATGGGTCACACTTTTCATGCATAATACAATGCTGTTCTGTTCAAGTTTTATGTTTGCCTTTCTCAGTATGCTCTTTCCTACACAATGAACGAGCAACAAATAAGTCTGTGTGGTCTCTGCATCTTGGAGCACACAGTTCTTTGAATGTAGTGCACAACCACTGTAAACACAATGAGCCTAAGAATCTAAAAGCTTCTCAGCTGGTAATCACCAGATGGAGATGTTTATGTTTATTGCACAGCAACATTAGCCACACAGGCATATTTTGCATTCTGGTTATGGGGAATTACAAAGAGGCTTTAGCTTTTACAAAAGCTTAAATGCATATTCTTTGTCATTATCCATTTAATAAACATAAGAAAACATGCAACTGCAAAAGTGTTTAACGGTCTTTCTCTTTTAAATTATTTAAAACCGCTTTTTTTCTAAAAACAAGACTACAACTTCTTTATGGGTTTGTCATTGAATAGAAGCTGACTCTCTTAACTTGAGGCAGAGGCTCGATGACTGAATGTATACATAATCAAGATTCTCTGGCTACTTGACCTGAGTATTGATTGACACTCTATGAACAGCCTTGGAATCCATTTTCTCACTGTTATAGAATGAAACATAGGCCATTGTGCACACATTCTTTAATATTCTGCCATCCCTTGCATTTCTGGTGTTATCAGGTTTGTGTGGCAATTACAATGGAGACACTACAGATGACTTCATGACTAGCATGGATATCACTGAAGGCACAGCCTCCCTGTTTGTAGATTCCTGGAGGGCAGGAAATTGCCATCCTGCCTTAGAGAGAGAGACTGACCCTTGTGCTTTGAGCCAACTAAACAGTAAGTAGATGATGCTGTGGAAAATGAACTTTCCAGTTGGCTTTGTCTGACACTTTCCTAAGCCCATACCAGGGAGATAAGAGAGCTGGACAGAAGCAGAGACTGAGAGGACTGAACTTCACAAATTGTCACCAACAAGACATTTCTGTTTTCTAGAATACATACCAAGTGAAAACTCATCAGATCTCATTTTAGAGATCTGGGATTGAGATGATGAATGAGAGGGGTTTGGTGATCTGTCTAGTAAAACTGCAATGTCCATGGTTGTCTTAGGCTTGCTCAGCAGTACTGTGATGGAAATTCAGGCTTTGCCTTCCTAAGTTTCTATTGCTATGGGTCTTAAAAAGAAAAAATAGTGAAAAAGAAAAAAAAAAGCTCTACTGAGCTGGTACAAGAATAGAGTCTGAAAGCTAACAAGCTAAGAAGTTGTCCTATTGTTCAATGCATCATTGCCAAAAGTTCACCTAAAATATCAAATCTTTTAAAAATTTATTTTTTCAATTTTTCCCCCTAACTTTCCGTTTTTAATGTTTATTCTTTACTTTCATTAGAAATATCTGCTGAGACTCATTGCTCCATTCTTACCAAGAAGGGTACAGTGTTCGAGAAATGCCATGCTGTGGTGAACCCTGTGCCTTTCTACAAGGTAGGAAGTTATGATGGATGTTGTACAGAGGGAGTCCAAATATAAACGAGATTGGATTCATATCCAGTGTCCCACGCATTGAATCAGCAATGCTGAGAAGCTTAGGAACAGGTGTGGTTTTGAAAATCATGTCTCCACCACACTGAAAGTCTGTTTGGTCACAGGCACCAGTCCCATCCCTGTGAATCAGAAAATATTTTTGCTCATGCTGCAGTTATCCATGACAACAACTTTAACTGTGAAAAGTATTGATTTTACCATGTGCATAATAGAGCTCAATGTATTTGCCAATCTACACAAAACATTTTGAAACGTAAAAATGAGAAGCAGCGAACAAACAAAGGCATTTTTTTAGGTGCTAATGCAGTTACTCAGATATTTTTCATCAGTTTTAGTTAAGCAATAATACTTATCTTGTGTGACTTAGTTCTGCAATTCAGCATAGAATCATATTGGTTGGAAAAGATCTTTGGGATCATTGAGTCCAACCATAAATACAGCAATGCCGAGTCCACCACTAAACCACATCCCTAAATGTCACATCCACACATCTTTCAAATACCTCCAGGGTTTACCACTTCCAAATGTCTGCTCCCCTGTAACAAAGTACTCTCCATGTGTTGGGTTTCAGAGATGTGTCTACCAAGCCTGTAATTATGAAGAGACCTTTCCTTATATTTGTTCTGCTCTGGGATCGTATGCACGAGCATGCAGTTCCATGGGTTTAATCCTTGAGAACTGGAGAAGCAGTATGGACAACTGCAGTAAGTACCTGAACCAATTCTTACTGGTCTGCCATCAGATGAGGAATGAGCAAAGAGTGATCAGAAAGAAGAACAGAAAGTGGGGAACAAATATGCAAATTTTGGATATCCTTCTGGTGTCTGTCAGAACAGGATTGTTATTTCAATACTATATGAAAAAGATTATTCATATGCTTTAAGGTGAGCATGTGGATGCTTCCAGGACTTGATAATTAAGGTACAGAATAGACAGAAAAATAAAGCTATTCTGTAAAATGAGAAGGAACTAGGGGAAACTGACTGCAGATTTTATTATTTTGCAACTCAGACATAGGCATAGGTTTCACAGTTACTCAAAAATACATTGATATTTCTGCTAAGCTTCCCTTTGCATTATTAAATTCCAAGATACACAAAGAAGCAGTAAGGTATTTTACCTGCATGAAACCTCCAAACAGCCTGTTAAGTCTGTTAAGCCTGTTAAGTCTTGGTCTGCAATTGGTCTGCAATTATGTTTTGCTAGAGCTCCACATCCACAGGAAGAGAAGCAACAGGAAGCATTAAGCATTGAAGCTGTTGACACAAAATAAGCAGCACATAATGAGCACAAGGACATTATCTTCACAAGAAGGAGGATCAGTAAATGAAGTTTAACATACACTCTTGTCTTGTTTTATAGCCATTACTTGCACTGGCAATCAAACATTCAGCTACAACACTCAGGCATGTGACAGGACATGCTTGTCACTCTCCAACCGAGCCCTGGAATGCCATCCATCTGATATTCCTATTGAAGGCTGCCAGTGTCCTAAAGGAATGTACCTGAACCACAAGAATGAGTGTGTTCGTAAATCTCATTGTCCCTGCTACTTGGAAGACAGAAAGTACATCCTGCCTGACCAGTCAACAATTACTGGTGGGATCACCTGGTAGGTGTGCCAAGTTTAAAGGTGAACAAATTGAAAATGGAGGTGAGGGGTCTTCCTGTGTCCGTCGAGGGTTAATTGCAGTAAGCAGGCAAGCACCACACAGCAACTTACCCACTCCAGCAGGATGTAGAAGAGAATCAGGACAACAGCAAGAAACTTTATGCATAGAGATATAGACAATTTACTAAATTTCTTTATTACTAATAAACAAAAAGCTTATTTAATAAGCAAAGCAGCATGCACGATCAAAGCTAAGTAAGGAATTGATTCAGAACTTCCTGTCAGCAGACAGCCGTTCAGGCATTTCCAGGAAAGCATGGCTTGGCCACACATAATGGTTTGTTGGGAAGACAAGTGCTGTAACTCTGAACATCCCTCCTTCTTCCTCCTTTACCTGAGCTATTATTGCTGAGCTTGATGTGGTATAATATGGAATCTCTCTTTGGTCAGTGGGGTCGGCTGCCCTGGCTTTGTCCCATCCCAGCTTTCACACTCTCAGCCTCCTCCCTGCCAGGACTACATGAGGAGCAAGAATGCTGGGACACTGTTCAGCAACAGCTAAAACAACATTGTTTTATCAACACTGTTTTGGTCACAAATCCAAAACAACACCACTGAGCTGCTACAAAGAAAATTAACTCCATTCCAGCCCAAACTAGCATAGTCTCCTTTATTTTTAACACCATAAGTTTATTTTTGAAGACTTTTTTTTCCCCTTTTCTAGACTACAAATATTCTTAACTGAACAGAAAGCATTTGACTTACCTTAAGCTTGGAAATGTTACAGAGAAAAATAGAAAATAATTTGATTATTTCTACTAGGAGATTTTTTCAACAGCACGTAGCTATATACAGACTTCTGGAATTACTTGACAGGCCATCCTTACAGTGACAATTGCCTACTAGTGATAATAGTCTACTATTCACTTTCCAAACTGATGTTACTGTATAATACAAAAAGTGAAGAGACAAGGTGACTCATATTCCACTTCAAAGGATGGGAAGGAGGTAGTAACATGAGTGAAACATTTCTAATAAAACAGTTTTGCAAAACATCAAAATTTCTTGCTTAGAAGAGATTTTCATTGTTTTTCTTTTTTTTTCTTCCCTAGCTACTGTGTTAATGGGAGACTAAGTTGCACAGGAAAACCTCAAAATCCTGCAGGTATGGGTCTGGTATTGTTTACTTAGAAACCTTTTTTTGCCCTCTGTGTTGTAAAATTAGTACTTCGCTATTCTTTTCTATGTTAATGTCTCTTCATTTTTTTTCCTTTTTCCTAGAAAGCTGCAAAGCTCCTAAGAAATACATATCATGTTCTGACAGTTTAGAAAACAAGTATGGAGCTGCATGTGCCCCTACCTGTCAGATGCTGGCTACTGGAATTGAATGTGTGAGTTTTCCAGCTCTGGGATATTTATCCTTTTGAGAAAGGTAGAATGTTCTAGTTGTTACTTAGAACTAGACAACATTCTTCTAGTGTGATTAAAGGAATTATTTTATCTAACATGATACAGTTAAATATCAGGCTGTGGACACACCATTTGTACATATTTTTAAGAAGTGATTAAAGAAACTAATTGCATGAATTAATGAATTAAATTCTATTAAACGAATAAAATAAAAATCCATTAAGGATTCTTAACTACATGGCTGTAATCTCTGGCTCAGCTACTCCGTAGGCTGTGACTCCATGGCAATTGGAAATACAGGCTTTATGCTTCCTGTTCTGTTTTCTCTCAACTCTCTGCTGCTGTTGATCATAGAATGCAGGAGACCTGGGCTAAGTAAACATATGGGCTGTCCTGATAGGGTTTTCCTCTATTAAGGAAGCAGACTAATTGGAAGAATTGCAATAAGCATCCTTGATGTGAAGAATATTCTGTTGTACTCTTTTTGAAAGACTGGTAGTGATTGGAAGATTTTTCAGAGTCTTCAGGTACATTTAGCATCTCTCACCACAAGTATATGTTACAGCTTCAGTGAAACTAGTTCAATTGACAGCATGTCAAGGAACATCACAAAACTAAAATCAAGCCGAAGCAGAACTTAGCACAGGTTCACTCCTGACACCATGCACATCCAGGATAAAATGCAGCTCACATTCTTTTCTGTTTTGCAACCTGTTGACCTTTCCCAGATACCCACGAAGTGTGAATCAGGCTGTGTCTGTGCTGATGGCCTCTATGAAAATCTCGATGGCGGCTGTGTGCCAGCTGAGGAGTGTCCATGTGAATATGGTGGCCTTGCTTATGGAAGAGGTGAACAAATCCAGACTGAATGTGAGATCTGGTAAGAATCACAGAGCTTTTCATTGCAGATCCTCTATTTCACTGAAGTGTACAACCACATAAAAAGAAGTGTTTAACTGACAGGAGAGTAGGAAATGGCAACAGCTGTAAAGAAGAAATACCATGACAGAGTACAGGGATTAACAGAGAGGGCTTAACATTTGACAATATAAGATATAGATAAGAGCCACTGTACCAGCTTCAGAGATAATTACTGTCTTATGTATATTCAGGAATAAAGGCATCTGGTAGGGTCTGTGACTGTAAATTGTATAAAGTCAAGTATTATTAACAAAGATAGATGTGGGCACAATCTTTCTTCTTTTCTGTAGATAAAAACAACCACCCCCCAAAAGACTACCATCTCTTTAGCAGCATTCTGAAAGTACTTTATTCCCTTTCCAGTTACTAATCTATTATTTAAAAAATACACCACCCCCCAAACTACACAGAGCAGTGACTTCTGATCTCATTAAGAGCAAAAATAAATGGGTTTTATATATACTATTTCTTTCATGAAAAAAAAGCACAAAAATTATTTAAGGTTTTTTCTTTATTGTGAATTCATTTTCTAGGCAGTCCATAAATTTTAATTATTATTCTTATATTAACTGTAACTTGGTCTCAATGTACGTAAGTCAATTAATTGAACATGCTATCAATAGAAGTGGGTGTATATAAAAAGAAGCAGGTTAAGATGGCATTTCTTTGAAATCTGAGAGTGGTTTCTCTTCTCATTCCCAGCACTTGCACAAAAGGCAAATGGAAATGTGTTCAGAAAACAAGGTGTTCCTCCACCTGTAACCTGTATGGAGAAGGCCACATCACCACCTTTGATGGACAGCGTTTTGTGTTTGATGGCAACTGTGAATACATATTAGCTATGGTAACCTGGCTTCCTCCTGGTTATTTCAGCAGCATCTCAGCATCAAGAAATAGCTGGATTTAAATGACTAATGAAAATAAGCTAGGATGCATCAACAAGCAGTACAGCACTTTGAATCTTTATAGCCACTTAATGAGTTTCTATATATTGTGTTTATTTCAATACTTAGAATAAAAATATATGACTTCTAAAAAACCATCTTTTTCATGCAATTATAACCAATTTTAGATTTTTAAATAATATGTTTAATTAGTCATTGTATTCTGTACCAGGCAAATATGACTTTTAGGGAAGTTATGTCAGTTTGACCAGCAAAGCAGAGGTCATCACTTCCCAAAACAAACAGAATTAGTTGTGACATTTTAAGCATCCTGTATTTCCTTATAGTTTTATGTTTTAACTTGGAAGACTTCAGGCAGAGTCTACTGGGCTTTTGTGCTTCTTGAGGTTTGTTTTGGTGTTTTTTTTAGGACGGCTGCAGTCTTAACAGACCCGTTTCCTCTTTCAAAATTGTTACTGAGAATGTCATCTGTGGGAAATCAGGGGTTACGTGCTCCAGATCCATCAGCATTTACCTTGGGGTAAGCTCTTCTTTCTGTCATTATCCAGCTGAATAGATTTTAAGACCAGGTTTTCTTCATTTTTGGAAGCTTTGGCTTTTGGTCTTCTAAGTGCAATTATGTGCTAAAACTAGAGCCTTGGTTTTATTAGGAAATGCCATAGTTGTTTGTTCAGGTTTTTGTAATTCTCATGTTGTGTTTCATTCTCCAAAACTCTTGTCTATGTCGAAGCCAGGAAATTTTGAAGCTTACTCCACAGTGAATTGCTCAATCAAAAGATACTGATTTCCTTCAGCAAGGAAAATACTGAAACTAGTTAAGTTATAACTTTCAGATAAATTTTCTTCTAGAATCTGACAATCATACTGAGAGATGAAACTTTCGCTATTTCTGGGGAAAATCCTGGTGTACAATACAAAGTGAAAAAGAATGCCCTTCACCTGATGTTTGATATCATTATCCCGGGAAAATACAACATGACCCTTATTTGGAATAAGCACATGAACTTCTTCATCAAGATCTCCAGAGAAACACAGGTATTGCAGAATAACTTCCTCAGTGAAGTGTCCTTTAATTCAGATTGAACTGCACATTTGATCACAGTTGCCTTAAATCTCTGTGATGCAAAGGTTTTCCAGAAATGCTACTAGCAATTCATTTTTATCATTATTTCCAAAACATCAGAGTTCTTCACAAGAGGCTGACTTTTAAGGGATTTCTATACTACGTTCAGGAAACTTTTGAGCTAAGTGTAATTTATGTAACTTTATGTTTGAATTTGATCTCTATATGATGGCAGTTTACAGTTTAGAGGAGAAACCTATGCAAAAAACACTAAGAATGAACAACAGAGTATTTGTAGATGACATTCACTCCTAAAGCACAGGGAACTGTCAGTAATCAAAAGGGAAGGTGAGAATTGTAACTTGCTGAACTGATATTGGTGCTTTCATTGAATCTAGGAAACAATCTGTGGTTTGTGTGGGAATTATAATGGCAACATGAAGGATGACTTTGAAACTCGAAGCAAGTACGTGGCATCAAACGAGCTGGAATTTGTCAACTCTTGGAAAGAGAATCCTCTCTGTGGGGATGTGTACTTTGTAGTGGACCCCTGCAGCAAGAACCCTTATCGTAAAGCATGGGCAGAAAAGACATGTTCCATCATCAACAGCCACGTTTTTTCTGCCTGTCACAATAAGGTAAGAATTTATTTGCTCTTCTTTTTATTTATAGGCATAATCTGTATTCTTCCAAATGCTCACACTCTAACAGGTGGTTTTCAGGTCAAAATGTTTCAATAAAATACATTTAAAATTTTCTATGGCTTACATTTATGTTAATTTTCCTTTTTTTTTTTTCATTTGAACTTCACCAGCCCTTTTGTAAACCAAAAAGCCAAGTATGGTATTAACTGATTAGTTAAAAAGAAAAAAGAACAGAGTATTAAAAATCAGAAATTAGTTAGTCTGTTGGTGATGCCTGATATTGATCAATGCATTTTTAGGTGGTGAAAACCAGTGAGAAATGTGGATAATGCTGCAATTGTTATGCATATACATAGAGTCTAATAGGCACAAAATAATCTTGGAAAATGAATTTGCCATGCAGGTGAACCGGATGCCCTACTATGAGGCCTGTGTGCGAGACTCCTGTGGGTGTGACACTGGAGGGGACTGCCAATGCATGTGTGATGCCATCGCAGTCTATGCCATGGCATGCTTGGAAAAAGGCATCTGCATTGACTGGAGGACCCCTGAGTTCTGTCGTAAGTTTCTTTAAGCTCTCCTTAAACAGGTTTAGATTCTTATTGTCAGTATATTCATTTGGCAGTGTAGGAAACTTTCTAATAACCACCTCAAAGTTTGCATTTTCTCCATGGGCAAAGAGTTGACCTCAGTCAGCTGGGTTTTGAAATCTGTACTTTTCTGCTAAATTAACCAAAATATTTTAACTCTTTTTACCATGCAGTAATGAAAGAGAAAATAATGTGGTCACAGAAAGCACACTGTTTATTCTGCTATCACTATAGAGTGCAATGTGAGTTTGCCAACAGAGAAAGTATGAAATTGTAAAAAAGTTTCATTTGAGCTATGATGAAATCACCTTCTGTGTGGATGTCAAGGGAATGAAGACAGCTGTGCTGGCTGGAACACTGTAAAACAGGAAAAACACATCAAGGGGTTCCAGAACAGCGCATATAGAGGAAAGAAAGAGGATGAATATGCTATAAATCAATGTTAGAGTTATCATCTTTGATGGTGTTGTTTCCACATTTCAATATATTGTGCCTTAAAAGTTGTGGAACTGCCTGCATACTGTATTTACAAAAAAGAAACTGACTTCCCCAAGTTAAAATATAAATTTACATTAGACGCTAATCACTTCAGTAAATTTTTTTTTTAATCCAGCTGTTAATTAATTATGTCCTCCTTCTAGTACTTTGAAAATAGCATATCATTAATTTGGAAAAAAAAAATCTGACTTGTCTCTTGCTTTTCTCTTTTTTAGCTGTCTATTGTGAGTATTACAATGCTCATAAAAGAACTGGAATTGATGATGCTTTTTCCCATGGCTACAACGATGACAAATGCACCTGGCACTACAGGCCTTGTAACTGTCCAAATCAAAACTACAAATATGTCAATATTGAAGGTAATAAACCTCTATTGCTATAAACCAGGAAACAGGAACCTAATAATTACTTTCAATGTTGGTTTTTTTAAATGTCACACGACAGTTGAATTATGGTAATCGAATTGATGTTATATTTGAAGAAGTTTTGCTGATCTTTCCTTTACCAGTAGTGTTTTAAATACATAATCAACTCAGTAGGTGTACCACATTTAGCTTTATGTCAGTCTTGGCCTATCTGGAAGAGAAATACTGACTTGCACCAAATCAAAGGAATACACTGTACTTAGGAAAGAAAACATGTGGAGAGGGCAGTTAATATTTTTATTAAACAAATGGATATAGCTGGAGAAACCAAATTCCTACATGGACAAAACCTCCTTCTGATGATGATGTTGGAAAGACTTACCTGAAGAGATGATGTTGCAATCAATATTATTTTTTAATAACAGAAATATAATATATTCAATTACAAATAGTATAAATTATTGTCTTTCTCTGAGAAATGTACAACAAACTTCTCTTCCCCTTTCTTCAGGCTGTTACAACTGCTCTCATGATGAATACTTTGACCATGAGGAGGAAAGGTGCATGCCATGTGGTAAGCAGCATTTCTTTCTCCATAACTTGAAAACCACACTACAACATTTGCATAGACGCACAGAAGATGTTTTTCTAGTATCTCTCCATAAATGAGTGTTCATCTAAATAAATAATATTTATAATATTAAATTATAATTTAATAATAATAATAATTATAATTAATAATATTTATAATAATAAAGTTTCAAAATAATCCCATTGCTATACTGCTTGTAAAATAAAGGAATGAAAAAAATAATTAAAAGTAGGATTAGGGTAGGCAATGCTGTAATACAGAAGCTGGATGAACCTGACTGGTTTTATTTAGCAACATGAGAAGTTATGGTCATTGTATATGTGAGTACTTCTCAGAAGGTCTTCCTGGAAGTGTATTGGTGTTCTAATCTGTGTGAGGCACAGCCCCAGCAGAGCTGTGAGTCTCTGAGGTATTCAACACATTTCATAGAAAAAGAGCATGTGTAGAAGAAGAGCAGATGTAGCTATTGGACTTAGTAAATATCTTTTTAGAGTTGGTTTTTTTTTTTTAATTAACTGGAGGTTTATTACCGTATGGTTTATTTCCATGAAAACCTATCTTATTAAATAATGTTTTGGATAGACTCTAGCTGGACAGTTTGAATTTTCATGTATTTGTAAAAAAAAAAACCTTAAGAACAATTTTTCTCATATTACAAAATTCTAACTGGTGTAACCAGGATCTCAGCTAGTGATCTCCTTTACATACAAAACCATGTTCTACTATACCTGAAAACCGAGGTGTCCTTAAGCATAAAAGTCATAAGATTGATAGCAAAACTTACTAGTGTTCATTATTATAATGAGATGTATGGATTTCTTTGTAATTAAGTCCTTTGATGTGAATTTTACCACCGAAATATGTAACATTAAACACTTTCAGGAATACCTCAGTAATTAACACAATTCCAGTCTGAGATTTGCCTTTTTTGGGATATTTTAGTATACGTTTATTCACAAATTTAACCTGTTTTGCCTTTATGTAACAGGACAAGCAAATGTTACCACCACACCTGAACCATCTTCACCTTCACCAGGTTAGTTTACAGAATTGACCAAACTGGTACTTACACACTGCTATTATGTCCTGATAAGTGTTTATAAGGTCACTAATATCCTTTTCTGTGTAACAGAGTAGCATTGGCAGTTTCCCATGCATAAGGTGAACTGCTGAAAAATACCCTGGTACCCTAAGATCCTGGGCTGCATCAAAAACTGCATGGCCAGCAGCTCTAGGGAGGGAACTGTGTCCCTCTACTCTGATGAAAGTCCACCTGGAATTCTGTGTCCAGCTCTGCAGTCCTCAGTTCAAGAAAGACAGAGCAGGGTCAGAGCAGATGACCAGAGGGCTGGAACACCTCTCCTGTGAGGAAAGGCTGAGATCTGGGGTTGTTCAGCCTGGGGAAGAGAAGGCTCCATGGAGACCTCATTGTGGTCTTTTAGTACTTGAATGAGGTTTATAAGAAAGATTTGAGATTTAAAAGGACTTAAGAAGACTTTTTAGTAGGGCCTGTTTTGATGAGACAAGGTAAATGGTTTTAAGCCAGAAGAGAGTAGATTCAGACTAGATATAAGCAAGAAATTGTTTATTATGAGAGTGGTAAAACACTGGAAGATGTTACCCAGAGAGGCTGTTGAATCCCCTCACTTGGAAGTATTCAAGTCAGGCTGGACAGGCATTTGAGCAACCTTATCTAGCTGAAGATATCCCTGCTCATTTCAGAGGGAGTGGACTTGATTAGCTTTAATAGTCTGTGCCAACCCAAGCCATTCTATGATTCTGTGATGAAAAAGATCCCACAAAAATTTTATCCCAGTCTTAGTAGTGACTGGTCATGTAACACTTCAACAATTGAAATAAGTCTTGATGGAAATGTGTGACTGACTATACTATATAATCCCTACAGCTCGATAAAGGAAAGGAATCTATATATGCTGATCTTAAATTTGTTATAAACTCCATTAATGTCCCTGAAGACAGATGGTATTGGAAAACTTTCCACTGTGGGTTGTGTAAATAATAAAATTATGGATACCATTGGAAATAGTATTCCAGAATGGAATAGTGTTCCATCTCTGCTGATAGAAATGAGTATTTGTGCAAAATTCACTTTAAAGTGAAGAAAAAGGTATAAAACATCTCCCAGAATACCTGTTTAATGTATTCACTGCACATAATAGCAGAGGAAGCAATGGATAACCACTCTTAAAGTTTTAATCCAAAAGGTAATGGGTTTTAATAGCTAATAGCTATTAAAAAGGTATATAGCTAACAGCTATAAAAACAGCGTTTTTACTTAAAAAGAACTTCAATTTATATAGGTATGCTATCAGCAGATTATTGAGGACTATTTCTTACACTTTGGTGTTGATATTTTCTCTTAGTAACAACAGTGCAGCCTAAAGTAACAAGGAGCTCTACCACAAGCACCCTACCAACAGTACCTAGTACTTCTTCTGCAACAACTGTATCAACTGAGACTACAAATCCAACAATAACTGCAAAAATTACGGTTCCAAGAACTTCACCCTCACAACCTCTTGTCACAATAAAGTCAACAACTGGTAGGTTTTTAGTGTTATTGTCTAAAATAAATTATGGTAAACTTGCTGTATACCTCTGTACATAGTTCAGATACCACTCCTAGGAATGCATTTCAAATTCATACAATATCCAAGCCTTAGACTCCAAATCATGAAGCAGGCAAAGGAGGCTTTCAGAAAGGAGTTTGCAAACCAGACGTGTTCAGAAGTATAGATCGAAAGTGCATGAAAAGATAAAGGACAAGTTAAAATTAGGTTAAAAACACAGCCCGGTGGCACTTGTGTGATTCATCTGAGAAACTCAATTAGAAGTTCTATAAGCAGAGAGCCAGCCCAGCTCCAGTTGGGTTTGTTAGCTCAGCTTCAGCCTCTTTTCCACTGGTTCATTTGTGGAGTTCAAGGAGCACCCAATCTACTGACTCCGAATAATGTAAGCAAGCCCCAAAGCAGAGCTGCACAGGTATCAGGGTAGCAGCTTTGTTTAGGCTTCTAGAGTCCTGCTCTCTGGAGAGTGACTCTGCCCACATAAATTACTTTCTGATTCTATGGCTTGTGGAGACTCATTTAGCCTCACACCAACATGGACTTCAACTAATAAACCATCTTGGACCATGGCTGTCAGGGAAAGCAGAGTTAAAAATAGGTCCCATAGGAGTCAAAACACACAAAAGCTGACATTGTGACAATATTTGTGTACTGGGACAAGGAAAGTCTATAGTATGATGTTTTTTAGCTTTTCAATACATACTACAGAAAGCTGCAACTGTGGCTGATTTGGAACATAATAAAAGCCAATGGACAAAGCCCATATAGACTTTAGCCAAAGTGAGAACAAAGCTAACTTCTTAGAAAAAATTATATTAAACAAATCTAATACAGGACAATACAGAAAATGAGAACAAAGACATGAGGCAATACAAAACAAATAGAAGTACAGAAATATTTGGTAAGCTTATGGGAACATGAATACAACAGTCATGTTGAAAATATTCAAAAAATAAAGGTGAAAAATGATCTCTAACATATGAGTATATTTTTATAATTTGTCTGGTTTTAATTTTACTATGAATTGGTTACATTTTATTTTTTACCTTTACTCCAAAAGAACATACAACATCAATTTTTACCACACCAAACATGACTACAAGCATCACTACCCCTTCCATAACTACCTCAATGAAAAGAACTATGGCCACCACACCGAAATCTGTTCCCTCATCACCTTCTGCCTCATCAACCACTGCTTCAACAGAGACAGAACAAGTAGGGGTCACCTCATCACCCTTCGAGACCACCACCAAAAAGGAAATGGCAACCTCCTCAATACCTACTCAAACCACAACTCAGAGCACAACTTCCAGCCAGCCTAAACTAACAACAGCAGGTAAATAGCACTTTTTTTATATCTGTTAGGTGAAGCCATCACATCACAAGACATATGTCAATATACTCCTTATAAAAAACTCAAACATTCTTACTAGTGGTCTTAACATTGCAAATAGACAGGAAAGGACATGGAAAAGAAGTGTGATTTAAATGGAAATTTGTCTTGCCAATGGAGCAAGCATCTGACTCCAAACATGATGTTAAAGCTAACACTTCTCTTCCAACACTTCCTCCAAATTTAGACAAAATCTCTCTATGCTTCAAAGCAAGTTCTTGAAAACTCACAGACCATATATTCCTCCTAGCCATTTTAACAAATACTCCCCCCAAAAAATATTAATCTTTTTGAATGTCCGACACTCAATATACAAACAAGGATGGTCTCCTCTGAGGCTGTAGGACAATATGAATTACTTAGTTAGCAACTGACAGCATAGGCTGGGACAGTGTGTGGTGGGACGTCTGCTGTAATGGGAGGGCAGCTATACACTCTTTTCCAAATCCAGGTCTCTACCACAAATTACTGTTGGGGTGCATACATCTGGGTCTTCTTGAGCAAGCAATTACAGCTTCCTCTAGGAACCTTACCAGCTCCCAACCATTACTACTATTCATTCTTACTTCACAGAGAGTGAGGGAACCGAAGCAACCACTCTGCACTATCCAGAAGGTGAGTAAAAGAGTAGCGAGATGCCCTTGGCATATGACTCTGCTTCACTTTACCCCAGTTTTTCCAGATGATGGTCTTGCCCAGTATGGAATACCTGAGAGGGGAAACATGCATCCAACAAGGCTTTTCTTTCCTCAGGAGGTTCAGAAAAAAGCAGGGAGTGTTAAATTGTCAGAGGGTACCCTTCAGACCGAGTTTTGCTGGGTTTTCCATATTTTTTGAGGGGAAGCCACTGGCCCACTTCTCCCTCTTGCCCAGTGAGACTCGGTGGGGTCTACTTCTGCCTTTCTAACCCCTATGGTGATTCCCTGGGGCTTCTGCCTGAGAATTGCCTAGCTCCTTTGCCTGCCCCTCTTGCCCTGCCACCCTCTATCAGCTTGTGCTTTTCTCTCTGTAGTTGTCACCCGCATACGAACAACGTTGACACAGCCTGTGCAGCACCTTCTCACACAGACACAGGCCACCCCTGCCACATCCACCAGCAGCACCTCTGTCCCAAGAGAGACCAGCCCTGCCACCAGTCCAGGAGTTCCACTGGCAAGGACATTTTCAAGCTCCAGCTCTTTGCCTGTCACCACAGCCTCATCTGCTTCTTCCCTCTCCTCAACCCAGCTGGGAACATCATATCCTGGTAAGGCTCCCTCCTGCCTTTCCTGCAGCTCTGCCTGCTTCTTCCAGCTCCCACCCTTTTCCCCTAAGCAGCATGTCCCACAAAGGCCTCAGTTTTGGTACTCATTCTCAATTCCTCCTGCCATTGCCACAGGACGCAGGCAGGTCCTGGGACTGACCCACACCTGACCATGTCTGCATCCTCCTCCCTGCAGCTTCAGGGCTTTGGCTCTGGGGCACAGGCCTCTGTCAGGTACAGGCATCCAGGAGCTCCTGCCCTACAGCTATCAATCAGATACAAGCTAACGCACCTCCCTCGTCATACAGTGCTGCCCTGAGAATGCACAGTGGCAGGGGGGAAGACAGCAAAACTGGAAACATATCTCCAGTTTACAGGTCAGGAGAGTTTTGACTGAGAGACATAACCCAAGGCATCATCTCCAGCCAAAGGATGCACAGGCCCTGGCACACCCACGAAAAGTGCAGTTCAACAAATATGACCTCACTGACCAATGCTGACCCAGAGTGCAAGAGTGACCAGTGGAGGGTGGGCAAGAAAGTGTCCACTCAACTCCCCGCTAAAGTTCTTCCAATAAAACCCACATGCCAGAGTTGTCTTAGTGTTGATCCTTTTAGGGAGATGCCAAAACATGCTTTGACAAGAATCCTTCCCAAGACTCAACCATTCTTTTCTCTCATCCCTTTCTTTGTAGCAAGGGAGCCAACCAGAGCAAAGACACCAACTACTAAAGTAGTAACAGGTGAGTGCTCTGGTCCTGAAAGAGATAAGTCATCCCAATGCATCCATATCCTTTCAGTAGCCACGGCTCTCACAAGGATCCCTTCCAGCAGAGTCTGCAGCAAGCCAATTTTAAACTACCAGTAAACAAGTGATGCCTCTTCCCCACTCAAGTGTTCCAGGAAGAAGGAGATGAGAAAGTGCTAGAGGTCTATGTTCAAAATGGTCAACAGCAAGCACTAATGAAAGAGAAGTAGGACAGAATGGAAAGTATTTAGGAAAATGGACACTTTCATTAAGTGAAAAAAAAAAAACAAACGAACCCAATTTAGTGAGACCTAGGCTTCCCATCCTGGCCCACAACTGAGCAAAAAGCCTCAAAACAGAAGTCAGTATCACCCAAATTCCCATAAGCCAGCAACGTACAACTGACCTCTGCTTTCCTCCCAGCAGCCTTCACCCATGAACAGTCAACTGTGCCACACATTGAGTCACCTGTGACCACACACAAGACCACACCTGCCACCTCCATCAGCAGCACCTCCAGGACCTCTGTCTCCACAGAAGTGCCTCTGGAAACAACATCTCCACATCCCAGATCTCCACCTGTCCCCAGCAGCCCCCTCAGCACCCAGCTGCCATCCACTGCCACCACTTCCACAGTCTCCTCCACAGCAGCTCCAAGCAGCAGCCCCAGGCCTACACCTACAACGCTGAGGCCCAAGCCCTCTTCCCCTACAACCAGTGCTCCAAAGGAGTCTCCTGTAACAGAGTCCTCTGCACCCACCACAGCCAAAACCAGCACGCTGCCACCACCTTCTTCTACTCCCTCCTCAACTGTGTCCTCAACATGGATCAGATCCTCACAGCCCAGTAAGCTTCCCTCCTACCCATCCTGCTGCTTTCCTCTGCTCTCTCATCTCCCTTCTTCCTTTCTAGCAGTGCTGACCACTTCCCCTTTTCTTTTAAATTTGCTCTCCATTTCCACTTCTTTTTGCATCAGCAGTGTGATGTGGTTGTTATTTGCTATG